>CM065642.1:37761880-37970426 GCA_033220585.1 Dipteronia sinensis | reverse complement strand
TTAGTTAAATGTGTTATGTAAGAGATATCTAATATCAATATTACTAAATTGTATTTATATACATCAACTTATTTATTACTTCAAGTCGGATGTTTTTAGTAGGTTTTAGGTGTGGGATCCCGGTACGATTTTTGGTATAAAATTCTGATTTACATTGGTGTGTTCATTTTGCATAATGTATTGCAGGATTCTGTAACTAATATAGTAATGATGTTCTTACAATGAAAAATGATAGTTGTTTTTGTAACTCGATATCAAGCAATGGGGTTTGCTATATGAACACATGTCAAAAGACAAGTTTTTTTATGTCATTAATAGAAGAGATGGGAGTTTGTTTGAATGCACATTATTTTATATATAATGACAATTGAGGAGATCGAGTAGCAGCTGTTATGGCTAAAAGGACATGTCATGTGGCACAAATTAACTTCACTTTCAACCATATACATTTCACCAATCTATCTAATACATACATATATGCTTCCAGTGCTTCAAATCCTTATGCTTTTTTGAGTATGTGAGAATAGTCTTTATATTACACAATCTTCCTCAGCCATACAATTCCTTACCATTTAATTGTCTCATAAATTACTGCTTCCAGTACTTCAATTCAATTTTACAGTTTAGGTAATTTATGAGATTGTTTTCAAAGTTGTATAATGGGTAGATATTTAATTTCATATTCGTAAACAATTATAACAATTTTATTGCCAATGAATTAGGGTTCTTTTTGAATGATCCTCTACCAACCGTCAAAAAATGCATATGAAATATCGAAGGAAACTAATGCGTGTCACCAAATATGCATACTGATCGAATTGTTTAAGGAAATGGTGCAAGATTATGTGGCAAGTTATACCTAACAGGATGGACAAATGAGATTATTTAATATATAAAAATTTGATAAAAAGAGATTATTTAATAATTTTATTTAGAATCAGCCCACAAAATTAATAATGGTCACGATTAGATTTAGGTCATCTGTCATCTAAATCGGTTGATTGTAATCCTCTCAACAAAATAATAAAGTGCATCCCATTAATATATATATATATATATATATATATATATATATATATTTCAATTAAGTTTAACGATAAAAATAACTTTTTCCATCTAAAAATTTATGAAATTGAAATATAAACATTATGAAAGTGCTGTTATTTAATCACTCCAATTACTACGTAGTACGTACAACTATTAAATGCAATCAATAAAAACAATTGGCAGCAAAAAGAAAAGCAGGTAATCTTTTTCTATCCTTTGCAAACCTAAAATACTCATAAAGGCATTGCCATCACATTTTTACAAAGGCAGAAGGAAATACAATTCTATTGAACCATAAGCTAAATTGATTTAGCATAATGCATAATACAAATACAATGGCCAGACAAATAATTAACTATATATTTAATTGGGCCTAATTCATCATTGACAAATAGCCATGGAGCAGAATAATTAAACACACTTCCACTACCCTCAGTTTACATTACATTCCTTTGTTTAACTGAGAGAGTGAGAGATAATCACTATCATATTTTCAAATTAATTTTGTCTATAATTAAATAACATTTCAAAATATATATTTGAAGATAAAAATCACAATTAATAATCTCACCATATCAAAATGCATAAAAGTCCTATGACCAAAAACCCTATATATATATATATATATATATATATATATATATTTTTTTTTTTTTTTTTTTTGTAGTTCACAAATATTGATGAACCAGATGAAATATTTCTTAAAATTAAATAGAGGGATAGACTAATTATAACTCCTCGTCTCCTCTACGAAATTCGTTAAATCTTATAATTATTTTCAAATGAAAAATAAGAAAATCAATAATTTTATTGATAAAATTTTTATTTGCCACAGTAAATTCCTAGTTTCACACTTAAATAATTATAATAATTGTAATATTTATATGCTAAAATTTAATTTTTTTACCGAAATAATAAAAATACATTGGTCTCAATTATTTTCAAATTTTCCTAAAAATAATTTTAATTTGATAATAAAAGTAGGTATGTGGCACACTGCCACACAGATTAATTTTCTGGCACTCTTTACTCACATACTTTTAAGACTAAGTGCTTGTTTAGTTGGGCTTTCTACTGGCTCAAAAGGTCTACAAACCACTACTTGAGTTTTTTAGAGTTGTTTGGTTGGGCTTTTGAAATTGTCTATTTTTTAGAGTTTAAACCTCTACTAGGCAAAAGCTCCTCTCTAGGTGCTTTTCTAAATAGACCTTTTGAAAAAAGAAGTATTTGACTTATATGTCCCTAATTTTTTCTTATTGACATGGAATACCCTTATTAAAATAAAACCCTGGAACCTTTTTATATTCTTTATTCTTGCTCTCTACATATAGGTTATTTTCTTTGCTCTTATAAACTCTTGAAAAAAGAAGTATTTGACTTATATGTCCCTAATTGTTTCTTATTGACATGGAATACCCTTATTAAAATAAAACCCTGGAAACTTTTTATATTCTTTATTCTTGCTCTCTACATATAGGTTATTTTCTTTGCTCTTATAAACTCTTGATCTATATCTTAATTATACTTTCTACAACACATGTTCTGCACAGATAAGTTTTATATCACCACTCACCATTGGTCATTATTTTGACCCTTCTCTGAATCACATCATTAGATTTTAGTCGTGTTCTGGTACTCTCCCGGTTAAAGCTTTGATCTTTGATTTTTATTATATCTTCTGATTTATGAAAGGAAAAACTATAAGCAATCTCCAGATATAAATGAACTATCCACATTTCAAGAGTACTGGCAATCTTTAATATATACAACTTTTACTCCAAATTAACATCCTTATCATCCAGTCAAATATAACTTCTTCATTAGTAACAATAGTTTTCTTATTTCTTAAGTACTACAATGACAGTAACCTTCTTCCCACAGTGAATAGAATTAGCATGTAAACATTGAGTGAAATGACTTTTGTGAAGCATGAGAAATAGATAAAAATTCCATATATATAGCCCAATATGAGAAACGGCTGAAGCACTTACTTAAATTATAACAACAAGATGAATCCTTACTTCAAAAAAAAAATGAATCCCAAGAGTTATAACATAATGGTGTATGGTTAATATCAATTCTACATTTAAATCTCAAAATAGCATATTTTGTATACGAAAAGCATACAAGAAAACAGAAGAATAGTTAACACTATATCTGAAAGAAGCATGGCAAAATTCTAATAACATCTTATCGATTATAAAAATGATATCTTGGTAATTTTTTCTTTGCTTTCAATGATTCTTCATAATTTTATAAGAGTTATTAATGCTGATATAGATTAAGAGTTTAAGTCATATGATGACGATGAGGATAAACTACCAAGTGATGATGAAGAAGAGAATGCTACTCAAGATGTTTACAAGGAGCGACATTCTAATCGTAAAATGGACAAAGAACGTGATAGTATTGCAACTCTTCTCATGCTTCGATGATAACTTATTTAATTTTGAATTTTTTTCAATTTAACTTTTTACCTCTGTATGAGATATTGATAATTTTCCTTTTGTTTAATCTTTGACAATGCTTCAACTTTGTTGAAAATTTAATATTCTCTGGTTATTATTTTAATCTTTTAAGTTTATACGGTGAAAGTTTTGAATTTTATTATTTTAGCGCAATAGAAAATGTAGTTAACATGTATAAAATATTTTAAGTTCAATTTTGTTTAGAGTGAATAAATAATGTCATTTTTAGTAATTTAATATCTCAGTAGACTTTTTGAGATTTTACAACCAAACGGTCTACTGCTATAAAAGTGTTTTTTTTAATTACCAACCAAACAACTATAATTTTTTTTCTTTCCAAAAGCTCTATTTCAATTAGATCGATTACAAGTAGACCTTTTAAGAATAGAAGATTTTCAAAAGCCCAGACAAACAAGCTCTAACATCATCTTACTAACTTAAGTTTTAATAGCACATAAAATGTGAATCTGACAAAAATACCCTTAAAACACAATAACAGAAATAAGTCTCGTACTTTTTTGGGGTATTTTCGAGACTTATTATGTAATTTTTGAGACTTATTAGATATTTTTATAAATTCCGAGATTTATTGGGCAAAATACAAAATTTTCCAAATTTATTTTTTATCTTCTTCATCGAATGGTAGATTTTGACCTCCACGAAGGTCTATTTCACCTCTATTGATGGAGGACCTCCATATCAATAGAGGTTTATGAAAAACAAAATCAGACCTAATGGTAGAAAAAGTAATAAAACAGGAAGGAGAGAGTATTTTTGTCAATTGATGTAAATTATTAATCTAATGTCAATCCTAAAAGTCACTATGGATTTTGTGCTATTTAGACCTATTTATACTACCTGACACCTCATACCTACTTTTATTCATGAACATATTAACTTCACTTTCAACCATACTAATTTCATGAATTTATCTAACAATACATGCTTCCGGTGCTTCAAATTCTATGCCTTTTTGGGTGTGAGAGAACAATTTATGAATATGACACAAACTTCCTCAGCTATACAATTCCTTGCCATTTAATTGTCTCTTAAATTCCTGCTTTCAGTACTTCAATTCAATTTTACAGTAATAGGTAATTTAATTATTGGATTGTTTTCCAACGATGTCTTTTATTTTAATGGGGTGACCGGCCAATGGGTAGATATTTAATTTAATATTCGTCAACAATTATATAGTTCATAATTTTATCACCAATGAATTATGGTTATATTGAATGATTGTCGATGGGTATTAAAAATCATAGATCATTTGGTGAAAAAAATACAAATGAAATATTGAAGGAAACTAATAAGTCTCACCAACTATGCATATGAAATGTCAAAGGAATCTCCAATGAACATAAACAAATGTCAAATTTTGTTTTAAATAAATCATTTGAAATAGAGAACTAATTATTAATGAACTCCAGTAACTAAAATAAATCTATTGGTACAGAGTGATAAGCATAGGTATGCTGCACACAATGTTAACGAACAACCAACTAGCATGTTGAGCGTTTGGAAGCAGAGAAATGGTGCTGTAAGGATGAAAACATAGCATCAAGATACAATTGTCCTATATCTTCAATATTGTTCTTATCTTCAATGTCTGTCAGCTGTTAACTTAGTTAGTTATCGTGAATATTTTATTTTTTATAACTAGCAAAGCTGTGTCAATATTTTATTTTAGGGCAAATTACATTAACTATCGATTATATGTATAATTGTATTAAAATCTGTGAAAATATCAAAATAATATAAATTTACTCTCTGATTCGTTGACTAACACTAACTTACCCCGATTATATGTATAATTGTACTAAAACCCGTGAAAATATCAAAATAACACAAACATACCCTCTGATCAATTGACTAACGTTAACCACTATTAGTTAGTCACAAATGAGACCCTTATAGAAATAATACTTAATTATATAAACTCAGTTAATTAATTAAAAATAAAAATTAAAAATATAATATATATAAAAAAGGTATTGTTGTGGATGTTTGAGAGGATGATGATGTTAATTATTATTATTATTTCTTAATTTTCGATGATGATGATAATTTTTTAAATTAATGTTTATTTTACTTTTAATTATTTTTTTAGTTTTAAATTTTAATTAATATAAAATTCTTGACTCACCACGTCTGCTTCAAGAATTTTTATATTAATTAAAATTTAAAACTAAACAACTAATTAAAAGGAAAATAAATATTAATTTAAAAAATTATCATCATCATCAAAAATAAATAAATAAATAATAATAATTAACATCATCATCCTCCTAAACATCCACAGCATTTTTTATATATTATATTTTCTAATATTTTTATTTTTAATTAATTAACTGATTTTCTATAATTAAGTATTATTTTTATAAGGGCAAAAGCGACAATTCTTATCATTTGTGACTAACTAACGGTGGTCAACTTTAGTCAACGGATCAGAGGGTATGTTTGTGTTATTTTGATATTGTCACAGGTTTTAATGAAATTATGCATATAATCGGGGTAAGTTAGTGTAATTTGCCATTTATTTTAAAAAACAACAAAACTAATGTGGCTATTTTAAGCAATGTAATTGGTTAGGGTGCGTCCGGTAACGTTTTTCATATGTTGTTTTTCGAAAATAAAAACGAAAATGAAAACATTATTTTAGGTTTCAATTTCGAAATTGGAAAACGCGTCTGGTAATATATTTTGAAAGCTGTATTCTGAAAATGAAAATGGTAAATATGTGTTTGGTGGTAATAATTAACAAAACACTGAAAGCCATAATTTTACTCACATGACAATACATTATTGGTGTCTTATATGGTGTTACAATAGACTTACCACACAAAATCATTATATATATATATATATATATATATATGTATACAGTCATTTTCTCCTCGGTGCTCATTGATATAACTTATATTAGTACGTTGTATGTGGACCACTGATTATGGAGAAGTTTTGACAAGTGCATACACTTTGAGTCAAAATATATAAATCTAATGGTCCACATCCAACGCACTGATGAAGTTATATCAGTACGTACTGATTTGAAAATTCCTATATATATATATATATATATATATATATATATATATATAATGCCTAAAACCCTGACTTTATTTCACTACATTTCTCCCCTTCATTACTCGGCCGCCTCCCTTCATCTTCTCTCTACTCTCTGTTTTGATCTCTACTTCAACTTGCTCGATCTCTTCGTCTTCTCCCCCACATCTATCCGTCATCTTCACTTCTCTTCATCTATTCTAATCTTTTCTCTTCATCTCCTCTAATTCCATGGATTTTTTAACTGTTAATTAGATATAATTTGTGCTTGATGATGTTGAAGTTGTGGTTGTTAGTGAGATGATTTCGAATCAGTGTTGTTTTTTGCGATTGTGTTGATGATGAGCGGGTGTAAGTGTGATTTGTTTTGTTGTGAGCTTACAAAAATCACGAAGTGAAAAAAAAATGGAAAACAAAAACAAAAACATCAAATAGTTGTTTTCCATTTTTTTCTTGTTTAAGTCATTGAAGTTGAAAATGATTTGAAAAATATTTTTGAAAATGATTTTAAAAACATTACCGAATGAACATTTGACCTGTTCTTTAAAAACAAAAACGAAAATGCCCTTTGAAAAACGGTACCAGTCAGAGCCTTAGCAATTTCAATATACCTAGTCTTTGTAATTCGATAACTAAAACTAATTCAACTAATTCAACGAATACAGAGAAGTTTCTCAGCTCAAAACCTTCATTAATAGAGTCATTCTAAATCTTTATTTTTCTATTTTTGGTTTAGTGATTTCTTCAAACACCTTGTTCTCTTTATCAATCACCTTCAAGTTTATACAGAGAACTATAAAAAAAAATAAAAAAATAAAAACCCTGAAATTTCTGTAATTTGTTTATTTTAAGAGAGTGTAATTTTTTTTTTTTTGAAAAGAATGATTTGCGTAAAGAGTGGTGCTATTGGCACACCCCCTACTGATCTATTTATGCCCCATTTTTTAAATTTTGATTTAATTAAATAAAATTAAATCATTTTATTAATTTATTTTATTTATTTCCAAAACTGCCCTTTTTTATTTTTCAAACTTAATAAACCCCATCTCTGATTTCTCTATCTATCTCTGATCTCTTTATCTCTTGTCTCGTCTTTCTCTCACGAAATCAATCTCTCAATCTTGTGAAATCGTCGCAGCAGACATTTATTTATGAATACCAATTGTATAAAACAAACAGGCCAATAGAAGCCAAAATGACAACGCCTGTGAAGGAAAAACAGAGCAGCACCCAAAGAAGAAAGGCACAACAGACAGGGTTTTGTTGTAGCAGACATGGAACCACCAGCTAGAGTTTCCTTGGCTCAGTCAGGCGTCTTCTTCTCCTCTGTCGACATGAAATTCTCCTATGAATTTGTAAACAATAATGAATTTATTTGACATGTGAGGTCAATCAGACATGTTGTGGTCGTGCTCTGTTTTTTCTTTGTGTTGTTCTTTACCTTGTGCTCTGCTGCATATCTTGTGTCTTGCATCTTGGCTTTTATAATATGTACAGTTTTTTTAAAAAAAAAATGAGTGGAGACCTCCAAGTTTTTGGATTGTAGTTTTTTCCATCATAAAGGTCATGCTTGTTCAACATCTGAACATTATATTGTTATCCGATTTATATTTTTTTTTTATGAGTTAAAAAATAATTTATTTGAGTTTGTTAATTTGATAGTTTTGTTTGTATACTGCAGATGGGAACGAAATTTGAATGTTTTTTTTTAACCAAATTAGTTTGCATTCTTATATAAATTCTACCAAGATCAGTGAGAGTTTACAAACATTTGAATCCAAAATCAATCTCTCTACTGCTATCTCCCTCTCTTTGTGCCTTAAGACACAGAACACCAACATTGAATGTTACATCACCAATGTTTTTGGGTTTATTTATTTGTATTTTGTTTATTGCTGAACAAATATCTATATTACAAATTGAGCAGACGTGCAGTGATGTTTGATTATGCTTAAAAAGTATTGATGTTCTAATTTTAGGGTTTAAGAGTTAAGTTTTTTTTTCTTCAAAGAACGAATTAAAAGAATGTTGGGTTTTTTTTTTTTGTAAAAGGGATGTGGGGTTTTATTAGATTTAATTTATTGAATATTTTTTTTTAAAATTGTATGTCTTTTTTAGTAATTTTGATAAAGGAAAAATAATAATACTAAATAATTAAAAAAGTGGGGCATAAATAGATCAGTAGGGGGTGTGCCAATAGCACCACTCTTGTGTAAATTGTATATAGACAATGTTGACATTTCAAAATACAAATAAGTCACTGTCAGTTATGGATTACATAAAATTATGTTTTAAATAATTCAACAAGGAATAAAATCATTCAATAATAGTATAATACTGTAAATAATCGGTGGCGGATCCAAAATTTCATGTTGGATGGAGCACTAAACTTATAGTAAAATATATTCAAGTTAACGAAAATAAAATAATAATTTACCTAATAAGTGGGGTGTATTGAATATACTCACTCTTCGAAAAAAAATCTAACTAATTAAAAAGTAAAAACATAAAAGAAACAATCTATGAACAATAAGTTTATATAAAGATTACATATTACTAACATTATCAGTCAATGGAATTTCTTTTAACTTTGTGTTTGATTTTTTATTTTCTATAACTATCAAGTTGTCACTTTAATAGAGTAAAATTGCAAAAACAAAGAAAAGTATGAGAGACCAAAATTTTAGTTATGATTATTGGTAACAATTTTCATTAGTTATTTGATTTAATAAACTTTATTTTGGGGTTTTAAAAATGATTGATTATATTACTTAGGTGCTGTTTGTTTTACATCTTAAATTAAGTGGTTTTTTTCCATTGGTTTTTCAACTTATATCTTAAATCAAGTTAAAAATATCTTAAATTAAAAATTTAAGACAAGTCATTTTTAATATATTAATATGAATTTCCTAAACAAACCCCATTTAATTAAATTATGGGATATAATCATTTTTCCCCTTATAGTTTGTCTTATTAGACACTTTGCTCCCTCTAGTTTCAGTAATGGTCATTCTCCCCCCTGCAAACCAAAATATTAGACACTTTACTCCCTTTACTTCCAGTAATGGCAATTCTCCCTCAACCAAAATATTAGACATTTCACCCCCTAACCGTTAGGAATTCCGTTAGTCGACTTCTTTGACCGTCAAAAAATCAATTAAATGACTTTATTACCCTTGAATACATGAGTTATGCCCCCTAATGTTACCACTAATTGTTTTTAAGGAAAACAAATCATAATTATTAAAATAAAAAATAATAAAAGTATTTTAAGAAAACATAATTGAAAATAAAAAATTAAAAAAATTATTTAAACAAAAATTAATATAACAAATTAAATGTAAAAATAAAAAATTTATTTAAAAAACATTAATATAAAGAATGAAACTTAAAAAAATATTTAAAAAACATTAATATAAAGAATAATAAAATAATAAAATAATATACTTGTAAAAAACTAGAACAATATTAAAATTTATTTTGAAATATTGAATTGTTTTTTTTAATATTGAATTTTTTCGTTGCTAATTTTTAAATTTTTTATTTTCAATTCTATTTTTTTTAAATAATTTATTAGTTTTTATTTTTTTTAAATTCTGATTTTGTTTCCTTAAAAACAATTAGTGGTATCATTAGGGGACATAACACATGTTTTCAAGGGTAATAAGGTCATTTAATTGATTTTTTGACGGTCAAAGAAGACTAACGAAATTCCTAATAGTTAAAGAGCAAAATGTCTAATATTTTGGTTTTCAGGGGGAAAAATGACCGTTACAGAAACTAGAGGGGGCAAAGTGTCTAATAAGACAAACTATAGGGGGAAAAATGATTATATCCCTTAAATTATTAACAAAAACACCTCATTGACAAAACAAATCCCTCATTCTATCAAACTCTAACCTTAACACTGAATCTCATGGGAGCTCATCCTTTATGAATAGTGAACGGAGGAGGCTGATCGGACTCCTCCCTGCGTTTGACAAGAGGATGCTGGTCGGCCTCCTCTCAATCACCGGGTGGTTCAACAGACCATGAAAATCGAGTGGTTCAGTAAATCCGCACTCACCAAGAAACACTTCACCTCCTTGTCGACGTACACTGGCACGTGCCCCTTTCGACACCGCCTTCGTGCTCACCAACCTCCTAGCCAAAAAAGACGACAACTTAGCGCCACAGACGATATGTCGAGGACGAGAAGTAGAAGCAGCAGTGGCGGATGAGTGAGGCTATACTGGGAGGAGTCAGTGACAAGGTGGTGGCGGCAGTGGATCAGAGGAGGCTGTACTTAGAGGAGTTGTCGGATGAGTTTCTTCATTTTTGGGGAAAAAAAATGGGATTTTGAAAGGGTTTGGAGAGAATAATGAAAATACTTGAAATCAAACTAATGATATAATAGTAAAATAAATACCACTTAAATATTAAGTGAAAGCATCGTCCTAAAGAAACAAATAAGATAGAGGGTCTTAATGATTTAGACCTAATAAGTACTTATACATTTTAAGATTTAAGTAAAAAAAAAAATTAGCTTCTTAATGAACCAATTTTTTATAATTTTTTATAATTTGATAAAAAGAGAAAGTCAGGGTGACAACATAAACCAAATTCCTTGTTTTCATTTATAATATATATATATATATATATATATATATATATATATATAATGGAAATGGAGGGTTTTTTAGAGTTGGTGTTGCACGTGAGGCACCACTTTAATAACTTAAGTTTAAAATGTACAAAAGTAAGTGACTTCCAAAAATGTCCTTACTGTATACATTTTTTAATTATTTGTTTGACTTTAACTTTTGGAAGTCACTTTAAAGTTTTCTGAGATCTACTTATCTCTCTAACTATCTTAAAGTGAAAAACTCTGTAAACTGAAACCCAAGTTCATTTTCTTCTCCAACGAGTTTGACGTTCATATAGTTACATAAGATCACTCATCCTATCAGTTTCCTATCTCAGTTTTTTAAAATTTTCCAAGCCTTTGAAATTGTTGTCCGAGCTTTTTTGGTTAGGGTTTTAATTTATGAAAAAATTGTGTATAAGACGATGAAGATCTGGGTTTCCGAGACTTTTAACATTGTGTCCGCGCCTTTTGTAAAACTGTTCGAGCTTTTTTTAAGAATATTAGTTTCGTCAATTTTGAATCTCCGAGCCTTTTTAATGAGTTTCCGAGCTTATTCATGAATTGCCCGAGCCTTTTGTATGAACTTTAAACTTTTTTTATGCCCGAACATTTGTTAGTTGTATCTGAGCCTTTTGAGTAAATGTCCAAGCCTTTGTATAAAGTGTCTGAGCCTTTTGAGTAAATGTCAGAGACTTTGTATAAAGTGTCCGAGCTTTTGTGAGTTATTTCCGAACCTTTTGAACAATCAATTTTTTTGTTAATTTTGTATCTCCGAGACTTTGTATAAAGTGTCCGAGCCTTTTAAAGAAGTGTCTGAGTCTTTTAGAAAACTGGCAGAGCCTTTTACATAAAAGCCCGAGCTTTTTAGATAACTGTCCGAGCCTTTTAAATAACTGTTCGAACCTTTTAAATAAGTGTCCGAGACTTTTAAATAAGTATCCGAGCCTTTTGTATTTGGGTTTTAAATTGAAAAAACAACGTATAAAAATGTCCTTACTGTACACATTTTTTAATTATTTGTTTGACTTTAACTTTTTGAAGACACTTTGAAGTTTTCTGAGATCTACTTATCTCTCTAACTATCTTAAAGTGAAAAACTCTGTAAACTGAAATCCAAATTCATTTTCTTCTCCAACGAGTTTGACGTTCATATAGTTACATAAGATCACTCATTTTATCAATTTCCTATCTCAGTTTTTTAAAATTGTCCAAGCCTTTGAAATTGTTGTCCGAGCTTTTTTGGTTAGGGTTTTAATTTATGAAAAAATTGTGTATAAGACGATGAAGATCTGGGTTTCCGAGACTTTTAACATTGTGTCCGCGCCTTTTGTAAAACTGTTCGAGCTTTTTTTAAGAATATTAGTTTCGTCAATTTTGAATCTCCGAGCCTTTTTAATGAGTTTCCGAGCTTTTTCATGAATTGCTCGAGCCTTTTGTATGAACTTTAAACTTTTTTTATGCCCGAACATTTGTTAGTTGTATCTGAGCCTTTTGAGTAAATGTCCAAGCCTTTGTATAAAGTGTCTGAGCCTTTCGAGTAAATGTCAGAGACTTTGTATAAAGTGTCCGAGCTTTTGTGAGTTATTTCTGAACCTTTTGAACAATCAATTTTTTTGTTAATTTTGTATCTCCGAGACTTTGTATAAAGTGTCCGAGCCTTTTAAAGAAGTGTCCGAGCCTTTTAGAAAACTGGCAGAGCCTTTTAGATAAAAGCCCGGGCTTTTTAGATAAATGTCTGAGCCTTTTAAATAAGTGTCCGATACTTTTACATAAGTATCCGAGCCTTTTGTATTTGGGTTTTAAATTGAAAAAACAGCTCTTGGGGTGCCCCCCCCCCCCCCCCCCCCCCTCCCCTCCCCCCGCGAGTTGACCGGGTAGCTCGACCATCGGAGAGCTCGACCCCCGAGTGCGTCAGCGTAGTGCCATTCCGACGCCATTCAAGTGATTGCCTGTGTTTTAACGAGACTTTCTCTCTCTACTTCACAACTCTGTCATTGTAAACTGAATGAAAGAAATCTGATATGGAACAACTGTTTGGGGTATTTTTGTCCATTCACCATAATAGGTGCATTTTAAACATAAGTTATTAAAACAATGACAGTGTTGAAAAGCTACCTTCAAAAAGTGTCATTTAATTTTTGAATCTTTTATTTATATATATATATATATATATATATATATATATATATTAGAAAGAGGTGAGAGGAATCACTTGAACCCATCTGTTGTATTGATGTGGTCGTGTAGGTGTGAAACTGTGAATAGCCCACTGCTAAATGCTAAGCCACCTAAATTTCTAAGTTGCTTTTTGATCAATTATATAATTATACGTGCTATATTGACAAGTAGAATGTAATTAAGTGATTTTTTTAACTAGTAAATTAGTGAATTATATAATTTCTTATGTGTACAAGATTCGGATTAACAAAAGCTTATTATATAATAAAATCGTTATTTGAACCAAATTAAAAGAAGTTATTTTCAGAAAAAAAAAATTATTTCAACTCTCCCAAAAATCAAAGAAACCTATTTCTATTCTAAACTTAGGTTTAGGACCTTCAGGTTTCCTTTTTCCTTATAAATTGTGGCATTTAAAATATATATATATATATATATATATATTAAAGAAAATATTTTGGATTTTTAAGTTTGGGACTTATACAAATCAAACCACTAAGAGCATCTCCAATGCTATTATGCATTTGGAGAAAATGGAGTGCCACATAGGATAGATACTGAAGAAGTTAGAAAAACTCTCTCCAATACAATTATCTAAATTGAATATGGAGATGATGTGGCAAAAAAAAGATAGAGAATACAGAGTTGAGTTTCTAATTCTAGAAACTCTCCTGGAAATGCTGACTAGGATTTCTAACTATTTCCACCAATAATATTAAAGCTCATTTAATTGTAAAATAAAAGAGGAGAGAGAATGTCATAATTGTTTTATTATGATTGGTCAAAAAATAGATACATATTTGATTTTAGATAATTGCATTGGAGATGTGAATATGTATTTCTCTACAAAATTTTCAAAAGTGAGCCTATTTTGAATAGAAATGCTGATGTGTCACTATTTAGAAACTCAAAAATGCATAATAGCATTGGAGATGCTCTAATAGTTATGGATATTGGTCTATTCAAAAATAAAATAAAATTGAACCGAACCAAATCCCACTCCTATTACAGTACATTGGAGTCTTTGGAGACCATTTTCCCTATTTAACTTCCAAAGAAAAGAAAATCCGTAGTAAAATAATTTTAATTACCCTTCGCATAAAAACTGATATATATATATATATATATATATATATATATATATATATATATAGTGAGTCTCCCATTAAAGATCTCTTATTTTAATTTCGATAAGAATCACCATGAAATCTCATCGATTTTAATTACCCTTCATTTCAAATGACTTTCATAGACTTAAAACTTTATACACATTTGTAGACTTTCATTGGCTTTTAAATATAATATATACTTTGTTTTAGTAAAATTATATATATTTCTCATGTCAATAAAAATGATTTTTTTAAAAGAAAAAAAATGATCGTTAATTAAACTTGACAAAAGCATTCATGCATATATATGTTATTTAAAAAATTTTGTTTGTATTTTTATTATATTTTGCATCATAAAGACATTATGCATCTAATTTTTTTAATAATTAGTCTAAATTTTATTTGTTTATTATAATTAATCAAAATATTATAAATTTACTTTTAGAATAAATGTAGCAAACTAACAATAATATTAACGTACATGTCTATACGAAAGTGTGACAATGGATATAAAAAATCTACTCAAAGTTAATTCAAGTTACTATGATAAAACATAAAAATCGTACATAGTTGTTGAACAAGACCCTGCCCTAAAAGTGGATAGTTTGAAATTGATCATAATTACATGAAGTCACGCTCATACACGACTTTGATTATGACACATTGGCATGGTTGAATATTGGTTTTTATCTTTTATTATTTTTAATTAACATAAATGAAGTTTGTTTGATTTGTTTCGGTGTTGTTTAATTGCTTTGAAAATAGAGGTAAAAAAATAAAATCTCTCGTCTATAATTACATAGCCGATAGAGAGTTGTTTTATATTAATTTTTAGTTAATTTTTTTTCCTATAGATCTTTAATGTTTGTATGTTTTTTTACGATGTTTCTTTTATTTGTGAAATTTGTAAAGAATGAGTGGGTTTTTATTTGAAAATAGAAAATATGTTCGGTGGTTGATGTTTTCCAAAGAGCTTTATATTTTTCTTTTAAAGTGAAATTATTTCTCTTTACAAAAAAGAAAAAAAACCATTCAAAGTCTTTGTTAGGAAGAAAAGACAAATTGTGAAATTTCTTATATCTAAAAGTCATTAAATGTCATTGAGATTTTGATTATGTCATTACTTTCATAAACTATTAAAAAATATTGCTTGAATACCACATGACTTTTAAAGATTTTTTTAAAGTCTATAAAAGTCTGTATAAAAGTCTGTATTGAATACTCCATGACTTTTATAGAGTCTTTAAAAGTCTACATTGAATACACCCAAATTAATTTCGGTAAGGACGTTGATGAAATCACATTGATTTTTATGAATCTTGATATGAATTTTTTTGTGGATGATAAGTTCAATAAAATGTATCTATGAATAAAATTTGAAAAATTTTCAAGCACTAAAACTAATTTTCCCGATTTTGTTAAATATGAAGGCATCGGAAAATGAATGAAATATAGAAAAATTTAAAAAAAAAAGTTCTAGTGCTTGAAAAATTCTCAAATTTTATTCATATGCAGATTTCAATGAACTTATCATTCACAAAAAAATTCAGATTAAAATTTATAAAAATTGATGTGATTTCATCAAAGTCTTTACCAAAATTAAAATAGGGGATCACTTATGAGAGACTTATATATATATATATATATATAAGGTAGTGTTAACATGTGCTCTTAAGGCACAGGTTAAGAAATGACACAGGATAATACACTATAAAAGGAAAGTCAATCTGTATTTATTGTCTTGTTTCTGCATTTATTATGATTAAAGACAATAAATAAAGTGTATAACATTCCTTTTATAGTGTATAAATCCGTGCTCGTAGGACACAGGTTAACACTGCTCATATATATACAGAACTTTTCACCTACAAACTCTAGACATATACAAACCAACTTTTCAACTTTTGGATCAAAATCCAATAGTTGATTTGTATTCTCTCTCCTGACTCATTACTTACATAAGTGCTATTGGATTTTGATCCAAAGGTTGAAAAAGTTGGTTTGTATATGAATTTGGATCCTCTGTCGATCTAATCTTTATGGTGGCTTATAAAGATCCGGTGAAATCTGTAATCAATGACTTAGATTTATTTATTTGTTTTTTTTTTCTACTTCCATTATCTTTAAATACATAATATTATCTTCAATTGTTTTAGGTAAAAAAAAAATCAGATCAGTAGAGAATACAAATCATTTGTATGTAGTGTTATGTCAGATTGTTAGAGGGTTTGTAGGTGAGAAGTTATATATATGACTATCATATTTTCTTAATTTTGTCTATAATTAAAGAAATTTTCATAATATATAAGAGATGATAAAAAAAATATGATTAATACTCTCACCAAACCAAAATGCATTGAAGTCTTTTTTTTTTGTACGGTATTTATTTATTTACCTATCTAGGCAAAATGTTTTTTTTTAACATTTTACCATTGGTAGGATTCGAACCGCTGACTTGAGAGTCATTTGTCCAAGTCCCAAACTCGTCCATCTACCAGGAAAGCTATGCCTTGGGGTAGTGGTGGCAATTTGGACCGGGCCTAGAAGGCTTGGCCTGTTCGGCCTGGTAAATTAACTGGCTTGGCCTGGCCCGCCCTCGGCTGAAATCAGGCCTGGCTTCAAATTTAAGGCCTGCATGCTTCACAGGCCGGCCCATAGGTTTTTTTTTTTAAAAAAAAAACTTTTTAATGGATATATATTAATATATGCCTAATACATAGATAAACCTTTAGTGAATTGGTTAAAGCTCACAACATTTTTCCCAACAACTAGGGTTTGATTCCCATCTATACCAGAGTTGAGTTTGTAGTGAATGGTTAAATCACTCAATTTCTTCATTGTAAACTTCGTTCGAAACCCACTAAAAACATTTTTATAATTTTTTTTTAAAAAATAAGCATTAGTCTGGGCCTCAATTTCCTTGATGGGCGGGGCGCAGCCCAGCCTATTTTCGCTGCAGGCTTCTTTAGGCTCGGCACGGCCAGACTGGACTGTTAACAGGCCGGGCCGTCCAACTTGCCACCACTACCTTGGGGGAAAATGCATTAAAGTCATTTGAGAATAATCAACTCAATTTTTTATGGTCCATAGATATTGATTAATTTAGATGTCATATTGACGAGATGAAGTTGGTCCAGAAGTAAACCCCCTACACCTGTACCATGAGGTTGCGTGTTTAAATCCTTCCTCTTCCAAAATAATCACGAATTTTTATAATAATATAATATTTGAAAAAAATAAATTTAATAAATAGATGTCATATTACTTTAAATGTAATTTGGTGATAAGAACACTCATTTAGCCTATCAATATTTTAGGTTCGAGTCATCACTACCTAAATGGTATATGACAAAATAAATAAAGGGATATAAATCACTGGCCAATATAGTTTGGTAGTAAACAATGCTCAGTCAGATAAACAATGTCCTAAAATCAAGTCAATACATCGCAAATGATTTACCAATTATAAATTAATAATAACAACAACAACAATAATAATAATAGTAATAATAATAATAATAATAATATGATATACTAAATTAGTAATTATAACTCAATGTCAATTAAAATAAAATAAAATTATAACTCCATGAAATTTGTAAATTTCTAGTTCCACACCTAAATAAATACAATAATTGTAATATTTATGTGCTTAAAGCCTGATTTGTTATCAAGATAATAAGAATACATTGGTCTCTATTACTTTCAAAATTCCCTAAAATTAACTTTGGTATAATATTCTCTTCATAGAATCAATAAAAATCTTATACTCCTCAATCACTTTAACATCAATCCCTGGCCTCACTACGGGCGGAAAAAACAGCCACATGGCGGTCGCCACCACGAACCCCACCGTCAACGGCCCGGAAACCGCCCAATGTAACCGGAACTTGCCGGTTGTCAAACTTTTCAGACCAAACTCCACTGCCAAACACGCTCCATGCAACACGAAGAACCACGTGACCTCCCACGTGGGAGTTCCACGCGTGACGTAGTAGAATATGAGTTCGTGCATCAAACCGGAGACCAGAAAGGTCGACAACAGGCCCATCACGGCAGCGAGTGGGTCCCACCTCCTGCCTCCAAGCGCGTTTCCTACACACGATCTCACGGGTTTGTATACTGTGAAACGCAGAACATTAGTTACCATGAGGTTCCACCTCCTCCCCCAGAAATCTTGCAAAGACGTGGAGAAGTAAGGCTCATCGGACGGTGATTCAAGCTCGATCCCCAACAAAGCACGCGTCGCGTAGTTGCACACGCCAAAAACCACGTCAAGCAACAGATACAGGATGAGACAATAGATCACCAATAAAATTCTCGGGTGCAGATTAGCTCTGTAGTCAAGCGAACACACGAACGCAGTCAAGAGGACAACTTTAGTTGGGTAATTAAGAGCCAATTTGGAGGGTATTTTAGGGTTTTCACTAGATGGTTTATTATTTTGCTTTATTTTTATAGGGAGACAAGTGAGGAAGATGAAGTGAAGAAAAGAGTTTGGTGGTGGGTGATTTTGATGATCAAATGCAAAGAGGAGGAGCTTGAAGTTGGCCAACCAAGTGAGGACCAAACCAGAGAGACCAGTGAGAAATGGAGAGGAGAGATAGAGAGGGAGGATTGTGAAGAGGTAGATGATTGGGAGGAGAGAGAAGAGCCTGAAAACGCCTTTTGGGATCTTGGATGCTATGAAATAGCAGTAGCTTAGAGATAATGCTAGGATTGAGAACCATACCTTGATCATCCTTTTTGCTCTGTGATTTTTTGTGTGTGTGGATGTGCTTGGTCTTCTTTTATCAGAAATGAAAATGGGATCTTTCTCGACTCTTGAGTCTTTGACTTTGAAAAAGAAAAAAAGGAGGGAGATATGGCCAAAAGAAGTTGATTTTATTCCTTATATTAACTTTTGTGAGTTGGTGGGGTGTGGGGACGGGTGTGTAATATTTACCTAAATCACCTTTATTAAAGTAAACGGCATCTCGTAACTTTAACGTGTTTAAGTAAAACCTGATCTTGCACTCTATATTATTAATGTGATTAAAGAATTCTTTTTAATTTTTTAATTTTTTAATCTTTTAATCTTTTATAATTGTCATGATTTTTATGACAGTTATTATATTAACAAAAATAGACTATTGATACCCAACTGAAAAAATTACAACAATGTTACTTTTTTATTTTTTTTATTTTTTTTACAGTTACAACAATATTGTCTAATTTAAAGAAATTAGTTCAATATCTTTGCAAGTGATTTTTTATTTTCATATGATTCATCAATATCATATCAGCTTATAAATTATATAATATCCGTTGATGACTACTTTTAAGATTGTTTAGCATTAACTTTTCCAATAGCAGCCAATTTAATATTTAGGTTCAGTTGGATTTTTGAAGCATCTTTTCTTTTAGGATAATTATTGATATCCATTCTTTTTATCCAATCTTTACATCCAATTTGATGTGTGAGTCATTGGATTTAAATGTTTTGACTTGGCTGCATCCACTTGTCAAAGCATTCAATGGCCCACATATCAAGTTGGATGCAAATGTTGGATAAAATGGTTGAATATCTATCATTATCCTTTTTTTTTATGACCCATTTGTTTTTATAGTTCCAACAATAATGGTATTTTTTAAAGAAAATAAAATAAAATTGTATCTTGATCATTACTATCGATTGATTTTATAAAGATAATAAATATTATTTCTTCCATTCAAAGTATAAGCAATTAAAAATCCTGACAGTGTATTATATATATATATATATATATATGTATGTATATTTGTCTAAATTTAGTGTCTAAATATGGTGTCCAAATAATGTGGCAACACTCAAGTCCATTCATTTAAATTATACAAATCTAATACAATTTAAATGAATGGATTATAGTACTGCCACATCATTTGGACATCGGATTTGGACACCAAATTTGGATAAAGTAACATTATTATAAATATATATATAGTGCAATGTAATATTTGTCATGTGACTACAAGTTATGATAAGAATATAAAACATATTTGATCAAAATTTGCATATCAAAATAGGGAGCTTCCGTTATATTATAGATTATAGTTCTAATACAACAATGAATGGTGAAAAAACTAATATGCCATACAGGATAAATAGATATTATATTAAAATATGTTTCTTAAATGTAATAATTATTGTTCAATGTCAAGATGATGTGATAGAAAATTGTAGAAACTATGTCAATATGAATATCTATTTTCTTAGGGTTTGTTTGTTGAACAACTATTTTGTAGACCGATTCAGAATTTGAGATAAATATTAAAAAAATGTTAAGCAATTTGATTGGTTAAAAAAAATATTCTTTAAAAAAAAATAAAAGAAATAGAATAAAAAAAACTAGATAAATCCTTAATAAGTTGTATTTTTAATAAAAACATTGAAGACAAATTTGTCGGTTCGTTGTTTTATCAAATATATTTTTTTATTACCTAAAAAGCAAGTCTCTGACATTGTTAACATGTCAATATTTGTTATAGTTAACAATCCAAATATGGATTAGTTATGAGCAACGATATATAAATTTGTTAGATAATGTACTTAAATGGATACGTTAAGATTGTTGGAGATGCAATGTGCCACTTTGTTGCTATTGGTCAATATTTATTATAGTTAACAATCCATATGTGGATTAGATATGAGCGGAGATATATAAATTTGTTAGATAATGTAGTTAAATGGATACGTTAAGATTGTTGGAGATGATGCAATGTGCCACTTTGTTGCTATTGGAGAATTGAGAATTGCTTGAAATTAAGATGTTGGATGCTCATCTAAGAACATGGAAAGTGGAAATACACCCAGAAGGTCCTTAGAGCTGAATTTTATCTATATAAAAGCTTTGGTGGCACGGGCACAAACGTTCTACACAATCAATGTCTATGGTGTTGACCATGCTTGTACCCAATAATTAAAACACATCGCGAGCCAAGGTGTTGAGTCATATATGATTAGATTGATATATGATTGGATCCAATTAAAACATGTAGTTAGAGATTAAGTCACATATGATTATATCAAAATCAAATTGTAACACGATTGAACATATCACTATATAAAAATCAACTCTAAGTAGAAAATTTTACATCAACAAAACCATTCTATTATCAAAATATTTTTCTTTCATAAAATAAAATTTATAATTTGTTTCCTATGACATATAAGCTTTTCTATTTTAATTTTGTAAATGCAAATATTTAGAAAGTTAACATTAAATTGGTTTTATATCGGTTTTTTTTTTATGAAAATGCAGTCACAATTTATGTGATTTCATTTGTGACTAATCTACGGATCTTAATTTTCTACCATAGTTGAATCTCTTTATAGATAAATAAATTACATTACAATTATAATAACTCAATTACAGATTCATTCCATGTTTATGATAACCAGAATATATTATTAGTCAATTTCAGATTAACTAGAACTAAAACCAAGTCATGCTACTAAAACTCTAAATATTTATAATACGTCATATAGATAATTTCATTTTTATCATCAATGACACACATTGTCACACCTTAATAAACAGAAAACCCATCCTCAATTAATTAGGATATGCTAAAATACTGATTTAGGCATCATAACCCAACGAACTTTCCATTACAAACTGTGAATCTTATTGTAATCCACAAATGGTTACAAAGGGTATTGACAAATTAAAATTTTATACCGGTCATGGTCTTGGAAAATGTTTACAACAAAAATGTTAGTTATTAGGAAGCTTTGCGGAATATCTTGAAAGTTGAGATGGTCAATGAGAGTCGAATTATGACGAAGATTGTTTGTCAATCTTTGCAACTTATGCATTTGAAGGTGACAACTATTTTGAACATCCAAACTTGAAAAACATTGGTGAAGAACATCCAATTACCTATTAGAAAATTTGGTGTACTCTAAAGCTTATGAATCGTAGACAATTCTAAACAGCAAAATATAAGAATTGTAGGGTGACAAGAGCAACCTGCTTCTATCATTAGGCTTGAGCTATTATTATTTTCCCCATCATTATAACATTGCGTTTTGTATTATTCTATCTTCCACAGATGTTATATATTCTAAAAAGAGAAGCTAATTTTGCTACGGAAGACAGACGGTTTCTTACTGTCAAGAAATTATAAGACAATGCAAGAGGTGGACAATAATTAGTTATAGGAATTGCTATCAATTGGCCATTCTTTCAACAAGTACATAGTGTCAACAAATTATGTTATATTATGTATAACCTTAATAATGATTTAGCTCAATATACAGTTAGTTTTATTTTATGTTTGAAATTAGCAAGCGACATTAAATTTCTCAAGTTGCTCAATAAATTGTCAAATTTACACATAGATTTTATACAACTTATTATTCTATCTTTTTACATTTATAACATCAATCAATTGTCTCATGATTTTAGCAAATTGATCCATTCAAGGTATTTGGATTTTTCATACAATCCAATCACAATATTGTCAAACTCAATATAGGTTTTGTACGACTTAGAGATATTGACATTGTCACATTGTACACAAATTATTGAATTGCCAAATTTGAATAATCTAAAATCAATTTAGATTATCTTTATTTGAACGGAACCAAGTCTTTAAAATGAATGTACTTATATTCGGTAAGTTGTAAAAGCCTTAAACACTTGCAACATTTGTTATGAGTAAAAATACCAAATGGTCAAAGAATAGTGAGTTGCATGAACCTCTACATTCGCGGTAGACTTTCTATCTTAGAATCGCATAATGTAAGTGATGATGAAGATACCGAGAATAGGAAATCGAAGGAAATGAAATATATAAATGAATTAGTTTTTAGATGGAATAAAAACATTCTTCATGATCACAATAAAGAAACTATTGTATTACAAAAGTTACAATCTCACAAAATATTGTTCAAAAGCTTTGTATTGCGGGGTATTACGATACAATATTGTTAGATTGGTTGGGAGAAATTCATCATTTTCTACCATAGTATTCTATGCTTAAGTGGTTGCAAAAATTTCTCATTCTTGCAATCAATATGACAATTATTGATATTGAAGTTCAAATTAAAAAATGTTAGGAATTGTATGACAATAGTTACTCATTTGTTACCCCAATTGATCTAAAGTGCATTTTAAAGTTTGTCAACATTTGTTGTATACATATCTTAATTATAGCAGACCATACCAATTGATCTAAAATCGTATGGATGATGAGTAGAAGACCCTCATACTTGGATCTTCTTCTACGAGATTGTTCATCCTCAACTTGAATACTCGAAAAGCTGAAATTATTAAGTATATAAAAAGACATCATGACAACTACAAACTCTCAGATCTAGAAAAGAAGTTGCTGAATAGCTTGTCGACCTCTGGTGTTAATTACCCAAAAGTACTATAGGTACTAAGACATGAGTCCAAAAAGAAATCGGCTGGAAAGGAAGCTGTAAGTATTGGGATGAGCATAGAGACATGTATGTTAATTTTAAACAAGATTGCAAAAGTATTAGATTCTTTCTAATCGGGCTTTCTAACAAACAAAAGTTTTCCTCGATTTTGGAGCCATAATGCATCTTATGCAGGATTTTAAGGATGGCTTTAAACTAAGTTTACGATCTTTTTCTGTAATAGATGCGACTAATTCGAGTAATAATGCTAAATTTTTTTTAAAAAGATAACCATCCAAAAAAAAAAATTTGTCAACATAAAATTCGGAAGTATTGGAAAACTTCAAAGGTTAAAAGGGAAGGCTTCCTTTGCTTTGAGAGCTTCATTTAGTCATTTCATATATCAAATTGTACAAAAATAAATGAAAGAAATCCTAATAGCCATACACCATAATAGTCATTTTATATCTCAAATTATGGTAATCATAATAATCATTTTATATCAAAAATTACCGTAAAAAGAAAGAAATCCTAAAACCCCGCGATTGTCCCATATATTGAAAGTAAAAATTACACCGAAGCACCTGTATCAGAGTATGGTGTTGCTAGATAATCCACAAGCAACTGATAATGGCCACCACCCCCAAACGCCAGTGACGACAGTGAGTACAACAGCTTAGGATAATGGCTACAACTATAGAGTTGAACATTAATCTTCTATCCAACAAAACAATTAAACCTCTCACCCTCCCATCTCTACGAAGAAACTTTTTCTTGATAAAGAGTATTCCCATAACAACTGCCATACATGTGATTAGTAATGGTAAGATGGCTTGAACATTCCTAATAAACATGTTAAGCTGTTTTGATTAGTCATAGTAATCACATAAACCATTAATGAGGTCATTTCAATGACCATAGAAAGGTTGTGAATCATTTGAATTCTCAAAGGTTTCACTCCCTTATATACAAAATATGAAATGACGTTCACAACTCCCATAGTGACAGAACAAATATAGTAAAAATATTTGTTACTGATAGGAGTTTGTGCCAACAGAAAGGAGACACATCTATAAGTGAAGAAAAAGATGCGCCAGACTTGTATCACATCTCTGTCTCATCCCCTTTCGTTCTTCCCATCTCCCTTTTCTCCGTTGACGGCGAGGGATGGTCGTTGTTGCCACAAGGTAAGCCGTTGAACATTTCGAATAAACATGTCAACCAGTTTTGAATAGTCAAAGGTTGTCACATAAACCATTAATGATACCATTTTAATGAACATAGAAATACTGTGAATAGTTTGAGTTCTTAAGAGTTTCTTTACCTTATACACAAAATATAAAATGATGTACACAACTCCTATAATGACAGAACAAATATAGTAAATATTGTTATAGTTATTATGTTATTATATATTGTTTGTAGTTATTATGTTATTATATATTGTTTGTAGTTATTACTTAAGTAAGGGCAATATTGTAATTTGCTAGAGCCTTTATGATGCCCTACTTGAAGTGTGTATATATATTCTTGCTTTGCCTGCTGTCGTTTAAGACAATAAACATGAGCAGCTATTTTTTGTAAACTTTCTTCTTTTTGATTTAGATATGAATTACATGTAGATTTTTCATGGATTGTTCAATATCATTTCTCATCTAAATTCACAAAAATATCTGTTACTACTGAGAGTTTGTGCCAACAGAAAGAAGACACATCAATAGGTGACGAAAAAGATGTGCTAGACTTGTTTCACATCTCTGTCTCATCCCCTTTCGTTCATCCCATCTCCCTTATCTTTATTGACAGAGGGGTGGTCGCCGCTGCCATAAGGTGAGGCATTGACTGTTTCACGGAGGCCACTTTGGCCCTAAGTTGAAATTAATTTATTTTTAAAAAAAAAATTATGAAGAAGGTCTGCCCGCTCCCAACATAAGAACTCGTTCGATCTCAAATTGCAACAATATAGAGTCTATGCTAAAAAATATGTACATGCTTCTCACATCTTTGCCCAAATTATTCTTCAGGTGGCTTAAACGAAAGCGGAACACGTTACATGACAAAAGTTGAAGTTGATAGTGTAAATAATGACTGACTTGCATAAAAGGCCAGGGTAGGCTTAAAAAATAATTAAATATATTAATATTAATTCTTAATTGAATCAGGAGGTGTGAGTTTTCCTAATTATTATTAATATTAATATTTGTTTCGGTCCACGACAGCGGGAGTTTTTTTATTTTATTTTACTTCATACTTAAAGAATAATTCTATCCCTTCCCCATTATCTAAATTTACTCAAATTTGACTTTATCATTTTTTTCAATATCAAGAATTAGTCTTTCAATTAGGTAAGTTTTATGAATTTATGAATTTGAATATTTTATTTTGTATTGTAATTTTAGAATTACTATAATTTTTAGTTTATAGAATTTATAAGTAATCTAATTTTAAATTTACAAACTAATGATATTATTTAATGAATTTTTTATTATTGTTTTTGTTGAAATTTAGAAACATGCTCGTTAAGTATTTTTTTTTTTGGTTTTAATTATTCTTTTGTTTCTAGGTTTATTAGTAAATAGTAATGTTGATGACATTTAAAGACATTTTTTAAGTGACAGATTTTTATGGATTTCTATGAACTTTTATAAATCTACATGAACTTTAATTGATTTGTTTAGACATCTATCTTAGTCATGTATGGATTTGTTTAGACATCTATCTCAGATTTTCATGGATTTGTTATCTCAGACTTCTATTATAGATGGATGAATTATAAAAGTATATGGTCCAATCAGTCAGCCGAAGAGAAGCTCCACTTCAAAGCTTAATTTTCACAAAGATCTCAACTTTCATAATAAAAAAATATATATGTTTTACGTATGAATAAACGTTGCACACCAAAAAGTAAAAAAACTAACGGCAATAATTTTTACTAAAGTCAATCACAAATGAAAGACATGGATGTAGTTTATAACATATTTCAGAGCAAAATTAAAAGGAAAATACTCAACATTCATAACTCATCTTCACTGATTTTCATTGTTATTCAACTAATAATATAAACAAACAATAATAAACTAATCGAATAACTAAGCAAAGCTATAAATAAAATATTGAAAAAAAAGCATAATTTTGTCACAACTGACCACCCTTTGATTTACGATTTTTAATTTATTCTCTACAACTCCAAATATTACAAAATTTGACATGGATAATCTAGACATATAGACAATACTACAGTAAAATTATCAATTTGATCCATGGCCATTTGTGTATGAAAACATTCATTCTTTTCTTGTTTCCCGAATATGTCCAGCAGAAATCAATATTGACCTTTGTCCACTCCAAAAATTATAACAATTTTTATACTTAATTATAAATCACGAAATTTTGCAGAATAACATTAGGCATAACATTCTATCTACATATAATTTTTCATAATTTTCTAGATAGAAAAACCCATCCAAATAAATTTACAAATTCTGATCATTTGTCAAAATAGAAGGGTTCCAGCAGGCCTTACCACCACTATATATTGAATAGGCTATAAATCATCCTCATGGTCTCTACTTTTCATCAAGTTAAGCATATGAAGAATCATAACCTAGTATATTATAGAAGTTCAACCATGAAAGAGATAAACAAAGGAAAATAGAATCAACGAACCCTAGCAACAATAAAAAAAACTCAAAATCATTGAGGAGCATGCTGGACTTGTTATGGCCTTTGATATTTATACTTCCTTTAAAATCTAGTCATAATTGAATACACCTTGATTTTTACAGACATTTTCAAAGTCTCAGTTCAATACACCCGAATTTGGAAAGACTCTTTAGAAGTCCATAGAAATCTGAATTGAATACCACTGGATTAATACAGACTCTTTTAAAATCTTAAATGTCCGAATTGAATACACCCGGATTTATAAAGTCTTTAAATGTCCTCGAGAATCCTAATTCAATACACCCCCTCAAAGAAAAAAAGTAACTAAATAGTAATTATTTCTTACCTCAAAGAAAAAAGTGTATAGTTATTTCCTTAATGTGACTTGATGCTCCAATATAACTAACTCATATAAGAATCAAATAAATTAGATTTTTTTTCTTCTTCAAAGTAATTAATTATATTTGTTGACGGTGATTTTTGGATTGTATGAATTCAATCACACGTCACACAAAATACGTAGAGTTTGCAATCGTACAATCAAATCAAGAAGAAATAAAAGATATCATGCAAGCAAGATTTTACGTGGAAAACCCGAGAGGGAAAAAACCACGGTTGCCGGTGACGGCAAGAAGGAAAAATCACTATAGTAATATGATTACACACTCAATCTTACTTGCTCTCTTGAATACTTAATGATTAGTTAACCCCCGTTGGGTATGTTTTAATCTATTTATACATGTATAGAACCCTAGTTCTTGGAGTACAAGTAAAAGAATGGTAGTAGTGATTTAATAAAACTCCGACTTGTTGGAGTCGTTGTAATCATATCAGGACTTTTGCTTGTTTTGAGTTCTGACAAATATAAGGAAATCTGTTTCCTTATTAGAGTATGCTTGTTGAGTCCTTATTTGAGGAGGATTCTTCTTTACGTGTTTAAGTCGTAATTGTGTTATCAAAACGCCAAGCATCTGATCGTATCTAGACATTGTCCACGTGTTGCTTAGCCGATCGTCTTCCAAACCCGACCAGATCTCTTTCCCCGACCAAAGATCTTCACCCGATCAAGTAGCTAGACCCGATCAGTTAATTTCCCCCGATCGTTATCATGACAACCCGATCAATCTAATTACCTTGGTAGGGTATTCGTAACCTGACCATCTAAGTAATTCTGATCAGTGTTGTAGGTTTATTTTCTGATCACTTTAGGTTGGTTCGATTTTGGTTGACACGTCACTAGTTGTCCCCGTGTAACACGATGTTTATGCCGACATGTCATCTCTCCAAATTATACCAATAACAATATTTCTTATAACATTGTATTAGTATATTTTAAATGAATCAAACTAATAAAATACTAGGCCTATCTTTATTTTAAGGGTAATCATCGCTATGTCCCCTTGGCTAGGTGTATATTTATTTTTAATTAATAATTTTTTGTCATATTGTTGTTCTTTGGTAAAAAAAAATTATAATCCGACCTGGTGTTTAATCCTGGTTACGTCCCTGAGTGTAAAGAAGGCTAAATGTTTTTATTACGTCACATCCCAAAAGAAGAACATGCTACAGATGAAGTAGATGATAAAGAGGCATTGACATTATGATGTAGGACAGTGTAGGAGGCAAGAACTCAAATTACTTTTTAGGTAGTCTTGAGATTTTCTATTTTAGTCAATTTGGGGATCCTAATCTTAGAGGATTTGGGTAGTTTTGAGCTTTCTATCTTAGTCGATTTAGGGATCTTGAATTCTAGAGGATTTGAATAGTTTTTTTTTTCTTTTCTATTTTAGTCTTTTTAGGAATGTCGTATTCGAGTTGTATTAGGATTAGTTAATTATAAATAGTCTTTTTATTTCAAATTATTGTAAGCTTTGATTGATTTTAATAAAATCGTTCCCTTAGAACTTCTATCTTTCCTGGATTCGGTATGCTCTTTGAGGATTCGAGAGCACCATTTTCTAGCCCCTGCATGGCGGTCTATGTTTAGGTAACTACCGGTTGCTACGTCAAGGTTCTTCTAAGTGTGTCTCACGTTCGACGGAGTGATCATTATTATTTATTTTTGCCATACCCTGCTGTGCCACATTTAGCATGATTTTTTTTATTTGTGTGTATATGTTTTTTTGATTTAGATTTTACGTAATTCATGAAGGTTGATTTTTTAACAGGCTGTAAAAATTGGTCTATTTAGATTGAGTTATAAAAATTATCAGTAGATTAATTGATTTCAATAAGGTGAAAATATAAAAAGTGGTTCACCAAGGTTGATTTTTTAACATGATGTAAAAATTGGTCTATATAGATTGAGTTATAAAAATTATCAGTAGATTAATTGATTTCAACAAGGTGAACATATAAAAAGGGTTCACTTATTGCTATTCTTAGTTAATTTGGGTTATAAAAATTTTGGCCCAAAATGATTGGGTTAAGAAAATCCGAATAAACAAATATGGGTAAAAATTTCAGGATAAAAATGCAGGTCGAAATAGAGTTGGGTAAAACCCGTGTGATTTTGCCGGTCGGGTCTTGACTGGGTCGAGTTTTGGCCTTTTAAAATATTAGGGTTTGGTCCGGTTCGTGTTGGAGTCCGCAACTTGCCGACTACAGAAGGGCCTATTTTCATACACAAATGGGCAAATACGCAATTTCAAGCCCTAGACCCGTTTCAAGGAACATATTATAATGAGACATCTTTAACCACATAAATATATATACAATTTTTCTATTGTCAGTTCGAACTAATATAAGATATATCAGTTCATTGTATGTTGGTCATTGGATTTAAAGGCTTTGACTTGACTGCATACACTTGTCAAAGCATCTTTTAAATCCAGGCTCACATACAAGAAACTGATATAAGATATATATCAATTCAAACTGACAATAGAAATACTATATATATATATATATATATATATATATAATGGTTCTCTCATAAGAGATCCTTTATTTTAAATCGGTAAGGATTTTGATGAAATCACATCCATTTCATGAATTTTGATCTAAATTTTTTTAGAGATGACATGTTCAATGAAATCTACCTATGAATAAAATTTAAGAATTTTTAAAACACTACAACTATTGTTTTTGAATTTTCCTATTTACCCATTTTCCGATGCCTTCATATTTAATAAAATCGGGGATAAATAGTTGTAGTGCTTGAAAAATTCTTAAATTTTATTGTTAGGTAGATTTCATTGAACTTATAGTCCATAAAAAATTTAGTCAAAATTCATAAAAATCGACGTGATTTCATCAAAATCCTTACCGAATTAAAATAAGGAATCCCTTAAACGAAAACCACTATATATATATATTGAAATATTACTTTAATTAGGGGCTTTTTTTAAAGAGGGGGGGACTCGAACCCATGACCTCGTGGCGTATGTGTGAGGAGTTTACCATAGGACCAACCGAAATCCATTGGCCATGAATCCTCTATTTTTCATTATTTAGAAGTATCTAAATAATATATCAATCCCATCACAATACAGCAATTTGCAAGCTAACGAAAACACAATCATCAGCAAACACCAATAAATCCAAAGAAAGCTTAATTAAGAAATTGTAGCAAAAAAACAAATAACAAAGGCAATAGGAGCTTTGTCAAAGGGTGGCAAGTAGTTTTGGATAAATCAAGAAATCATCATTTCTTTGATTTAGGGAGGCCATTGCAAATAAAAATACCATCAGCCATCACCAAATATGAAAACACCAGAGTAACACAATGCAACAATGTGTTAGTAGTTTTGTGTTATCTGATTGCAAGGGTTGTAGGTCTATTTGTTGATGTTTTTTTTTTTCTTAATAAAGGTTTTGCTTCAAAAAAAAAAAACAATTATCAAAGCTAACACGAACAAAATCTTCCCCGATCGCTAAAAAAATATAAAAAAAACAGTGACAGACTTGTCTAGTCTTGCCTTCACTCGATCTCTTTGTCTCACTTTGACTCCTCACTCCTTATATTTGTAGGATCTGGAACAATTGCTTCGATGCCTCGATGGCCTCACTAGTAGCTTATTATTATTTATTTGATGCGATCAAAATTGCCAAAATAACCCCATAAATTATATAAATTTTTTATTTTATTTTTAACAACATACAAAGTTTTAACTTAATAATCATGTTGTAAAATTTCATTTCAGTCATTAACCATAAATTATGAAAATATCCTGTTTAACATTGTTTTGTAAAAGAAAAACCTGAAATAATGATAAAAAATCAAGAAATCTTGAAATCTTGGAAAAAAAGTAACATCTTTCCATCTTGAAAAAAAGAAGAAGGAGAAATCTTGACATTTTTTAAAAGAAAAATTATTAAAAGACCTCTCTAAAACGATAATTTTAACTTTGTCCATGAGAAAATTACCAAAAATGTGAAACTAAGTGAGCCCAACTATAATGGTTGGGTTTACTTTGTACACCCACAACCGCAATTATGTTTTGGACGAAAAAAATCTACAGTAATTTCTTGGGTTCGATTAAGACCGCTGTAATTTTGCCTAGAACTTTTAAATCTTGTTTCATGTAATTAAGAGTCGTGCTATTGGCACACCGCTTGTAGATCTATTTATACCTCATTTTTAAAATTTTGATTTAATTAAATAAAATTAAATATTTTTATTAAATTTTTTGGTTTATTTCTAAAACTACCAATTTTACTTATTTTTCAAACTTAATACATTCCATTTATGATCTCTCTATTTCTAATCTCTGTATCTGTATACATCTCTCTCACCTCCATTGATTGATTTTTTTTTCCTTCTTATTTCTTTTTTTTTTTTTAGTTTTTTTTTCTTCTTATTTCATGATGGAAAAGAAAAAATAAAAAATAACAGGATACCTCGACACAACGACAGCTTGATATCATTTTCTAAAGAAAAAATAAACTTCAAACTTATTTCTAGAGAATGAATTGTTTCCAGATGCTTACTATCATTATCAGACAATTCTTACTTTATGTCATTCTCAGACAATTCTTCAAGATGTTTGATATCGTTCTTAGACATTCTTCCATATTCTTGATATCGTTCTCAAACTCTTCTATAATATTTTACATGTATGCATGAAACAGATTTTAGGGTTTAAAAGTTAATTTTTTTTGAAGAAACAGATTACTGGGTTTTTTTGTTGGAAAATGAATGTGAGATTTTAATAGATTTACTTTGTAGAAGATTTACTTTGTAGAAGATTTCTTTCCTAAATTGTATGTTTCTTTAAGTAATTTTGATAAAGAAAAAAAAGAGAATATTATATAATTAAAAAGTGGGACATAAATAGATCGGTAGAGGGTGTGCCAATAGCACCATCCGTAATTAATGATTCAAAGAACATTCAAGTCAATAAGTCAATATATAGCAAAATGCAATTATTAAATATAGATATAACTTTATCCATTAAAAATAATTAAGAATAAAAAATAAACAATTAAAACAAAACACCATAATTAGTAAACTATTAACTCTCGCATGAACTTACTTATTCAATTCAATACTTGAACAATTAATGATATGTATAGCGTTACAACTCCAAGTAGTAGCATTCTCCCTATTTATATATTCCATCAAAATCAAAAAGCAAAACAACCACAAAATTGTGATTTGTGAACATGAATGATCATCTGGTGATAATATTATTTGTTTCAGTACTAGTAGCTCTAACCAATATCCGGCCTGCGTACTCCCAAATAGCCTTAATTAAATGGCACGTATATGTGAAGAATGAGATGAGCCAATATGGGCCGATATTGCACGTGCACTGCAAGTCGAAAGACAATGACCTTGGCCTCCAAAATCTCACGGCGGGGGCTGAGTTTGAGTGGCATTTCAAACTGAACTTCACCGGGTCAACGCTTTTCTGGTGCTACTGGAGGCCGGAAAAGGGCAATATCTATGCCGATTTCAAGGTGTTCTGGAAAGATCGTGAGCTTTTTGAAAAATGTAATTACAAGAACTGTATCTGGATTGCTAGAGATACAGGTCTTTATTTGAGGAATGTTCCTAAAGACTATGACGAGTTTTGGTATCATTGGACGCCTGGTTCAATGGATACATATTTGCACCCTTGAAGGGAATTTCATGTCATAATTGCATGAGCTAGCATGGGCATGATAATAATTGAATTAAAGAGACTTTCTTTTTATGTTTTTTTATTTTTTATTTTTTCTTCCTTTATTTATTTATTTTTATATTTCTAATAGTATTTCATTTGATGGGAACAGATTTGATAAAATATATACTAATAACTTCCTAACAGAGTACTAGAAAGAAAAAAAATCACTAAATTATGAAATGAATAGATTAAACCGAAAAATTATAATCTGATCTGATCTAATTTTAGAGTGAAATCTGATCCGATCCGATCTAATTGCAATTAGATTTCCTATGGATCGAATTCATATGAAGCAATTATTAATATATAAAGGTTAAAATATTCCTAAAATTGCAAATTAAATTATCAGTTCATACGGTTCTTCTAATAAAATTAACAAACTAATAATTAATATAAAAGAATACATAATTGTACATTTTAAAATTAAAAAAGTCTAACAAATTATAAACATTAAACATAAGTTACAACTACAAACATAGTAAAGGCATCCAAGATTTTGAAATAACATATAATCAATTGTCGTAACAAAATACAATAGCTTTCAAAATTTGGTCAATGTTCATATGTATAAGATAAAATAAATTGGCGTAATATAAATTACACCTTATATTTTGGTAGGTCCAGTGGATTGGCGGATTTCCATATAGTAATCCGATCCGATCCAATGGATTTCAAAATTTAGGATCCAATTCGATTCAATCATGTTCTCAAATCCGATTCAATCCAATGGATTTCCATATAGTAACCAAAGATCAGATCCGTTCCGATCCGATCTAATGGATTTCAAAATTTAGGATCCAATCTGATCCAATCATGTTCTCAAATCTGATTTAATCCAATGGATTGGATCGGATCCAATGATCATATTGGATTTGATTGGATCCTGCATACCCCTATTGGGCCTAAATCATTAATTAAAAATATTAGGTTGAAAAAATTAAAATTAAATGTTTAAAAAAAAATGATTACCGAAAGCCACAAATGGCTATCTCCGAAGGAGGTTCTGATCCACAATCTAGGTCAACATGAGCGCCTTCCACGATTTAGAAACTTAGATAGTTGAGGAGCCGCAACGATCTAGAAACCCAAAAAGTGGATGCGCGACCATCTAGAACCCAGATCGTGTAAGGCACGCCTCCTCGATTAGGTTCTGGGAGGAGGTCGCAACTTGGATCGTGGTGGGTATTCCACGATCTAGGTCATGGAGGAGGCGGTTGCTTATAGAGGTGGCAAACTCCTCCCCTTCTCTAGAGGTCAAGATTAAAGGCGGCCTCCTGTCTTTATTATTATTATTTTTTTTTGGGTTGATTGGACTAAGGTATCCTAATATTTTACAAGTGTAAATAGACCTAAATAGCACCAAACTCATAGTGACTTTTGGGATTGACACATTGATTAATAATTTGAGTTTAAATGGCACCAATGGATAAAAATATTCTCACATTCTTCTTTTATATCTTTTATGTCATTTTTAGGGTTTTTTTTCTTTTCAAAACCCTCCATTGATTTTGACCACCTCCAAGTCAATTTCTTTCGACCTCCATTGAAGGTCGATGAAAAAAGAAGAAGAAAATTTTGTATTTTGCTACATAAGTCTCCGAATTTACAAATTACCCAATAAACCTCGAAAATTATAAAATAAGTCTCGAAAATACATAAATATGTCTCAGAAATATTTAAATAAGTCTTAGAAACAAAAAACATACGAGACTTATTTTTGTGATTGTGTTCTAAAGACATTTTTATCTTGGAAGTATATTTTAGGTGCTATTAAAACTTATGTTATTAAGTTGGTGCTAGTTTTAAGCAGGTGAGTAAAGAGTGCTAAAATATTTTGAACCCTTTGTCAAGGATATTCCAGTTTTACGAAGTTGAATAGAAAAACACCCCGATGTTGGTTGACTAACATAGAGATAACAGTTGGCTGATTCTAGATAATGAAATACCCATAATAATATTATAATATTATTATTTAAATAAATTTACAATAAAAAAAATAAATAAAAGTAATATTCAGATCTCCTCCATAAAGAGATATGGAAACACAACAATTAAAAAGATAATTGAATGGAGGAGATGTTATTGTTTGATCTCCTCCATGAGCGTGATACCTCATACCTCTGGTAGTTTATATAATTTTTTTTAACAAAAAAAAAAAATAACCAAAACCTAAGTACTGTATTTTTACAAATAAGATTTAGTACAAGTACTTGGTGACATATCAGTCGAAAAATAATAAATTTAGGGCAAATTACACTGAACTCCTTGAGGTTTGGATAAGTTACACTTAGATGGAAATGTTTCTTTATTATACACTAACACCCCCAAGACTTAAATTCGACTTTTAAAATACCTAAAATGCCCCCTAGTTATATTATTTTATACTTTATTTTTTTACCTTTTAACCAAAAACTTTATAAACTTTAATAAAAATAAAAAACTAAAAAAAATATATGATTCATTAAATAAATAAATAGTTTAAAAAATTTAAATAAATAGATAGTTTTAAAAAAATAAATAAAAAATGGTTTTAAATAAATAAATAAATAAATAGTTTTAAAAAAATTAAGTACATAAATAATTAAAAAATTAAATAAATAGTAATAAAAAATCTAATAAATAAATAGTTTTAAATAAATAAATAGTTTAAAAAATAAATGAAAAAAATTAAAATTTTAAGAATATCCATTAATAGGGACAAGATAAGCTCTAAATATCCAAGGAGTGTTGAGAACTTTGAAGCTTCTCTCACCATCATCTTTACCGTAAAAGTTTGGATATTTAGAGTTTTTCTTATCCCTATTAATGGATAGGGTAACTTGCACTGAACCCCTTGAGGTTTGGGCAAGTTACACTTAGATGAAATTTTTTCATTATTATACACTAACACCCCCAAAACTTAAATTTGACTTTTCACCTAAAATGCCCCTAGTTATATTATTTGACTTTTCCATCTAAGTGTAACTTGTACAAATCTCAAGGGGTTCAGTGTAATTTGCCCTAATGGATATCCTTAAAAATTTAATGTTTTTGATTTTTTTCATTTATTTATTTACATTTTAAAACTATTTATTTATTTTTTTAAACTACTTATTTATTTTATTTTTTAAAACTATTTATTTATTTTATTTTTAAAAACTATTTATTTATTTAAACTATTTATTTATTTAATTTTTTAAGACTATTGTTTATTTAATTTTTTTAAACTATTTATTTATTTAATGAATCATATTTTTTATTTAGTTTTTTATTTTTATTAAAGTTTATAAAGTTTTTGGTTAAAAGGAAAAAAAAATAAAGTATAAAATAATATAACTAGGGGCATTTTAGGTATTTTAAAAGTCAAATTTAAGTTTTGGGGGTGTTAGTGTATAATAATGAAATTTTTCCATATAAGTGTAATTTGCCCAAACCTCAAGGGGTTCTGTATAATTTACCCATAAATTTAATTATCTCACTTAGACATATATTATATTAATTAGATTCCTATGTCAAAGTTGAATATTAATCGGATTCCTATGTCAAAGTTGAAACACAAGTTAGATATGAATTGTGATGTCTAGCATTATTACTGAAGTTGGTTAATCTTATTCTTTATAAATTTCATTTTTCATAATTTATACACATTCAATTCAAGTGGAAAAGCTCCAAAATGTCACATTTTTAGACTTATTTTCCACCCAAGTAAGGGGCTGTTTGTTTTTTTTTTCTTCATAATAAGACTTATTGTCTTTTATATCTTAAATTAAGATAAATCAGCTTGTTTGTTTTTTCAACTTATATCTTATTTTAAGATAAATATGTCTTTTAGAAAAAGTAAAAATTTTTGACTTTTATCTTATTAAAAAAATGCTATATTAGAGTTTTTTTTTATAATAAATTTCCACAAATGTCCTACAACAATTCGTACATTTACAATTTTATCCGTACATAATAAAACCTTAAAAATCAATTTTCCAAAAATTCTCCATTTTGAAGAAACCCTAACACAACCTAACCAATTTTATATTTGTCATAAGTCATCCAAAATGAAAAAACAAACATATCATAGCATCTTAATTTATAAGACTTATCCATATGTCTAATAAATTAAGGTCTTATAAGACTTTAGATAAAAAAACAAACAGCCCATGAGTGTTTTAATAAGTTATGTTTAAAATGCATCTATTATGGTGATCTGCCAAAATTACCTTTAGATAATCAGTTTTTTATTCTGTTTGTACTTCCATCTTAGCTAACATCTCCACACTTCCAATACTCAACTCAGTAACTCTCTCTCTCTCTCTCTCTCTCTACAGTAAACTTCTCTGAAAATTGAAATCCCCTACAGCAAAAAGTTCAACGTTGCCTCCACTTTCTTCTTCAACTTAAAAGTGGATGTTCTTCAGTACAATAAGATAATATATCTCTTAAATACTTCTTTTCTATACCTGGGTTTCTGAGTCTTGTAACACTTTATTCGATATTTTTCATTTGTTCTCCGAGTCTTTTGTAAACCTTAAGCTGGTTGTGTGAATTTTGAATCTCCGAGCCTTTCTACACTATGTCTGATCCTTTCTAAGCACTGTACGAGCCTTTGTGAAGTTGTATCCGAGCATTTTACATAGCCATTAGGTTTGCCAATAAAGCAGTGTCCGAGCCTTTTAAAGTAGTGTCAAAGCCTTTTAAATATCCTTTAGGTTTGTCAATGAAGTAGCTTCCGAGCCTTTGTAATTACATTTTGAGCCTTTTGTAAGTGTTTCTGAGCCTTTTGTATAAACCTTAGGTTTGTCAACTCTGTATCTCCGAGCCTTTTAAGTACTGACCCGAGCCATTTGATATGTAACCCGAGCATTTGTGAAGTTGTGTCCGAGTCTTTTGCATAGCCTTTGTGAAGCAGTGTCCTAGCCTTTTAAAGAAGTGTCCGAGCCTTTTAAAGTAGTTTCCGAGCCTTTTACATCATTTTTCGAGCCTTTTAAGTACTGACTCGAGCCATTTGACATGTAACCCGAGCCTTTGTAAATGTAATCCGAGCCTTTTGTATAAACCTTTTCCTGAGCCTTTTCTTAACATCTGTGAAAATATTTTGTAGTCCTGGCTGTTTATTAATGGTTTGTGATGATTAATTCGACAGCATAATGAATCGGGTTAGAATAGTAATATCTTATAACGGTCGATGGGAGCAGTTACCTGACGGAAGTCAGAGGTTTGTTGGATCCGATAACCAGGGAATGTATGTATCAAAGGATATGACTTACGAAGAATTGGTGGCGATCGTGCATACCATTGTGAAGTATGATGTAAAAAAATTCAATGTTGATCTACAGTCAATATCAATCATTCCTGATACTACATGTCGCATATTTATAAGAAATGACGATAATGTTCAGTTTATGGTATGGGAAGATCGGGTGATCCCTCAAGTATGTGTCAGTCTAATTGAGAGGATAGTTGGAGATGTGATAGGGAATGATATTCCTCCTCGTGAAAATACTCAACAATTTGGATCATTTAGCTGTAGCAACCAAGTATTCACACAAAGAAGTGCCACTGAAGGTGGGGAAAACATGTGTGTTGTCCCACCGGTAGTGGTCGACCATGCAGATGTAGTTGAAACTCAATTCAATGATTACTTTGGTTATCGAATTGAGATGAATGATGAGCAGAACAAAGAGCAGTACAATAAGCTATACAATGAGTAGAACACTGAACCGAATATTAGGCAGAACAATGAGCCGAACCATGAGCCGAACCATGAGGTGGATAATGAGGCAAATAATGATCAAGTAGATGATCTAGAAAATGTGAATGAAGAGCATGTACAAATTCAAACATGTGGAAGACGTGTACAAGGAGTTAGTTGCGCTGCACCAGATATGCCTAAGACTTCTGAGGTCCGGCATAATGTAACTGCATCTGATTCTGATACTGCGACAACGTGGGTTATTCCCGGAGCAGATTCATTCTCATTTGGTATTGGTAGAAGCAGCACCTTGGTAGCGCAAGAACCTACAAGCATGATTTATGAATGTCAATTTTTTCTGAGTAAAAAGGATTTGAAGAGGCTAGTTGACCTTTTTGCAATGTGGGAGAACTTTGAATGGAATGTGAAAATGTCCAATAAGACAAAGTTACATCTGGTTTGCATCATTGACAACTGTATGTGGAAATTAAGAGTTGTGAGGAGAGATGAAGGGACTTACTTCCAAGTCAGAATTTTTGTCAACGAACACAGTTGTCCCTTGGAGGAGATTCATCGTCGCCATCAACAAGCTTGTGCAGTCATAATCGGAGAAGTTGTTGTACCTAGATTTCAATAACACGATGGTCGTCTCATGCGTCCCAAGGACATACTTGATGATATGAAAAAAATGTATGGCATCCAAATCATGTACAGTAAGGCATATCAAGCCCTGCATTATGCATTGTCATTGACCTATAGAACACATGAAGGAACTTTCCAACTACTGCCATATTTTGGTTACGTTCTGGAACAACAAAATCCTGGCACAATCACCGACTTACAGTGCACAGACGATAGTAAATTTATCTACTTTTTCATGTCGTTAGGGCCCTTAATTAGTGGTTTCCAGAAGTGTATGCGTCATGTGATTGCAGTTGATGGTACCCATTTGAAGGGAATATTCGGGGGTACAATGTTTGTTGCAACTGCACAAGATAGAAACGAACAGGTGTATCCAATTACTTTTGGGTATGGTGACTCAGAAAACAACCTTTCATGGGAGTGATTTTTGGATTGCTTGAAGGGTGCCCTTGGTTATATAGATGATCTAGTTTTCATTTCCGATCAACATTCAAGCATTGAATCAGGGATTTCTAAAGTGTTCCCTCATACAACTCATACCATATGTTGCTGGCACTTTTATGAAAATATTAAGAAGCGGTTTCACAGAAAGGATGTTGCAGATATAATGGACAAAACAACTAAATCGTACAGTGAATTCACTTATAATCGGCACATGGAGGAGTTACGTAACCTGCACAAGTATGTATTCGATTATGTCATTGCTACCGGTCTACAGAAGTGGTCCCGCATACACTGTCCCTAAAGAAGGTACAGGGTGATGACAACAAATGTTGCAGGAGTGCTTAAACTCATGCCTAAAATTCGCACGGCAACTGCCAATGTTGAGACTGGCAGAGTTCATTAGGAATATGCTACATTAGTGGTTTCACGAGCGTCATCGAGTTGCACAGTCCATGCGTCATCAATTGACCGACGTAACACATCTTGTGATCCTGAAATGTGTCAAGAAGTGCAGTTATATGACCGTAAATTCAGTTGACTGGAACACATTCTCTGTCAAACTGAAGTGAAAACAGTGGACGGTTAATTTAGCCCTGAAGACTTGCACATGCAACAAATTCCAAATGGACCATTTTCCATGTTCTCACGCACTCGCAGTGGCAAGGTACATGAGAAGTTACAGTTTACACTTTATAGTACCCAAATGTGAATATCATTGTTTTCATTGTTGCAGGGAGTAAAACTTGGATTTCACATTTCTGTGTACGGACTATTATAAGAGAGAGACACTTATTGGTCCATACTCAGTTCCTATTATGCCTATTGGCCATCATTCTTCATGGGTAGTGTCATCCGACATCGCATAGCGGGGTGGTTTTAAATCTAAAGTACAAGAGACAATCAAGTCGTCTGATGGAGGGTCTACATTCCTCGTCTTCTGAGAGGACAACCACACAATTGTGTAAAAGATGTGGACAATCAGGACATAATAGCAGGAGGTATTCTAACCCGCCTATGATTAATGAAGGTCCCAACATAATTGTTCTTGAGTAATACTGTCGCAAGTGTAACATCTGTCATTCAGTTGGACACAACAAACAAACGTGCCCTCACAAGGACTCTATCGTGGAATGAATGGAGCCGTTGATATTGATGTAATTTTAATTATTTGGAATTGAATGACTTGTTCATTTAAATCGTGTTGTTTAAATGGGGCGGTTAATTTTCAGTCTACTGATTGTTGAATGTATGAAATGTGTGTTCTACTTTTAATTGCAAACACTTAAACTCAAAAACAAATTCTTCATTTATTACTCAAATGTTATGTACATCAACTACAGAAAACAAATGGGGCTTGGAGTTACTAAAAACCTCCATGGCCATCTTCTCCCGGATAGAGCCCATATCGTCTTCCGACCAGTCGAACGTTCCCATGTTCGCTAGCAGGTACACCGTCAATCTCAAAGTATGGGCACCACAGTTACCCCTGCAATTCACCATATGAATAACCGTTAAAATTGAATGTTATTAAAACCAAACGTGATAGAATAAGATCTTGAAACATTCATACCCTGTAGTCTATTGGGGCACGCGTGATGTAGACACAAGGCTCATCCGAAAGGGCCTATCCACTAAGTCGTACGTCCTATCATCCCTCTGTCTCTTATTGTGAAACTCGACCTGATGCAACATCGAGGGTAAAAACCACCTTAAGCACGCGATCTGGTCATTTCTGGTATGCCATGTAACTTTCTGTCTGTACTGGTCTAACAGGTGGATCTTCCAGACTGTGAGGTCGACGCTGGCCAAGATCCAAAGCGGTCGTCCAATGTTGCAAGGAATCAGAACATGCAGATGTTTCAACAAAGTGTTATCATTGTCAAATTTATTTATTAAACACATTGAAACCATGTAAATTAAACACTCACAACGTCAACCTCGTGCCATAGTCGGTTTCCTGACGGGAGCAATCCACATACAACGCTATGGTCTTCAGCGGACCACTGGTACTTCAGCACAGACCAACCCTTAAGGGGTTTGCCTACAACCCCACTAAGCATAATTGTCCCCCACTGAATATATAACCATGACTGTACATAGAAAATTTACCGAAACGTTAGGTAAAAGATGTATGAAACACATAAATGTACAAGCGAAAACCGTACACTATAATCACTTACATAGAACTGTGAATCCAGTATGTTGATCCTTTGACTGTAGGCATTAGGGTATGCTAGCTGACGCTTCCGCAGAATGTGCAAGTACGCATCCATGTGCTGACAATTTCAACATTTTAAATTGTTAGGATTCTACCATTACTGAAACAAACTTATACAGACATTTCAAGTAAGGAACATATCGTATCCTCTAACTCCATGAAGTTCGTTTGCAACCGCTGTAACCAAGTGACAGCAACTGGCACATGTAGATCAACATCACGTCTGCATAATTGTTGAAAAAGTTAGATAACCAAGTAATTTTACTTAGGTGTTTCAAAATACTAAAAAAAGATTGTAATATGTACGATTATACTTACAATTCCCCCGTCATGTTCCTTTGTAGGCTTGGTAAGTCGTAAGCTGGTCACCATCTACCATTTCCTTAGGCTTGAATACGTGTGCTGATGATTGTGGCAGTGTCCTTGGCCACTTCGGCTGACAAGGGCCAGTGTATGGGCTCATCAGCTGCCAACCTCGCTTGCGAGCCCATTGGTGACCCTTAACGTGAGGCTGACTACGGTCCGAAGAGCTGGGATTAACCGGAGGGGTACGCTGTAAGGAGGAACTCTGTCTTCATGGATCGACCGGAAGGGTACGCTATGAGGAGGAACTCTGTCCCGGTGGATCGCTTGGAGGGGTGCGCTGCGCTGGGATCGACTGGAGGGTTGCACTGCAACGGGAACCTATGGTCATATGTCACAGTAGTGATCTGCGTGCCGACCTGATGCAGCAGCTGCTGCTATTGTAAACCCTGAGGAGGTACCTGCTCTAATAATGTTGTCTTTGTGCCACCAAGCACTTGCTTCTCCTCTTTCGTTCTGTCACAATAGGCTTCTGCTGATTGGATATTGTCTCCGTTGTAGGCTGTTGCTCACGTCTGGTCTCTAGGTCTGTCTATTGGAACCCCGTCACTGGTAACGCAGCGGAAACATGTTTTAAATTTTTTTACAAATCATAAACGATTTGGGACCAAGTGAACTTAGGATCACAGTTATTTTTTCGAAACTAATACATACAATATGTAAACACAGGAAATTGTAATCAATATATTAAAAGAAAATTTAGAACCTTACCAACTTTTGGAGGCTCCTTCACTTTACGATATGCTCCTAATCTGTACTACTGATCTTCCTAGCTATTCACGGAACTGGTAACTGATCTTCCTAGCTATAACTCTTATTCCATATCATTCAACCATCGTTTATTCAGTCAGGTTTTTAATTAACAAAACTTAATCAAAACCTTCGTGAGTGTAACCCACCATTTCAGATCTCACGAGCTTAACTCGAGAATTGCCGCCTTAGGGTCGGTCAATCCCAAAATACCCTCAGAAATCCTATCTGTTAGGAAGTCAACCTTGGTATTGATCTTTGTGGAAACCTTCCTTAGGGAGGACGAAAGCAAAGCCATCACAAGGCCCCACCCGGATCTCACAGTGTTGAACTAATGATAGAGACCGCGGGATATATATGTCATATATCCATCTCCCACTCACTATTTAAAAATTAGGGTTTTCTATTATCTGTTAATGCACCTAGACTCTACAGGATCAAACGGCTAACTTTAATCAAGTTATCTAGCGCATTAACAAATTCATTATTAGAAATAAATTCTAATTAACTAATAAATTATTAATGATTTTTAACTATTAAAAATCTAATCTATTAGTGAATAATCTAAGCTTTTATAAACTATTTACTAAGCTCGGATTATTATGATAGTGTTTACCAAGTTTTAACTATTAAAACTCTAACACTTTATTCGGTTAATTTATTATTAGGTCATTAATCATATTAATACTAATTACAATAAATGACTCTATTAATCTAACTTATTAAACATTTTAATAACCAGATTAATATTAATGAGAATTAACAAGTTTTCTAACAATTAAAAAACTAATCTCATTTTCATAGCCAATAATGTATTTACTAATTTTAATCATATTAAAAAAATACATAAAAATTAGGCTATGATGAATGTATGACATATCAAATATATTTGTGTAGGCACATCTAATCTAAATGACATATGTATGCATGACAATGCTTTTATCATCACTTAATATAAAGCATAAATGAATTGACCGAGTACTGTAGATTATTTAACCTATAAAAATTGGAATCTAAAATTACAAAAATATCTCCAAGGCATTCATTAGTCTTCTTTTAATTTCCAAGTCTTTCAGTCTCTTCAGGTCACTCTGATTCATCTCATGAATCCGAAATAGGAATTCCACACGGAACGCACTAGGCAACACTTGCCAACCGAACCGTGCAAGACAATGTGAACAGTGCCCGACTGTCCGCGTGAACAATACCCGTATGAACAGTACCGTGTCACCAATACATATGAACAGTGTTCGTGAATAGTACCCCCGCGCGTATTTCCGATTTCACCCTTACGTCTTCGCGATTTTTCCAGGTCTTCAATATAGGTTACATTTTTTTTACAATACAATACCAGAAAAAAAAATATAAAATATAAAACATAATACAACCCATGAACCCTAAATCCACAGTACCATATAATTAATGATCAATCATGTTTTTGTAAATTACAAAAATTTAATATACATACAAAAATAACATACAGTCAATTTAAATAGTGCCTACACAATCATACATACATGAGCATCGAAAACAATTTCCTGTTCCGAAAAAAAAAATTGGCTCTGATACCAATTGTTGGAACCTCGTCACTGGTAACGCAGCGGAAACATGTTTTAAATTTTTTTTACAAATCATAAACGATCTGGGACCAAGTGAACTTAGGATCACAGTTATTTATTCGGAACTAATACATACAATATATAAACACATGAAATTGTAATCAATATATTAAAAGAAAATTTAGAACCTTACCAACGTTTGGAGGCTCCTTCACTTTACGATATGCTTCTGGTCTGTACCACTGATCTTCCTAGCTATTCCTGGAACTGGTAATTGCATGTGGGTGCATCATGTACTCAGAAACTTAGGAGGATGTAGAGAGAATGAAGAAGAAACAATTTCTTCCGATAGAAAACAAAACCTAGAACAATTCTAGTTATTAAAAAAAATTATCTTATATATATAATTTTCAATTCGTGCTGCACCACATCCCAAATTTTTTCTCTTTTTGATTTTCTAATAGTGAACATCACTTTTCTCTTTTTCGATTTTCTAATTAGTGCACATCCCTTTTCTCTTTTTTTCTCTTCCATCATTAACGCACACCTGATTTTTTTTTTCCTGTTGATTCACGCATAATGAGTTTGTATCATATACAAATACTTGTGTATATCTTTTGTGTGCTGTATTTTTGTTATCAATATATATCATATATATATATATATTATTATAACTAAAACTCTTTAATTGATATCTCTTAAGATTTTAAAACTAAATCTTTTAAAAATGATATCTCATATCTTTTATTTTAAAAGATAATTAAATATTTATATTGAATTTAAACATTTTAAATTAAATTTTCAAATATTTAATTTAATAAAAAAATAATAATCATATTATCTTATTCTATTTAAAATCAAATATCAACTAACATCCTCCATTTAGTGATTAATAACAAAATTAAATAATCTTATTATTTAATTTATTTAATCACCATTATTCATTAATTAAATAATCTCATTATTCAATTAATTCCTGAATAAATACGTGTCACTTTCATCATACAATTAATTGGACAATCCAATTAATTAACTGTAACCCTTGTTACCTAAATCGATCGAGCTAGCAAGGGGACCTAATGGACCCACAGTATTTTGAGCTCCAATAATCCTCAGAATCATTAATTAAACTCTTTAATTAATATTCCTTGATTATTAACTCCGGTGTTATTCCACTAAAAACCCGAAGCTGCACTCTCTCAACTGTAGACACTTTTACACAGACTGATAAAACTCAGTGTCTATCGATATAGCTATTACACATGGTGTGATCCTCCACAGTAGTTCATAATTAGAGCTGGGTCATAATGTCTGTTATACCACTATAATTACATATATCCTTTAAGTACCGTTGATTCTCTAATGGACAATAAATCATATTTCCTCACGGAATTAGGAGAGCGCTCATATTGTTCAAGCCCCGAATCAACCCTTAAGGGAACTACCATCTACTTCTCACAAACCCCAACACTGTCCCCAACACTATCCCCTCATGATAACTACATATCCTGTCTCTGGGACTAAAGTCTCGGTCATCGAACAGTGGACTATCCCAGTGGGATTGCGACGTCGATCCCTGAAGCATCCAGATCAAGGCATGCAACTCCGTATGCTGCTGATCTCGTTTCTCATTACTCTTTCGGACATCCTCCTGTAACTGTCCAATGGCATCCAACACTTCAGTGAATTTACATTCCCAGCGGTCCTGAAAGGATTTCGAATTTGTCAGTACTATAACCGTTCACTACTTTTAAATTAAATAATGCAATACAAATATTTTTAAGTACCGGTACTTGTGAATCACCTCTAGTTTAATCTCCTGGGCATCATGAACCGAACCCGCCTATGCCTCACGGGAGTCCCATCGCCACCCTCCGGCTCAGAACCCTCGGTATCACTGGTTCCGACAGTCATATGATAGTCCGGGATTTGGTACCAAAACGTCCACTCTATCGGAGACATTATACAGACTGCCTCCCTCGGCTATGCCCTCATAGTACCGTTTAGCCCTCTCAGCTGCCGTCGGCACCAATTCAGTTCTCGCAAACATCTGAGGTCGTATTTAGATCACTGTAATTGTATATATACTAATAACTATAAACATTAACAAAAAATATACTTACCCTTGATGTGAAAATCTTTGCCAGCTTTTCTGCACTCGGTCGCTGATTCAACTCCCATTTCAAAATACGGGAGGACATGTCAATTACCATACGGGTCCCAAGTTGGGTGGCAAGCTCGGGGATAACCTCAAAAGCAAATATCTGCGTAATAGATAAGTGCGATATGAATCCAATATATGTATTCCATCAGTTATATGAAAACAATTACAGTTAAAGTATGGATTCAAATTCTAAATTCTCACTAAGAGTGCGTAAGGTAGATTGTATATGTTGTACGTCTCCACGGTGTGTACGTCAACGCCCTTTGCTTGTTGTCGTTTTTCGAACCGCTCCCGTCGACCGTCTAAAGCATGCTTGAAACTAAAAATAGACTGCCTATACACGTGTGCACCCCACGGGAACGCATCAAAAGTGTCCAAGTCCTCGACTAGGCGCATTTGCCATACTGGAATATTCTCTCTCTCGTCCAACCCCATTAATATTCAGTTGAGCATATACAATAAGCACATCTTTACCACATTGTACTGCTCCTCAAAAATACCAATCCGTAGAATCAATCTCAGCTGTTCATAGTCAACCTCATCTAGACCACTAAAGTATCGCTAGTGTATGCCATTCTCTACCATATCATACCTCGCCGTGTGGGGAATGACTCTGAACTTCAAACCGGTGATCAGACAAAACTCAACCTTCGAGAACTGGACCGAATGACAACCTAACATAAATCTCATCTCATCTTCCGGCCCATCGTGATTCAACTCGCGCATAAGCACCCAATGGACAATGCATGCCGAAAAATTCATCTTACGATGCATCCGAAGGAAATGTCCAAAACAAGACTCAGTATATCCACGTCATTCTTCTACCACAAGATGTTCAGGTACCCGGTAAGTGTGTCGTCGATATCTTGAATGTCATCGAAATGGTCATGCCGAGTTATTTTCCCCTGGTACCATTCTCTCACTGGAGTTTTAAGCAAATCCTTGAGCTGATTCCTCATTTTCATTTTCACAGAAAAAAGCATATAAGTTACTAAACTGTAAAAGGCTCGGGCAGTTAAGTAAAATGATCGGGCAGTTCATTTAAAAACTCGGGCAATTAAGTAAAAGGCTCAGGCAATTCATTAAAAGGCTCGTAAAGTTCATGAAAAGGATCGAGTAGTTAGGAAAATAGGGGTTATTGCAAATTCTCAGTAAGTAGGACAAAAGACTCGGACAATAATTCAAAAGGCTTGGGAACTGTATAAAAAGTCTTGGAGATACAAAATAAAAAAAAACTGATGGTTAAAAAGGCTCAGAAAGAATTCACAAAGGCTCGAACATTACTCACAAAGGCTCGGACTCAACTAACAAAGGTTTGGACATAAAAAAAGTTTAATGTTCATACAAAAGGCTCGGGCAGTTCTTAAAAAAGCTCGGGAATTGATTAAAAAGACTTGGAAACTATTTGCAAAGGCTCGGAGATTTAAATTTGACAAAAGCCTAATATTCATAAAAAAAAAAGGCTCGGACCACAAGTTAAAATGCTTGGACAGTGTTTCAAAAGGCTCGAGAATTCATTAAAAAGGCTCGGAAACTATTTACAAAGGCATGGAGATTCAAATTTGACACAAACCTAATATTCATAAAAAAAGGCTCGAACCACAAGTTAAAAGGCTCAGACAGTGTTTCAAAAGGCTCGACCATAGTGTTAAAAGACTCGGAAACCCATATCTTCATCGTCTTCAACATAAAATTTTCAAAAATTAAAACCATAACCTAACCTAGAACCATACTTAGATCGACAAATCAAACCTAATATACAAGTCTAAACAATACCAAACATCAAACAGACACATAAACTTATCAAGAAAAAAAAAACGGCAATAAAATATAACTCTACTTACCACTATCAATTGCAGATGCTCGTCTGAACTGTTGACTTCAGGACTCTAGTGCCACCGGTTACTTCGCCATCAGATTTTCAGGCCTATGTTTTTGCAGCCAATGCTTTCTCTCTCTACTGTTTCTCTCTCTAGTTTGTCTCTCTAGGTTTGAAAACGAAAGAAAGTGCCTTGGAACTTGGAAGGGGTATTTTTGTCTGGTCACTTAAATTGGTGCATTTTAAACATAAATTACTAATGTAGTGATTTTTTAAAAAACCATGTCCAAATAGTGACATTTAATTTTTGAGCCCTTCAATTCAATAACATGTCAAATGTTCATCTAAGAATTGAACATTCATCTAAGAATTGAACATAAAAACGCGCATGTTAAAACACGTCATGTGACATAGAGTCGGATATGATTGTATAAAAATTGAACTCAGATCAGTTTTAATTAGAAGAGCATATAGGATGTAACTAGAAATTTTTTATTTTTATTTTTATCAATATATTATATTGTTCACTTAGAGAACGAAAAAAAAATAAATTAAGAGCAAATTATAATAAAAAGACAAATAAAAACAAAATATCAGGAGATTTGGGTTCAAATCTCTGGAATTTTTTGAAGAGATACGGAGGTTGACGATCCCTAGCTATCTCTATGTATGATCTCTTCCAATAATTTTTTTTTTTATTAAACAATTTTTTTTGTTGACATTCAATTAAATTTCATTTTTCTTCCACCTAAAAGGCTAAAACCATTACAGCGAAGACAATGATTTTTTTTTTTGTTGAAAAAAAAGTAAATGATTTTTTTTTTTAAATTTTTTAAAGAATTTTATTTCTTAAATTTCTTTTAAGTGAAAAATTACCTTATTACCTTTCTGATATAAAAATCTCAAATAACGGTAATCGTCAATCATTTGGTCAATAGTACTAATCTATCATTTTAGAAAATGTACAATCTAATTGCAATTTTAGTAAATACCTACATTTGTGACATTTGCCCATAAAAAATAAATAAAAGGAAACAAAATGCATTGTGTGTTGCAATATTGTGAGTTGTGACAAACATCAACTTCCTTTTCAATTCAACTTAACTAATCATACTTTTACCGACTATAAAGATATATATGGGCCAGGCTTAATGAATAAGAAAATAAAACTATTTTATAATGGTGGACTGGAGTTATGAAATATTGGAGTGCACTAAAATATAAAAGGTTTGTAAGGATGAATATGGTCATGATATATTGACTACAGTTTTGGTTCCTCTCCATTTGTGTCTTAGTATTGAAATGATGAAGACAATTCTTATGATCTTTTGCATATACATTTTGATATACTAAAGAGATATGAGTGCATATATAAGATTTTATTGGAGTCATGACTTACAATTGTTTGTAAGTCTCAAATTAAGATTTATAATTCAGGATTTGAAAAGAATGAGAGATTTGAACCCACAACCTCGTGTTATAGATGTGAATGTGCAACGGTGTTTTTTTTTTTTGAAGTAATGTGGGTAAAAAATATGGAGTTACTGTTTATTCAAAATTAAAATTTTTATAATCATACAAATTGGATCTTTATACATGAACAAATTAAAATATATAGATTTAAATATTCATCAGTTGTCTTATTAAGAAACCACACAAATCTACTTCATTTATTACTTAATAGTGGATGAGCACCAAACAAGGACTAACAAATATAACTTAATTTCCAGGCGATTTTGTGATTCTAGATGTTCAAATAAAGCAGTTCAATCCGACAGATTTACCGGGCAGTTTGAGAACCAAACAGGAAATTCGTAGAGAGTAGAGACCCACAGAAATAATAACCATAAATTTCACCATCCGGGATATCGACACGTGTTGAAAATAATACTTTATTGACAACATTACAAAATCTACAATTTTTTTTTCCTCTTCTTCACTAGTAAGGCAAAGGAAAAACATACTTGTAATAACTCGCAAGCAAATTAAGAAAGAATTTATTGTTAAGAAAATGGCAAGCTTGGATGGAGCAGATGCATTGAATGGATCTACCGGAGAGACATTTCCGGCTGCTGACATTGCCGGAGAATTGAACCCTGGCATGAACAAGAATTTTGAAGTTGATCCTACGTCTTCTGATATCTCTACCTCATTGCAAATCAAGGTGACATAATTTCTTACACTCTTAAGTGTTATCAAACATTTAATTATACATAGAAATTCTCAATTATCCAACTTTTAGTTTTCTAAAATCAGGAACCAACTATTAAGATAATGTTGATCTAGTTATAAAAATCCGTACCAAGCTTGTTTCTACATAGAACAAACATACAAAAGACAAAATACTATAAGCTATTAGGAGAAAAACTTACATGTGACGGTCTCACTTCCACATGGTGAGACCGTTCAATAAAAATGTATCTTTTATATTGGAAATATAAACATGTATTTTTAAAGTACCATATGACACACTTTCATTGGACGGTCTCATTGCTATGTTAATGAGACTATCCCATTTAAGTTTTTCTCTGCTATTAGATCCATCTAACTGTTGAGTATTTTTATACATGAGAAATGGACATCACTAAACTAGCAAAAAGTGTTAATGCATCAAATATATTTGATATCTTTATCTTGTCAAAAAAGCATATTTAGAATAGAACCTTTGGTATCTTTTCTACCTGACATTTATTTATTGTGGTTATAAATTCAAAGAAAAAAACTTATAAAAGTATTGTTTGTTATGGTTTTGCATTGAAGAAACAACTTGAAGAAACAAAAAATAAGAAGAAAAGAGAAGAAAAAGATGCAATACAGAAGCTGAAATCAGTCATTATAGTTTCGGCAGTGGTCGCAGCTGTGGCCGGTGCAGTCTTTGCTTTGACCAAGAAATTGAGAGAGAATAAATAAACCCACCATCCAGCCGGATAGCAGTAAACCTGGGCATTTTTTTTAAAGCTATACTTTACTGTTATATATATATGATCTATTTATGTGATGTATAATTTTGATTGTTTGATTGTTTGATATATGATTGATATTGTGTACACCGATCGAATTTTGTGGTACTAACTAGCTTAGTTGGTAAGTTCTCTTGTTGTTGTACAAGAGATTTTGAATTCAAATCTAGCTCACATCTGGGTGAGAAATGGTTTCAATTCCATTTATGTATTGAAATAATTTTTCTTTTGATTAATTAAATTTGTGAAGGCTTTATGAGTTTTTTTAATTGCTCTTTGTAAATCGACAAGACTATTTTCATGATTCAAAGAGTTTTAGCAATGAATTTTTAGAGAAATAACGAAAATGAATCAGAAATTTCAATACTGTAGATGATTGGGGACGTACATTTTGTATAGGCCAAACTTGTTTTAATTAGGATTAAATATGTGATTTATTTATGGAAGAATTGGCAATAAACCCCTGACGTTTGATCAAATATCAAATTAAACCCATGGTTTGAACAATCAGTAAAAAAAACCCATAGTCAACTGATGGTAGGTGGTTTTTTATTGATTGTTCAAACCTGTGAGTTTGATTATGCGTTTGATCAAAAGTTAGGGGGTTATTTACCATTCTCCCTTTATTTATTTATTCATTTAGTTTATTTCGTCCAATTATCTTAACTTTTATTCAAGAAAGGACAAAATTCAAAATTCACAGTAATGATCCGCATTACAAACTATTGGCTAGCTAAAATAATGAAATTCATATTATACGTACATGTGGTAATATTATTATTGCGCCTAATGTACCAAGTAATCATACAAATCTAACATTTAAAACCTTACCTACTCATTTACAATGCAAACCATGCGGTTAGTGGCTGCACATATATAAAGATATCTAAGAGATATCTTTACAACTATGAAACTGTAATGGGTACTTATGATTTATGAGTGAGTAGTTTTTATAGTTTTGAATTCATCTTACAATAAGAAAATTTTTAAAGTAATATTTTTTTATGGGTGATGGAGAGGAGAAGGTCATGATTCTGCGATACGAGCGATTGGCCGATTGCCAAACCACTGCTACTGGTGTGGGCGTCTGTGTCATTCTACCTTTGCTGATTGTAAGGATGTTGCTGCACGGAAGGGTAGTTCTGGTCCTGGAGAGCTGCCTCTTGGTGCTTGGATGCGAGTGTCCTTGCCGGATAGAAGATGGAATCGGAGGTTTAATTTTCCAACGAGGACACATCCGGATCGGATTGGGGATGGGAGACTTTCGAAAGAAAAGGCCGTTAGTGGTTCTTCTCACTGGTTGTCGGAAAGGGGATTCGCTAGGATAATTAAGGATGATTATCGGAATGGCAGTTATGGGAAGAGCATTGATAGCGTTAACAATTAGTGCAATGATGGGAATAATAATTACAATGATGATAATGGATGTAATGAGGTCGGTTTCGAATTTAAGAGTCAGAGTAATCAAATGGACTCTAGTAATATAGGTAATGGGCCGGGTCAGATGGCCCAGCCCAAACTAAAAGAAAAGGGAAAGTTATTGACAGGGAATAAAGACTTATCATTTGAGATTCAGACCCTGAATGTCTTGGGCCTAAAATATCCAATGGGCATTGACCAATTGCCGATCCAGAGTTGTGGGCAGGATTTAGCTAAAAGTGTCGAGCCGGGTAACGAATTATATCCTAGGGATCCGACAAGTAGAGAATTTGAGGTGATTTCTTCTGGTGGTGCGCCATGGAAGAGATTGGGGCGTGTGCCCGGTCATGACAGCATGCAATTAGATCGGAGTGAGGGTTGTAATGGCTTGGAGTCAGGCAACAATAGTTTACTGGTGAAAAGACAGCTCACTGAGGATGAGAAAACGAAAAACAATATGGATGTGGGGAGTGATGCGAAATGTGTCAAGAGAGACGATGACAGAGTAGTCTCTAATGTAAAGATATCGGCGGCCAGGGATAGTCCTGCCGACCGGATGCAATAAAAATCCTAGCATGGAATGCTCAGTGGCTCCAGAGTCCTCGGGCTGTTTGTGTCCTACAGCGACTGGTGCGGGATATTGGTTCTTCGATTGTGTTTCTAATAGAGACTAAGTGCAGTTCGATTATGATGGAGACTATGCGAGTCAAGTTAGGTTTCTCTTCTAAATTGGTGGTTGCGTCAATAGGCTGTAGTGGTGGGTTGTGAATGTTTTGGGTAAATTCTGTGGTACTTGATTTAACTTCTTATTCGCGGTACCATATAGATGTTAAGGTTACTTCTAGTGGTTCGAATCTTTGGCGGTTGATTGGTTTTTATGGAAATCCGGAGCCTAGTCAACGGATCCACTCATGGACGCTTCTTCGACGGATTCATGGTATGCATGATCTCTCTCTTGGTTATGTGTATAGAACTTTAACGAGGTGTTAGTGGCTAAGGAGAAGAATGGGGGCCAGCCTTGATCCAAACCACATATGGAGGATTTTAGAAGTGTGTTGGATTCGTGTGGCATGGGTGATTTAGGGTTCAAAGGTCCGACATTTATGTGGAGTAATAAAAGGGATTGGGAAGCATTGGTTTAGTAAAGGTTGGATAGAGGTGTGAGCAGTTTTAGTTGGCAGATGTTGTTTCCTAGATCCTATGTCCAACATTAGGACTTTTGGAATTCGGATCATCGACCGATTGTGGTAGAACTTTGGGAGGAGTTTGATCGTGATGACAATTATAGGAGTATGAGAAGTGGACTCTTCCATTATGAGACCTGTTGGGCGGTCAGAGAGGACTGCCGAGAGTTAGTTAAGCCCTCTTGGGTTGTCTCAGGTAGCGAGGGTGTTATAGGCCGAATCAAATCAGTTGTTGCTAGATGCACGAAGGAACTGGCTTCGTGGAACTTGAAGAATTGTGTTTCTATGACATCTGCTATTGCGGAGCAACAAAAAGAACTACATAGAGCTTCAACTTTCGTTAGTTCAGGGTCATGGGCAGAGATTCGGCAGATAGAAGCAAATTTAGATAAGTTACTGTAGGATGAAGAAGGGTACTGGAAACAAAAATCAAGAGTTGAGTGGTTGGACGGTGGGGATCGTAATGCTAAGTACTTCCACTGGAAGGCTTCTACTCGCCTGGCTAGGAATAAAATTATGGGTTTGCTCGATAATGAGAGAAATTGGTGAAGTGATCGTAACGAGCTAGAGCAGGTGATTTTGGGCTATTTTACGAAGCTTTTCAGGTCTGAAGTATCTCAAACAGATGTTGTTGAGCAGGTTCAGGGTTGTATGCATCCGAAGCTTTCGCAGCGATCGTGTGAGTTCCTAGACTCACTTTTCGATATTCGTCAGTCCATTTTTGATATGTCCCATTCAAAAGCACCTGGTCCCGATGGTCTACAAGCTGTTTTTTTTTCCAAAAATTTTGGGATACGATGGGGTTGAGTGTGACAGAGGCTTGTTTGAAGCACTTGAATGAGGGGGAGTCGATTGCGAAGGTTAACAAAACTTTGGCCTTTTTTATTCCAAAGGTGCAATCAGCGGATCGAACGGTAGATTTTCATATAATAAGCCTTTGTAACGTCACATATATGGTTGTTACGAAGGCGCTGGCTAATCGTGTACGATTAGTTCTTGGCAAAGTTATTTTTAAACGTTAAAGTGCTTTTATCCTAGGCAGGTTGATTTTTGATAACGCAATTATCGGTTTTGAGAGCCTTCATGCATTAAGAACCAGGAAACGGAAAGAAGACGCTTTGGCTCTTAAACTAGATATGTCGAAAGCTTACGATAGGGTTGGGTGGGATTTTTTGGCTAGGGTCATGGATCGACTAGGCTTTTCAAATGCTTGGATTCAGAGGATTATGATATGTGTTCGGACTGTTTCGTTTTCTTTTGTGTTGAATGGTAATGTTTTTGGGTGTGTGGAACCTTTTTGTAGTTTCAGGCAAGGTGACCATTTGTCCTTTTATCTCTATTTGTTAGTCTATGAGGTTATTTCTTGTTTAATTGAAGATGCAGCTCAGCGGAATTGATACGTGAGTTAAAAAAGTAGCAGAACAGGGCCATCTATTTTGCACCTTTTTTTCGACGATGATAACTTGCTATTTCTAGAGCCACTACCAGGGATTGTAGGTTTATTCGTCATCTGTTGGAGATGTATTCTAAAACTTCAGGACAATTGGTTAATTATGAGAAGTCGGGTATGTACTTTAGTGGTGCCATTGCTAGTAATAAGGGAGATAGTTCGACTGCAGCTATTGGGGTTCGACAGGTTCCTTGTCATGAGAAATATTTGGGTTTGACTGGCTTTGCCACTAGGAAAAGCGGGAGATGTTTAATAACATTAAAGATAGAATATGGATTATATTGAAAGGTTCGCAAGACAAACTTCTTTCCATGGCTGGAAAAAAGGTACTTCTGAAGGCGGTCATCCAGGCTATTCCGGCCTATTCTATGAGCTTGTTCAGGTTACCGAAAAGGTTAATTAAAGATATTCAATGGATATGCTATAAGTTTTGGTGGGGAAGTACATAATCAGCTCCAAAGATGCATTGAGCCACTTGGAAGAACCTTTGCAAAAGAAAAGATGAGGGGGCATGAGATTTCGTGACCTAAATATATTCAATCAGTCCTTACTCGCTAAGCAGAGTTGGAGGCTGATAAAAATCCACACATCGTTGGCGGCTAGAGTTATTAAAGGGAGTTAATGTCCTACCAACAGCTTCATGAAGGAAGAAGAATCTAGTTATAGGTCCTTGCCGTGGAATAGTATTTGTTAGGGTCATGAATTATTGTATGTTGGTTCTAGGTGGAGAGTAGGAACATGCTCTTCAATAGCTATCTACGATGATAAGTGGATTCCTCGTCCAGTATCTTTCAAGGTCATCTCTCTAAAAATAAAGGAGGACTTAGTGCTGGTTAGGCACTTGAAGACAGAGACATGTGGTTGGAATGAGCAATTAATTAAACAGATTTTTTTGAAGCATAATGCAACTAATATTTTGTCCTTCCCAATTAGCTGTAGCAGAATAGAGGATATTCTATGTTGGCACTACACAGAGGATGGAGAGTTTCCAATGAAAAGTGGCGTTAAAGTGGGTACGATGTTAAGTTAAAAGCCTAACAACTCTGATTCTCAACCTTTGGCATTTGATGGGAAAATATATGGAAAGTTTATGTGCCAGCTAAGGTTAAGATTTTATTTGGAGATCCTGCCTTAATTGGATTCTAATTTCGATAAATCTTGCTCGTCGAAAGGTTCAAATAGACGATATGTGTCCAGGTTGTAAGTATTCTTACCAGACAACAATCTATGCTATCTAGGGGTGTAAATGTTTGAAGGGGGTGCGCAATCAGTGTGAGTTCATAAAGGGTCTTCGAAGCTTGAATCATGTGAGTTTCCATGAGTTCTTCTAATCCCGTTTTAATAGCCTAAAGTAAGATGAGATGGCTCTGCTCTGTATAATTTGGTGGCGTGTCTGGTACATTTGAAATATGAAGTTGCATAGTGAATATCCTATGACTTCGAAGGTGTGTGGTATCCAGGCTTTTGAGAATGTGTATGGCTGGTCTGTGGATTATTTGGCCAGTTTCAGAGCAGCTAACACTATGGAAGATTGTAGTAGATCCAATGGTGATCCAGTTGTGGTTAGATGGCAGCCTCTAGGTATGGGCTATTATAAGATCAACTCAAATGCAACGGTTGATTGTGGTAGTGCAACGGTTGGAGTGGGGCTGACAATTCATGATTGCGAAGGCTTTGTCATGGCTGTTAGTGCTCAGCGTATTCAAGCCAATTATAGCCCCCAAGTAGCAGAAGCAGTGGCTTTATTGCATGGTATTATTTTGGCAGCAGATGCAGGATTGTCTTCTATTGTGGTAGAATCTGACGCGCTGGGTGTTAGTTAATGATGTGATGTCTTACTCTACAAACATTGGTCTTGTGATTGATGATATTAGGGACCGCATTCAGGGGATGGCTGGTAGTCCGATACTGCATGTGTCTAGAAAGGCCAACTGTGTCGCACATACTCTCTCAAAAATGGCTTTAGGCATCAATGAGGACCGATTTTGGTTGGAGGAGTACCCTCCGTGTGTGGAGAGGTACTTACCAAAAGACATTCAGTTTGATGTTTGTTTGTGTTTTTTTTGGTGTCCCTGACTCAAACAAAAAATAACTCTCAATATTCGCATCACTTCTTCGAGAGGTGGTTACACTTGCTCACACAAAGTTATATCCTCAAGGTTCGGCATTTCATTGGCTGAAGTACCCTGCTGACATCTCGTTTTCCTGAATCACTTATAATTCACATTTCAAGAACCTAGAGAGGAGTGTTGACAATTCACCGTGGGGTTTCTAAATCAAAGAATCAAAACCCACCTCTTCATTCCTTCTCATAGCTGTGACAGCCGGCACAGAAAATCCATCATCTTGATCATTTCTTCTTTCATCATCTCATTTCTTCTCATAGGTCTAAAAGTCGGCATGCAAGTAATCCCAACATACACCCCTTACCACAAATAGAGTTTAAGAAAACAAATATCATCTGCATATTAATATATATTTACTTTTGAGTGGTGCTATTAGCATACCCACTGCTGAACTATTTATATCTCACTTTTTAAATTATATAGTATTATTTCTTCCCTTTATCAAATTACTTAAAGAGACATACAATTTTTATTAAACAAAATCATGTATAAGTAAAACTAATAAAACCCCACTTTCTTTATTTCAAAACCCTGATGACATAGATTATTTCAAATCACTGAATGTTTACTATTTTTGTTTATATTTTCTTTCAGATATCGATCTCATGTTTCCCATGTTTAGTATTTATTTATTTTATTGTTTCACATGTTTTAGAAAATCTTTTGAAATTACAGATCGATGTTTGCTATTTTTTTTTCTCTGGTTTATTTTCTTTTAGATTTTCCAAGTATTCTATGATTTGTATAAATTCTTTTGTAGATTTTATTCCGGATCTTCCAAAGTTAGTTTAATGTTATTTACAAAAAAAAAAACATCGAAATCAAATCAAGAATCGCAACTAAGAAAACATAATCTCTGATGAAACGAAAACACACAAAAACTCAAACTCAATCGCTCAATTTTTTTTTCAGACGATCAATATCACACTTACAATCTACCATCAACAATCCAATCGATTTCGGAAAAAAAAAATCGCATATAATAAGGATGGTTTCACCATGAAATAAGAAGAAAAAACAAGTCATGCGAATGGATGTGAGAAAACTGTATGTTAAAAGGGTTTTTTGGTAAGGGACCAAAGGAGAATTTTCCAATTAGTATCAACCCGATAGTGGCCAGTCCTAGCTTCCAGGTGACCATCTAGATCAATGCCCCTACCTAGGTGGAGCCAATACTTGGTAAGGCCAAGACATCGATTACCTATCTATCCAGATAAGACATCAGCTCTGTGAGCTAACGAAGGTACATACCTCGCCCTACTAAAGCTCCCGATATCAACTCAAGACCAGTATAATGGTAGATTGCACACCTAACACCCCTCAAGTGCCTTGACATCAGTCAAGGCACCCGGTACCCTGATGCCCGCCTTGGTACTACCTCGACTTCCACCTGGTACCTAGTACCTCGATGTATATATTCGGAGCCCTTCCAAGACAGGTACCTTGCCTGCCAAGCAATATGAAGATGATCGCGAAGACACAAGCACCACTCCATCAAGAGATAGAACAAGCTCCATGCCTGTAGGATCCGACTGGTATACCAGTACCTCGCCCTACCAACAAAATTCAGAATCAGAGTTTCCCTCCAAGCTCTATGAAGAAGGAAAGTTGACTCCATCGCCAAAATAAAGCGCCATTAATGAAATCTAATTAGAATTCGGATTCGACAGTGATTTCGTGGGATCAAATCCCACGCCTTTAGCCCCACACAATGCTTTTCAACGCCTAAAAAAGAACACTCAATAATCCTCATTAACACAACCGGATTTCGTGGGGATTCTTTGGAGAACTATATATACGGTGTTGGAGGGTAAAAAGGAGAGGGCTTTTTTTGAATTATAGAGATCGCCAAAGACAGAGAGAGATTATCTTCCGGCAGAATTCCCTTCTAAAATTCTCTGAAGCCAGTGAGAGTCCATTAACGATTATTGGAAGGAAATATCCACTTATCGACATATACGTTTTCTCCATCGTCACTCTGTGTAAGAGATTGAGAAGCGAGAGAGAAGAGTGTATATCGTGTAACTTCGATATAGTATTCTTGAATAAAACAATGTTATTTCATATCTCCTAGATCTTTCATATACTGCTTCTTATTTACATTACGAGGAAGGATCGTGGTACCGAAGATACCTATCCCGCTACTGGCTACCGGTAGTGGGTGAGGGTGCTAACCGAGATTTTGCTCCCTGAGTGATTTTTCTGTTAACACTTTTTGGCGCCGTCTGTGGGAAACACCACACCCTCAAAAGAAAGCCAGTGTGCCTCATTTTCTTGTCTTATCATCAAAATGAAGCTCTGATCCTCCCAGGATCATCCTGACCCGTCAGGACATCAGTCAAACGCTTCAACCCGGAAGGGTCAGAAGCCGAAGAAAGGGGAAAGGGTCGCAAACCCACCTCGAAACCGTCAGCTACTGCGTAGACTACCACCTAGGTACCTGCTACCCCAGCCGCTGGACCTGCCAATCTAGACCAACAGGTCGCGGCCTTTATAGAGAGCATTCACCTCCGAATGGTCGCCGAAGGCAGTACCAGTCAGCTTGTTGTACCAGATCACATGGGAGATGCCAATCGGTAAGGTACCAGGGTACCTCCCTTCTATAGGTTGGGACCACCACCTCCTGTACCAGTCCATGACAGACTCGGGCCCATGCCCCCAGCACCAATGATCCACGACAGACTCGGGCCCATGCCCTCGGTTCTAGAACATCCTACAGGTTACCAAGCTCGGCGTGCAAGATCCGCCATCGACCTCCCACCGAGAACACCACCTGGCCCAACCAGTGGCTTATTCTAGACAGCCTCACCAGGAAACGACTAGGGAACGCCCTCATTCAGTGGTGGGAGGTAGCAACAAGGGCACCGGAGAAGATCCTCCATAGAGAGAGAATTAGGATGAAGCTTCTACGACATCGAAAGGACCTGATGACAGAGATTCTGAGGTGGAATCTGGGAATGATAGCAGTAAACGTCTCTGGGACCAGGTCACCAGAATGGTGAAAGAAATCCAGGTGTTGAAGAAGTGCAAACACCAAAAAAACCGGAAAGACCCCTTGGGAGAGATGAATGCTCTCTTCTCTAGGAGGATTAAGGAGGTAGAATTACCTCCCAAATTCAAGATGCGAACCGACATATATTCTGTGACTGAGGACCCCCTGAGCCATCTAGAAAGTTTTGTTCACCAGATGGAGGTTCAGAATGCTACTAGGGCCGCAATGTGGAGAATGTTCCCAACCACGCTGACGGACTATGCCAAGACATGGTTCAGGAAGCTACCAGCGGGAAGCGTTGATTCATTCACAAAATTGACAACTGATTTCTGTGCCCAGTTTCAGGGCATCAAACCTCGCCCCAAAGATCCTATTCACCTTCAATACGTGATCTAGGAGCCGGGGGAATCACTCAGAGCCTATATGGAGAGATTCCATAAAGAAGTGATCCAAATGGGAGTCTTCGCGGAAAAGGAAACCTTGGCCAATTTCAGAAGGAATCTTTAGGTAGGCAGACTGTTCAGATCTTTCGCCAAGCATCCCCCGGAGACCTACCAGGAGGCCTACGATAGAGCTCTCTAGCAGGTTGAGATAGGTGAACAACTCCAAGTTAAGATGGAGCACGATGATATGAGAACTGCTAAGCGCCAAAAGAAGGAGGCGCCAAAAGAAGGAGGAGCCCAAGCCTGCACCCGTTCAAAAAAATCAGAACAGGCCTCCCAACAAATCTACATATCGGTCGCCACCCTATCAACCTCTACGGAACTGGTACCCGGCTAGGCGGACTCCGTCCAGAGCTACACCCCCACCCAAGGAGGTAGCGCGGGTAGACAGAGAGGAAATGGGGTACTCCCATTACACCCCCCTTGAACGCATCTCGTGAGACTATTTACCTTGCCATCCACGATAAAGGACTACTCAGGAAGCCGGGTCCAATAAAAGCACCAGTCGATCAACGGAACCGCTACAAGTATTGTGACTTCCACGAGGATGTAGGTCATAATACCTCCGAATGCTATAGTCTGCGGAACCAGATTGAAGCCTTGGTTAGGGGAGGTTGCTTGGAGGAATTCCTCCAACAAGTACGCGACAACATACGCACTGGAAATGAGGTGCATGCCGATATTAAAGCATATGAAGAAGGAAGGAAAGCAAAAGGGAAGGATCTGATGGAGCAGATCCACATTGCCAATACCATCAGTAGAGGTCCCAACTTGGCAGGAACCTCCAACAATGCTCTAAAGAACCACGCCAGGAAAGTTCTTAGAGTAGAAGCGGGCCAGAATGTCTTCAAGGTTACTAGAGGATCACCTCGGTCTTCTGCTGCTGCACAGTTCATCTTCACAGAAGAGGACGTATTCAACACCGTCCAGCCTCATGATGATCCCGTGGTCATCACTGTTCAAATAGCTAACAACTTCGTCCACCTTATTTTGATTGACACAGGTAGCAGCGTTGATATTCTCTTCAAGAGTGCTTTGGAGTAATTCAATCTAAAGAGACCTTGTTACAACAGCTGTACCACCCCCATTGTACGAGTTCACGGGGGACTCGTTGATTCCCACCAGGTCTATGATCCTACCAGTAATAGTGAGAACAGCGCCACTCCAGCAGAACCTAATGACAGACTTCGTTGTGGTAGATACCCCATCCACCTACAACGCTATACTAGGAAGGCCTTACTTGTCTGCCCTCAAAGGGGTCTTGTCAATATACCATAACGTCCTGAAATTCCCAGTGGGAGACAAAGTGGGTGAAATACGGGGGATTATCAGACTGCTCGCAAGTGCTATGCAGTATCAACCAACCCAGGAGCTTTGGCCAAACAATGTACGTAACAGAATGGTGATCCAAGGTGGGGCATACAAGCTGGACGACATGAATGGACATCCAGTAGACCACACTTGGAATGCTGATCACCTCAAGAGGTTCTACCCATAAGTCATGCAACGGAAATCGGTCGGGATTACCCCGAAACGAATGTTAGAAGATGTTAGTAATCGTGAGTACTTGTATTCCTTTTTCTTTGGTCATCAATAAAGAAGGTTTCTTTCTCCATTTGTTTTTGCCTACATTTGTCTACATCTATTTGCTTTATGTCGTCAATCGAATCCGCCATGATTGTCGCCTTAAGACCAGGAGAGCTACATAGCACTCCTAATGCCCTGGACCGGATAGATCCCTCCAGGATGATCGCTTTAAGACCAGGAGAGCCACATAGCACTCATGATGCCTTGGACCGGATAGATCCCTCCAGAAGGATCGCTATAAGACTAGGAGAGCCACATAGCACTTTTGATGCCCTGGACCAGATAAGATCCCTTCAGGAGGATCACCATAAATCCAGGAGAGCTACACAGCACTCCTGATGCCCTGGATCGGATTAATCCATCTAGGAGAATCTCTTCAACACCAGGAAAAGCCACATGGCATTCCTGTTGCCCTGGCCGGGCACCACCCCCCCCCGTTAGGAAGGATCCGATACGTAAGAGCATAGTTGCCCGACGGATCAGACATTGGCCGGGCACCACTCCCCGCTAAGAAGGATCTGGATAGTAATAGCATAGTTGTCAGCCAGATCAAGGCCTTGGCCGAGTACCACCCTCCGCTAAGAAAGACCAGGTGCTAAAGTGGCCTTAGTTGCCTACCTGGATCTTGCTGCCAGTATATATTCGCCATTGTTTTCGTCAAAGTATCAAGATTCCTACAAACAGGAATGTGAGGTATCTGAATATGATCTCTTTATTTTCGTCAATGATCGCCTCAAGACCAAAAAGGATCAAGTACTGATTAAGTCAGGTTTATGCTGGGGACTAATGCTAGAATTTACGCAACAATCAGAAAATGAGCGACAGAATTCAGTCAACATATATGAATGGAAAGGGATTTCTCCTTTCATTGATCAAATCAGGACCCAATAGAGGATGGACCGCCGAATCTACACCTAAGTACCAGGATTCATCCGAGGATAAGTATCTATGAGATCGAAATTACATTGGGGACCTCACTCCAGATTAAGGCGAGGTTTGATCAAGAGTTTAATAAACTACAAGTATATGAAGCTAAGGAAAAACAAAAAAGTTCTCATTACTAAAACTGGGGAGCCCATCCCCCGATCACGGGCTACAAGAAGATAAAATTATCTAGATACTACTGGGTAAGGGGTCAAGCTGCATCATGCATCCTCCAGCTCCTGATCGGCCATCTTCTCTCCATCTCCGCCAGTCAGAGCTTCCCCCTCTATTGCACCAGATGGAACCCCGCTTGCTTCCTGGTTACCTACAGCAACCGGAAGCTCCGTTTGAGACAGATCGCCCCGAAGCTCCCCTGCTACTGCTCGATCAGAATCTCCTCCAACTTCCTTGATCAGAGTAGTCTGACCTTCCTCTACCCGGCCAAGATCAGAAGATGAGATAGGCGGGGCAGATTCTCCATCGTCAGTAGCAGGCTGATCCCCTATCTCCTTGACAGATTCTGATAGAGTAACATAAGAGGCAGGAACCCCTCCATCAGCCTGAGCCATACCAGCCTCAGGATCCTTCAAACTGGGAGTTACTCCAGCATTGCTTGATGGAAGAAGGGAGATATAACTCTGGTCTGCCCCTCCAACTACTCCACTGGCTCCAGCAACCTGGGAGGGTCCAGTCACATCAGAAGGTGCTGCCTCAACTAGTTCAGCAGCTTTTGCCATGATCTCCTACCGGTTCCATCCAGCGATAACACCCAGATCAAACGGAGGAGGGAGAGCTAGAGCCACCTAGTAGCCAGCAAAAAAGTAACCTTCCCCGAAGGCGGTGTCTACTTGAGCATCCAGATCGGCCACGCTACCACGAAGGGATTGGACGTCTTTCTCCAGCTCTGTTACTCGTCCAGTAGCAATATACATCTCCTCCTTGCGGCGAAGGGACCTGAGCCTCTTAGTGTCCAAAGCATGCTGTATCCTCTCCATGTCAACCTTCGCTTCATCCGCCTCCTTCTTAGCAGCATCAAGAGATTGGGTCAAAACTTCCATTCCACGAGCGGCCTTAGCAAGCTCCTTTTTAGACTTCTCCAGCTCGACAGTAGCACCTCTAACTTGCTCCAAAAGAGAGCCAACCTGCTGGCTCATGGCCACGTTAAACTTAAAATCCTGACAAGAACAAAGCACTAGTCAAGATATCTCCCACGCTTAAATCGGGATAGAAGACTAAAACGAGACAACTTACCTCAGCTAGAAGAGCAGATTCCCTTCTGATTAGCAGCTCGGTGGGCATGGCCGTCATGACACCCAAGCTCCCACCTGGGCAAGAGGCAACGAAGTGGGCCAAAACTTCATCCTGGCTGCTGTCCTTCGACCTCGATCGCGCCTTATCTCGAGGTACCACCTGCCTCGCCATAGCAGGGTCAGAACTTTTCTCAACCGGTTTAGGCTGACCAGTTGCCATAACGGAAGAAGCAGAAGAAACTGAGGCACCAGCATCAATAGCAGCTGTAACATTGACTGGTTTGAGGGGCGAAGCATCTTGCACCCGGCTGGAAGCACCTCGATACCTCCCCACTCTAGCTGTAAAAGCCTCCAGCAACCTAGCTAAGGTAGAAAGAGGGGGAGCCGTCGATCCAGATACCCCGACCGGGGTCCTATCAGAGCCAGCAGATACACCAACCCCTGCATCAAGATCAGAACAGGCTGGAAGCCTGATAGGGGAAGTTGGAGGAGAATCAACAGTACCGCCGCTTGGTTGGGCTCCACCTCCGGAACCGATGGAGATACTGCTGAAACTACAAGGATAGCTAGAGTCAATAGTTGCAGAATCAATAAAGCAATATAATATAAGGAAAGTCAGAAAGTCTTCTACCTGGAGAAGCCCCGGAAATGCGAAGGTAGTGATCTACCCTCTTTGCCTCGAAAGCCTTCGTGATGGGAAACTTCGTGTTAATATAATGACGGGCCATGATAGCCCGTAAGATTTTCTCCGATTCTTCAGATAGGTTGTTATTCTCTAACGCGGGCTTGCCACTGAAAATAGTGGGAACTCGGAACTCAGACCCTCTGATATGAACCGAACTTCCCCATTCACCTCCGAGGATGATCTATTCCTCCTTCCAGGAGGTATCCTTTTTCGTGGCCACTGGTACCACAAATTGCAGGTTGTTTTTGGCGCGAGCATAGAATTGCCCCTTTAGACCAGGGGCATTAACAGCAATCTGAAACACATATCTAATCTCATCTGGACCTGGTTCTCGATCGATGTTATCCCTCTGACATTTTTCCCTCCACAACAAGAGGAACCCCACCAGGTGCCTCCAAAATCCTGGTGTTAGCTGGAGAGAAGCTTACTGTAAGGCATGTAGTGCCCTATGTAAGGTAGGGTGGAGGGGTAGCCTGACTCCACAATCGAAGGCTGCAGAATGAATCGGGACCTCGCCAGCAGAAGGAGAATACATGTCATATTCCCGTGGAGAGACGGCAATAGTGATCTCTTTAGGGATCTTAAAATCTCTCCGTAAGCGTTTGATGGTTTCCGGAGTGTTGGTAGAAGGAGGGATGCATCTATACTCATATGGAAGGGCGAGTACCCTCCCCATACTGTCTGTGACCTCGCCGGCCCGGTCTCTACCTACCCCGGCAGCGGTTCCTATTTCTCCACTCAACTCCCGGTCGACATCAACCGGAGCATCGGGATTGTTCGAAAAGCCCGTCCCGATTGCAACGTTCCGGTTGGAACGCCGGCGTTGAAAGAGAACGTCGTCCCCGCTATCACTGTCGACGCGTGCCCTTTTTCTAGGGGCGAGACTCCCACTTGCTCCCACATCACCGTCTAACAGCTGCTCAATGCTATCGCCACCAGGTGAAGACATGACAACAGGCTCAGAATTCAGTTTCTGGAAGAAGAAAAATTAAAGGGAGTGAAGACGAGGAAAAAGCTAAGATTTTTTCTGTCTTGCTACGCGTATAGATTAGGAAAGCTAATGAAAGAAGAAGTAAGTCCACGGTGAAGGAGCAAGGTCTTCTTATATAGAGTTAGATGCTTGTAACAGGCAGAGAGGGTAATTAATGGCCCGAGATAATCAGAGACGTGGAGGGAACGGTTTTGGGAAACGTGCGTCCCCAAAAAAATTTATTTTTCCTTTTTTTGAATTTGGCCTACCCTGGTCATCCACGTGGAAGACTCAGTGAAATCAGCGTGTGAAAGGAAGATTCCCCTTCTACGAGACGGTTACGAAAAATTCTCCGAGTATTATCTATCCTGACTCCAACCCCAACCTGGTACCGGTGTTCAAGTCAGGGGGGACTTCTGTTAACAGGGTTTTTTGGCAAAGGGTCAAAGGAGAATTTTCCATTTAGTATCAACCCGATAGGGGCCAGTCCTAGCTTCCAGGTGACCATCGAGATCGATGCCCCTACCTAGGTTGAGTCGATACTTGGTAAGGCCAAGACCTCGATTACCTATTGTTATATGTAAAAATCATCATTAAGGAAACGTCATTACAGTAAGGGGCCACGTAAGCAAAGTCGAGAAAAGTCCAAGCTTTAAAGGGCAGAAATGTACAAGGGAATTTACTCGGCAAAGAGTAAAGCAACCCGACCACAGACGAAGAAACCGGCTCGGGCATACTCGGACATACTCGGGCATACTCGGGATCAGATAATGAAGACAAGTACTTCATAAACATATGGATAGAATCAGAAGCAAGCAACTCCACAATAAGCAACGATACGACTATCAGAGTTCAATTGAAAGGAAAATAGATTTCCCGCAGATAAAGGGCGAGGAATCCGATGCAGATTCGGACTCAGCCAAAACAGGAAACAGGATAAACTCCATAAAGAGACAGACTTCAATTAGAACTAGGAAATCACACAAAATACGGGTATCACAACACCAAACCCTAGCACAACCATAAACCCTAGCAAATAACATGTATAAATACCCCAGTAAGAAACATAATGGGGGGAGGCGTGAATTAGCAGGATAAGTCATAGAGAAATACTTTGTAATTGAATTTTTGATAGTGGATTTGACTTTGTTGCTCAAGCAACAACTCGTGGATTTTTCTCTAGTTAAAAGGAGTTTTTACCACGTATTCGTATCTCTTGATTTATTGTTTTCTTGCGGTATTACACTTATCTGTTCTTATTTTCGCTTGATACAAGTTCGTTGATAATGACGACGAAAAATCACCATCAACACCTATCTATCTAGATAAGATATCAGCTCTGCGAGCTAACGAAGGTACGTACCTCGCCCTACTGAAGCTTCTGATATCAACTCAAGACTAGTACAATGGTAGATTGCACACCTAACACCCCTAAAGTGCCTCGACATCAGTCAAGGCACCCGGTACCCAGATGCCCGCCTTGGTACTACCTCGACTTCCACCTGGTACCTAGTACCTCGATGTATATATTCGAAGCCCTTCCAAGGCAGGTACCTTGCCAGCCAAGCAATATGAAGATGATCGCGAAGACACAAGCACCACTCCATCAAGAGATAGAACAAGCTCCATGCCTGTAGGATCCGACTGGTATACCAGTACCTCGCCCTACCAACAAAATTCAGAATCAGAGTTTCCCTCCAAGCTCCACGAAGAAGGAAAGTTGACTTCATCGCCAAAATAAAGCGCCATTAATGAAATCTAATTAGAATTCGGATTCGACAGTGATTTCGTGGGATCAAATCCCACGCCTTTAGCCCCACACAATGCTTTTCAACTCCTAAAAAAGAACACTCAATAATCCTCATTAACACAACCGGATTTCGTGGGAATTCTTTGGAGAACTATATATACGGCGTTGGAGGGTAAAAAGGAGGGGGCTTTTTTTGAATTATAGAGATCGCCAAAGACAGAGAGAGATTATCTTCCGGCAGAATTCCCTTCTAAAATTCTCTGAAGCCAGTGAGAGTCCATTGACGATTATTGGAAGGAAATATCCACTTATCGACATATACGTTTTCTCCATCGTCACCCTGTGTAAGAGATTGAGAAGCGAGAGAGAAGATTGTATATCGTGTAACTTCGTTATAGTATTCTTGAATAAAACAGTGTTATTTCATATCTCCTAGATCTTTCCTATACTGCTTCTTATTTACATTACGAGATAGGATCGTGGTACCAAAGGTACATATCCCGCTACTGGCTACCGGTAGTGGGTGAGGGTGCTAACCGAGATTTCGTTCTCTGAGTGATTTTTTCTGTTAACACTGTATATAAAGATTAGAGATAAAGTGTATTTTTATTTTTACTTTTTTGTAAAATATATGGGGTGTATTAAGTTTGAAAAATATGTAAAAGGGTACTACCGGAAATAAATCAAAAAAATTAATAAAACCATTTAATTTTATATAGAGTGGTGCTATTGGCACACCCCCTACTGATCTATTCATGCCCCACTTTTTTAAATTATAGAATATTCTTTTTTTTCCTTTATCAAAATTACTTAAAGAGACATACAATTTAGGAAAGAAATCTTCTACAAAGTAAATCTATTAAAATTTCATATTCCTTTTCTAAAAAAAACCCAATAATCTGTTTCTTCTTCAAAAAAAAATAATTCTTAAACCCGTAATCTGTTTCTTCTTCAAAAAAAAAAATTAATTCTTAAACCCTAAAATATACTTCTTACATACATCTAAAATATTATGAAAGAGTTTGAGAACGATATCAAGAATATGGAAGAATTGTTTAAGAATGATATCAAATATCTTGAAGAATTGTCTGAGAATGATATAAAGCAAGAATTGTCTGACAATGATAGTAAGCATCTGAAAACAATTCATTCTCTGGAAATAAGTTTGAAATTTATTTTTTCTTTAGAATGATATAAAGCTGTCGTTGTGTTGAAGTACCCTGTTATTTTTTATTTTTTCGTTTCCATCATGAAATAAGAAGAAAGAAAAACTAAAAAAAAAGAAATAAGAAGAAAAAAACAAATCAATCAATGAAGGTGAGAGAGATGTATATAGATACAGAGATAAGAGATAGATAGATCATATATGGTATGTATTAAGTTTGAAAAATAAGTAAAATGGGTAGTTTTGGAATTAAACCAAAAACTTTAATAAAAAAATTTAATTTTATTTAATTAAATCAAAATTTTAAAAAGTGGGGCATGAATAGATCAGTAGAGTGTGTGCCAATAGCACCACTCTTTTATATAATTAAATCAAAATTTTAAAATTGAGACATAAATAGTTCAGTAGTGGTCCGCCAATAGCACTACACTTACTTTTTATTATTATTATTTTTTATATAGAATATTTACTTTTTATTATTACTGTTAATTAAATGAACAAAAGACAGACAATAGAAATGGATTTGATAACATGGGTTTAACTAAGATACTGTTAATAGTGCTGTAAATATGGGCCGGGCCTGGAGGGCCCGGTCCGGCCGGCCTGCCAAGGATGGCGGGCCGTGCCTGGCACGGCCCCCATTCTTGGCCCGTGCCGGGTCAAGATTCCAGGCACGGTGTGCCGGCCCGGCACGGCACGCCAGCACGGCGTGCCAAGCCCAACGGTCGGCACGCCGGGCCGGCACGCGTGCCGACCGTTGGGCCCGCGGAATTTTTTTTTTTTTTTTTTTTATTTTTAAATTTAAGTATATTTTTATTGTTTTTTTAAAAAAAATAACCGTTGGCTGACGTCATCCATGACGTCAGCCAACGGTTATGTTTTTAAAAAAAACAATAAAAATTACAATTTGCCCCCTCAACTCTTGTGTTTTATATTTTTACCCACTTTTCTAATTTTTCTATAAATACTCCCACACATTCCACATTTCATTCACTTTCTCTAATTCTCTCAATCTCTCCATTCTCAAACTCTCTATACAATTTCAATTATTCTTAATTTCATTCTTACTCTCTCTCTACTATTCTACACTACTAATATACTATTATAATATTTTATTAGTAATTTACTATTATTCTCTAATCTCTCCACCAAGACACCAAAGTTCAAACTTCAAAGGTACATTTTTATTTAAGTGTTATATTTTAAATTTAATATGTTTGTTTAGTTAGTAAATTTATCATTTTATGTTTATATCAGTTATTAATTTTATTTATTTAGTAAATTTATCATTTTTATGTGTAGGGGTTAATTTTTATTTTTATTTGTAGTAAATTAATCATTTTATGTGTAGGAGTTAATTTTAATATATTGTTTTAGTAAAAAAAAATTATTTTTATGTGTAGGGGTTAATTTTAATATATTTTTTTAGTAAAAAAATCATTTTATTTGTAGTAGTTAATTTTAATATATTTTGTTTGTAACATAATCATTTTATGTGTAGGAGTTCATTTTAATATATTGTTTTAGTTAAAAAAAATCATTTTATGTGTAGGAGTTAATTTTAATATATTTTTTTTAGTAAATTAATAATTTTTAGGTGTAGGAGTTAATTTTAATATGTTGTTTTAGTAAAATAATCATTTTATGTGTAGGAGTTAATTTGAATATATTGTTTTAGTAAATTAATAATTTTTATGTGTAGGAGTTAATTTTAATATATTGTTTTAGTAAAATAATCATTTTATGTGTAGGAGTTAATTTTAATATATTGTTTTAGTAAATTAATCATGTTATGTATAGGAGTTAATTTTAATATATTGTTTTAGTAAAATAATCATTTTATGTGTAGGAGTTAATTTTAATATATTTTTTTTAGTAAATTAATAATTTTTAGGTGTAGGAGTTAATTTTAATATATTGTTTTAGTAAAATAATCATTTTATGTGTAGGAGTTAATTTGAATATATTGTTTTAGTAAATTAATAATTTTTATGTGTAGGAGTTAATTTTAATATATTGTTTTAGTAAAATAATCATTTTATGTGTAGGAGTTAATTTTAATATATTGTTTTAGTAAAAAAAAATCATTTTTATGTGTAGGAGTTAATTTTAATATATTGTTTTAGTAAATTAATCATGTTATGTATAGGAGTTAATTTTAATATATTGTTTTAGTAAAATAATCATTTTATGTGTAGGAGTTAATTTTAATATATTGTTTTAGTAATAAAAAATCATTTTTATGTGTAGGAGTTAATTTAAATATATTGTTTTAGTAAATTAATCATTTTATGTGTAGGAGTTAATTTTAATATATATTTTTAGTAAAATAATCATTGTATTTGTAGGAGTTAATTTTAATGACCGAAACTTTTTTTTTTTAGGAAATGGATCCCACCCATCCTTATTTTGCAGACGGTCTAAACATGCTGAACGATGATTTTGATCTCTCCGGACCGGCAGAAACCGGAGCGGGACCTTCTGGTTCCGGCGCCACACCGACATCACGTACCAAATCTAAGAGGTTAACATCAGACGTATGGCAGTGTTTTGACGTAGTAGAAATGACACTTCCAGACGGTACGGTCGGCCCCAGAGCCAAATGTAAGTTTTGTCCTAAGAACTATACCACTACTAAGGGTGGAACCGGTCATTTGAGAAGACATATGCAAAAATGCATGCCCAAACACGTACAGGTACCCAATACAACCCAGACACAACTGCAACGGCACCCAGACGGGTCGGTTACGACGTGGCATTACGACGCCGCACATGCTAGAGAATGTTTGGCACGGTACATTGCACAAACTGATCAACCTATTAATTTCGGTGACTGTGTTTTTTTTCAAGAATTTATAACATCTGCATTTTGCCCCCAAATGCAAATTGTTTCTAGAACCACCACTAGGAACGATTTGATAAAAATGTTTAAAACCCAACGAGATGACTTGACGGCTGAATTACAGCATCTAACTGTCTCAATTGCATTAACTTCCGATATTTGGAACGCATGTTCCAAACAGGACTATTTATGTGTCACAGGACACTATTTAGACTCTGAATGTAGGATACAAAAAAAAATTCTTGGTTTTCGTCCTATGGATTTTGCACATACCGCAGACAATATTTTTGCTGTCATTCTTTCTGTTTTAGAAACTTATGACATAACTCATCGCATCCTCTCTATCACATTAGATAATGCATCGGCAAATACTAAGTCTATTGCATTGTTTACTGAAAGAAACATCCCGCAAGCTGGGGGTTATTTCTTCCACCAGCGTTGTGCATGTCATATCATAAATTTAGTTGTACAGTCTGGTTTGAAGAAAGTAAGCAATCGTATAGAACGCATCAGAGATGCCATTTCTTGGATCGGTAGCTCTAATCCAAGATTTCAAGAATTTGGCAGACACTGTACATTAAACGGTCTACGACCCCGACGATTCCAAACTGATATGCCGGTAAGGTGGAACTCTACTTACTTAATGCTGAAAAATTGTTTGGAATATGATACAACTATTTCGGGTTTTTATAACATGAAATTGGCCGAAAGTGGCTGTCCACCTGCTCAATCACTGACACCAGACGATTGGTATGTGGCAAAGATTTTTGTTGAATTTTTACAGGTTTTTTACAATGCCACTGTAACCCTTTCTGGGGTCTACTACCCCACATCTTCCCAGGCAATCCATCAGATTGTGGAAATGTCTGACCTGTTAAACACTTATAGGGAAGATGACTTGCTTGGCGATGCAGTTGTTGCCATGGAGACCAAGTTTAAAAAATACTGGTCTGAAATGCCTTTCCTTTATGCCTTAGGTGTTATAGTAGATCCTAGAATTAAATTAGCTGGTTTAGAATATTTGCTTGAGTTTACTGGTAATAAATTGTCAATAGATTATTCCGAACAGATTACTGACATTCGAAACAAGTTGTTCGAAGTTTTTAGTATTTATGAGCGCAGGTTTGGCGGCATTCACACTGAACCATCACCAGAACCGGACAGACAACCGTTGCCGACAAGTTGGAGCATTCTCAAACGCCGGAAAAAAGACAAATCAGCAAGTTCTTCTTCTTCAACTACACGATCTGCTGCATCTTCTGGTGCCGAACTGAATAGGTTCCTTGAAGCACAGTTTGATGCCGACGAAAACACGGAGAATTTTGATCTGTTGTTATGGTGGAAGACCTATAGCTACAGGTATCCGGTCTTGTCACACTTAGCACGTGACATACTGGTTATCCCCGTGTCCACTGTGTCTTCAGAACAGGCATTCAGCACGAGTGGACGAATTATTGAACCAAGAAGAAATTGTTTGACTCCAGAGATGGTGGAAGTATTAATATGCATTCGGGATTGGGAGCATGCTCGAAAGAGGATGCAAAATGAAACGGCAGATGAACAATTTATTCAAAATTTCTCCAATTTATATGTCGATGAGGGTTCCGCCAGTAACCAGGTCCAGAACTAGGTTGTACATGTACATTTACTTGTAATACGATTGCACTCTTTTTCCCTTACCAAGTTTTTATCCCACTGGGTTTTCTTGGTAAGGTTTTTAATGAGGCAATCATGTAAATATGTAATACTGAAAGTCCGAAATAAATAAAGAATTCTTCATTTCATATTTTTATCTACTTTTTTTTCTTTCATGTTTTATCTTTATTTATTTTTTGAATTAATTCATTAAATAAAATACAAAATGTATCTATAATCTATTATTAATTTATTATAAACATTTTTTTTATTATATAAAAATAATAATATATAAAAAAAATTTTAAAAAAAAAATATGGGCCGGCCCATTTGGCCCGCCAAATTGGCCCACGGGCCGGCCCGGCACGGCACGCGGCACGGCACGGAAGGGCCGTGCCGGCGTGCGGTGCCGGGCCCCCATTTAGGAAAACGGGCCGTGCCAGGCACGGCCCGTTTTCCTAAACGGGCCTGGGGGCCGTGCCGATGTGGGCCGGGCCGGCCCCCTTTTACAGCACTAACTGTTAACAATAATATTACTGGGTTTGTTAACAAAAGGAAATATTTTCTTTAATTATTTATTTATTTATATTTTTTAAACCCTTAAATTTTGTAGACCTTTGGATTAAAATCCAATATTTAATACTAATCAAATACCATTGCTGTTAATGGCAACTTAAATAAACCCGTTGCTTCTTCTCCCTTTGTTGTGTGTGAGTAATTAATTTCACCTAGCTTTGATACTACTAAATATATAGAGGTCGATGGTCTAAATTCAAAAGCAGTACTTATTCTGGTGTGGACTCAAAACAAAGATATTTTGATGAATAGAATCTCATGCATGTCCTGTCTTAAGGTAAATAAATTTGGGAATTGTGACCAAAATTATTCCGCTCTAAATCTGTATGACAAATGCATATGAGTTTGAAAATCCCACTCAAAATCACTTTCAACAAGAGACTAAACAAGTTTTCTACCGTGGTTGACACTTGAGTCATCCATGATATTGATGGCAGAGAAAATTTGTAATGGTTGACACTTGAGCCATGAATGATGATGGACCATCATATTCAAACATTTGTCTTTCATTTCCATCGATCACTTTAAATGGCACAGTCCTCCTTGATGGGTACCCTGTTTATATCATCAATTACTTGATTACGCTAGGTCACTTTTAAACTAAATAAAATAGCTCATTTTTTTTCTTCATAAAATTACCTATTTTAAATAATCATCCATAAAATAGGATCATTTATTTTTGAGTGATCCTATTATCATAAAAAAATGAATACTTTTAGATTAAGCGATATGTTTTACATGAGCATTTTATAAAAAGATATCATTTTTTTCCTAAAGTTTTAAATGATCTCTTTTATTATTTTTTTAGCAGTGATACAACAGTTTTTCATTCAATTCCATAACAATTTAGAGGTCCCACTCACTTATAATTTATTATGTGACATTAATAACTAATTGTATGTACTTTCATACCGCATAAGGCTAGGCTAACTAATTAGGATCATCCAATCAAAATTTCTTTCCCTATCAGAGATCATTTTAATAAAATTACAATTATAATAGACATTCCAATTTTATACATATCTTAACTTGTAACCCAACTTAAGGTGTGTCAATTAATAAATAGATATTTTCTTTTAAAAAATTTAATAAATGGATACACATTAATATTGATGACTTATTTTACTTATCATATATCATATAAATTAAATTATCACATCATAAGTTGATATATAAGTTGAAATATTTTGGGTTGGGAGATCCGTAAATTATTAAGAAAAACCTTAGGGCTCGTTCGGTAATGTTTCCGAAATGCGTTTTTTGTGTTTTGAGTTGTAAAAACAGTGAGAACTTGTTCGGTGGAAGATTTCCAAAAACAAAATTAAAAACAGGGAAAACAACTTTCACTTTTAATGAACAAAAAAGTGAGAACACTGAGAACAACAATTTATAGTTCTAAGTATTCTTGTTCTCATTATTTTTACCACAGAAATAAAATTTAGTCAAACCAAATCCATCTCTTGGATCTTCTTGGATCTATACCAAAAAAATATTAAGAAAAAAAGTACAAATCTAAAAACAAAATTAAAAAAAAAATAGAATCTTGTTGAGATCAAATATTGATCCATACCAGATCCATTTCTTGGATGTTCATGAAGAACCCAGCACTACCACCATCCTTGCCGCCGGCACCATCCCCTGGCCCCGGCGAACCCAGCACCGTCACCACCCACACCATCACCAAGACCCAGATCGAAACCATCATCTTCAAAAGTCATTCAACAAACAAATAATAATGAAAATTTGTTGTATCACTGCTAAAAAAAGAGATCATTTAAAACTTTAGGAAAAAAATGAAATCTTTTTATAAAATGCTCATGCAAAACATATCGCTTAATCTAATAGTATTCATTTTTTTTTATGATAATAGGATCACTCAAAAATAAATGATCCTATTTTATGGATGATAATTTAAAATAGGCAATTTTATGAAGAAAAAAATGATCTATTTTATTTTGTTTAAAAGTGACCTAGCGTAATCAAGTAATTGATGATATAAACAGGGTACCCACCAAGGAGGACTGTGCCATTTAAAGTTATAGATGGAAATGAAAGACAAATGTTTAAATATCATGGTTCATCATTCATGGATGGACTCAAGTGTCAACCATGACAAATTTTTCTCTCCATCAATATCATGGACGACTCAAGTGTCAACCACGGCAGAAAACTTGTTTAGTCTCTTGTGGAAACTGATTTTAAGTGGGATTTTCAAACTCATATACATTTGTCAAACAGATTTATTTTATGATATCAATGGATCCATCTAATTAAATTATATATATTTTTTAAATTTTTTACCATTTATATATTTCGAATCGTTGACTTAGAAATTATTTATCCAAACCTTAAGATCGTTTATCTACCAGCTAAGTTATACGATGACTAGGATGTGCCAAATAGATTTAGAGTGGAATAATTTTGGTCATAATTCCCCAAATTTCTTCACCTCATGCACGACATCTATTCGGTAAATCAAAATATCTTTGTTTTGAGTCTCCACCGGAGTAAGTGCTTTTGAATTTTGACCAGCGACCACCGTATATTTAGTGGTCGTTTGTTTTTTTTGTCTGAAGACTGAACAGTCCTGAATTTTTCTGAAGACTGAATAGAGATTGAAATCTGAACCTGAATGACATGTTTGTTTTTTTTTTTCTCACATCTGAATATAATGTCAACATGTTTGTTTTTTAACAACAAAATTGTCTGAAAATACGTAATTTTACATTTATACCTAAACTAATTAAAAAAAAGTAATTTAACATGCACCATTCTTTATAACATTTTGTATGTTTTTTTTTTTGCAAACAAAGTTCAATTTAACAAAATAAAAAAATTAATCGAAGAATATAATTTTGCATGTTCTGCAAACAAAGTTTAAATTAAATTTATTGTCAAAAAAAAGTTCAAGTTCAAGTTCAATTTTTATGTTGTCCACGTTTCGGGTGAATATAATTCATGAAACCATTTTTATTTTTTTTGGTTTCCTAGATCATATGCACTGGAAACCAAATAAAAAAAAAAGGTTCTTGAATTTTTCTTATACAATAATTCTATAACATCTTGAAGCCACAAAATTTACTCAATATAATAGACAAATATATTGAGTACTATACGAATAGTTAGATAAAAAAAAGTTCTTACCGGGATTTGGCAAGAGAGAAATTAAATTGTTCAATCTTTGAAAAATTTCATTATGAGAAGTAATTAGGGTTTTTTTTCCTTTTCTAAAACCTGTTTAAATAAGAAATATGTTAAAAGAAATTTTTTTATACCATATCAAATTAAGATAAATTTGGAAATATATCTTTTTTTAGAGGATAGACTTGGAAGATAATATTTTAATTGTAATCCAGTGATTTAGAATTAAGTTAAAAGTCAGGATTTCTTACTTTTTATTTTAAGTTGTTTTTTGATATTTTTAAGTTGTTTGACCACTTAAAAAAACAAACAAAACAACTTAATGAGTTCAATTCAGACTCATTAAGTTTTAAGTGAAAAAAACAAACGACCCTTAGTCTCGCGTGGAAAGTGATTTTGAGTGGGATTTTCAAACTCATATACATTTGTCAAACATTGAGTGGACAAATGTATTCACCTTATGACACGACATGCATGAGATTCTATTCATCAAAATATCTTTGCTTTGAGTCCACACTAGAATAGGTGCTTTTGAATTTAGACCATCGACCTCTATATATTTAGTTGTATACTTGTATCAAAGCTAGGTGAAATTAATTACTTACACACAATAAAGGGAGAAGGAGCAAAGGGTTGCTTCCTCATTTTCAGAAATGCATATAAGCTTATCTTTTTTTGTTTTTTGCATTACTCTGATCTATGTTGTATCTTTTGCTTCTGCCACCAGAGAATTATTAGCTCAAAATAAGACAGATGAAGCTGCCTTGAAGGCTTTTAAGTTGAAGATTCATCACGATCCTCAAGGAATCCTCAAGTCCTGGAACAATTCTCGTCACTTCTGCGAATGGGAGGGAATTACATGCGGTCGCAGGCATAGAAGAGTGACCATCCTCGACCTTAGTTCAAGAGGTTTGTATGGCTCTCTATCTCCTTACATTGGCAATCTCAGCTTCCTAAGGGAGCTCATACTCTATAATAACAGTATCCAAGGTGAAATCCCTCACGAATTCGGTCGTCTTTTCAGATTGAATGGGATGTTTTTGTTTAATAATTCTCTTGTGGGGGAAATTCCAACCAATTTGTCTCAATGTTCCAGGCTCACATACTTATCTTTAGGAAGCAACAATTTAGAAGGTAAAATTCCAGTGGAGTTTGTATCTTTGTACCATCTCCAACGATTGACTTTACACATGAACAATTTGACAGGAGGCATCCCACATTTTCTTGGAAACTTTACTTCATTGGAAATTCTATCTTTAGCTTACAACACTTTGGGAGGAAATATTCCAAATTCATTTGGTCAATTGAGAAAATTAACATTTCTAGGACTCGCCGGTAACAACCTCTATGGTACCATCCCTCCTTCCTTGTACAATCTTTCATTCCTTGCTAATTTCTCTTTATCTGAAAATCAACTTCATGGAAATCTTCCATCAAATTTAGGTCTTACTCTTCCTCGTCTCAAACTTTTTCAAATCTCGGATAATTTCTTTGATGGGCCTATTCCAATGTCTTTATCCAATGCTTCTAAACTCGAACTCATTCAGATATCCAGTAACTATTTTTCTGGAAGGTTTTTAGTTAATTTTGGAAGCATGAAAAATCTTACACTCCTGGATTTGGCCTCAAATAACTTAGGAAGTGGGGAAGGTGATGATATGGGTTTTATGATCAATTCTTTGGTCAACTGTAGCAATCTGCTGATTTTGAGTATATGGGGAAACCAATTTAGAGGAGCATTACCTCATTCAGTAGCTAATCTCTCTAGTACCACACTCCAAGGTTTATACTTAAGTGAGAATCAATTTTATGGAAGCATTCCTCCAGGGATAGCTAATCTTGTCAACTTAAATTTATTGAGTATGGAGAAAAACCAGTTTGTAGGATCAATTCCTGAAGAAATTGGTAAACTTCAGAACTTACAGTATGTGGCTCTTAATGATAACCAACTCTCTGGGGAAATCCCTTCTTCTCTAGGAAATTTAACTTTATTGGGTGGACTTCACATGTACAATAACAAATTATCTGGAGTAATCCCTTCTAGTTTAGGAAATTTGAAACAATTGTCATTTTTAAATCTTTTCCAAAATGACCTAGTTGGAACTATACCTGAACAAATCTTCGATCTAATTGATTTGTCGATTTCACTAAATCTAGCCCAAAACCACTTGGTTGGATCTATACCCCCGAACATTGGTAAACTGAAAGCTCTATCGATATTTGATGTGTCTTATAATAACTTGTCTGGAGAGATTCCTAATGAGCTTGGTCTTTGTTCTGATCTTGAATACCTTTATATGGAGGGCAATTTCTTCCATGGACCCATTCCTCCATTGTTTAGTTTCTTGAAAGGCCTTCGAGAGATAGATCTCTCTCATAACAACTTGTCAGGCCAAATACCAAAATTTTTTGAGACCTTCCACTTGGAGAACCTAAACTTATCCTTTAATGGTTTAGAGGGAGAAGTACCAATTAAAGGCATTTTCGCTAATGCAAGTGCAATATCAGTTGTTGGAAATGGTGATAAACTTTGCGGAGGCATAGCTGAACTACAATTGCCCAAATGTCCTAATAATGACTCAACGAAAGAAAAAGTTTCCCCACTATTCAAAATATTAATCTCAATCGCCAGTGCCGTTTTGGGATTAACAATGATGTTGTGTTTCATTATATGTTGGCTTAAAAAGAGGAGAGAAAAACAAGCTTATGGGCCTATGTTGAGAAAAACACTTTTGAAAGTGTCTTACGAAAGGCTCCTTAAGGCAACTGATGGGTTTTCTCCAACACACTTGATTGGTGTAGGCAGCTTTGGATCAGTGTATCATGGAATTCTTGATCAAGATGGAACTATTGTTGCTGTCAAAGTACTTAACCTTAGACGCCAAGGAGCTTTCAAGAGTTTTATGGTTGAGTGTAAAGCATTGAGAAATATCCGTCATAGAAATCTCGTGAGAGTCATAACTTCTTGCTCAAGTATTGACTTTCAAGGTAATGATTTCAAAGCAATAGTTTATGAGTTCATGACAAATGGGAGTCTTGAGAAGTGGTTGCATCCATATCAAGAAACGGAGGAAGAACAACAGGAAATTCAAAGTCTTACCCTCCTTCAGAGAATAAGTATCGGAATTAATGTAGCAACTGCACTAGATTATCTCCATCACCATTCCAAAGAGCCACTTCTTCATTGTGATCTAAAACCAAGCAATGTTCTTCTCGACAGTGACATGATGGCTCATGTTGGGGATTTTGGTCTAGCAAAGTTTCTTGCAGAAGTTCCAAATCCTGATCAAAGTAGCTCTATTGGAGTAAGAGGAACAATTGGATATGCAGCTCCAGGTAACCACAACACTTGTTAACTTCTATTCATGCTATTTTTATTCACTTGCCAAAATCTTATATGTCATTTATATTTGTAAATATATTTTTTGCCTTGAAGAGTATGGTCTAGGAAGTGAAGTTTCAACAGCTGGAGATGTCTATAGTTATGGAATCTTGCTATTAGAAATGATGACAAGGAAAAGACCCACAGATATCATGTTTGAGGGAGATCTTAATCTTCATAATTATGCTAGAACAATGTTGCCTGATCGGGCGATGAACATTATCGATCCTGTACTTGTAAACGAAGAGATTGCTGGCACTAACCACCGGATCATGAGCCAGGCAAGAAACAATAGCAAAAAAGAATGTCTGATTTCTTTGGTCAGGATTGGAGTGGCATGTTCTATGGAGTCACCACACGATCGAATGAGCATAACCCATGTCGTTCATGAACTGCAATTGGTCAAGGACATCCTTCTGCAACCTACAACCAGACTCAACGTGCAAATTAGAGGTAATTAATTAAGATTCAAAACATTCAAATATCATCCCCTTGTTATAATCAACTTAATTATTGCAATTTTTAATATGGAATCTGCAATTTATTTTCTTCACTTTTGGCTTACATTTTCCCTTTTATGAATCACAGTTCAATGAAGTTGAAAAAGTGTTGTGGCAACAACTCAAATTTGAGTCATTATCGGGCTGGACGATGCCTTTTCCATTAAGCCACATTATTTGGTCTTTAGTATTGGGCACTTATATAGTTAACTTGTATTTATGTTTGTGTACTATTTATTCAATGATATTGTTGACTTTTTATGAAGTTACACTTTTGTTTGTTAACAAGTGTAATAATTAATTTCATAATTTCGAATTAAAAGATTATATGATCATCTCGAAACTGACCTACAACAAATTTCACAATCACATGGCCAGTTTGGTATTGTTTTTGAAAGTTTAAAATCAGATTATTTTATGATTTTGACATAAAATGATGTTTGGTAAAACTTCCAAAAGTGATTAATTGATAATCTGGTAAATTTTGACAATGATTTTGAGAAGCAGGTGAGAGTTACTTTTGAAAGTGATTATGAAATAATATATTCTAGCATTTAATGTATCTTTTAAAATATCATTATTATCCTAATGAAATCAAGTTAAAATCATTTATATAACTATTTCTTCTCAAAATTAAATATTGATTTGATTTATAAAATCTTTTAAAAATATTTTTATTGTTCTTATGGAATTATTTTTTCCAATTTAAATATTTTACTTAAATATTGATTTAATATATATAATTAATGAAAAAAATGAAATAAGGTCATAAACTCATGTATATTTTAGTTATTGTAATTAATTAAAACACTTTTGCAATAAAATTACCAAACATGTGTATATTGCTTTTGAGCTATATAATAGTTTTAAAAATTCAATTAACCAAACATCTGCTGATTAACTTCACAGATGATTATTCCTTCAGCACATCTAACAGTGATTATTATAAAAGTTACAGCAATACCAAACTGGTCCACAATTGGTCTCAACTCTCATGCTGACTGTCTTCAACCAAGACAGAATCCAGCTGAGGAAATATTGAAATCAATTAATTTCGGAAGCATTCATATGTAACATGAGTACTTAACAATGTATGTAGTTTTCTTAATTGTCTATGTCAATTAATGTTATACCCAACAACTTGATATAAAGCTTTTTCATACATGCCCTCGCAAATGAAAAGATTAGGAGTAAGTACGGAAAAAAATGCACTTAAAAATATTAGGTTGTTTTGTTTGTTTTTTCCACTTAAAACTTAATGGGTCTGAATCATAATTATTAAGTTGTTTTGTTTATTTTTTTTAAGTTGTCAAACAACTTAAAAATATCAAAAAACAACTTAAAATAAAAAGTAAAAAATCCTGACTTTTCACTTAATTGCAAATAACATAATAGGTTTTTAGCAAAATTGCCCTATTTCAGGGGCAGAATTGCAAGTCTACCCTAAAACCAAAAAGAATTGCAAAAATGCCTTAAAATGATGAAAATGCCCTCACTTATAACTACACCCCATTTATTAATCTTATTTATTACATTTACCAACCATCAACTAACAATTTACCAACTAACTCATAAAACCCTTAACAAAACAACATCTAACCTTTTTTTTTCTCTACACCACCTTTCCTTTTAAAATTTTAAGTTTTAAAAATATTAGGGAAATTATGTGAAGTAGTTTAAAGGGTATGTATTACATTGTAAAATTATTTTTCCAACATCCTAATCCTTATTTTGATGATGGTATTCATATATCTTTGCTTCTTCTTTTCTTTTTTCTTTTTTGAAAAAAATTCGAATGGGGTATAAACCTAAGGAAAATACCATCGGGTTAGGGTGACCCGATATCGGGTCGCCTTATCCCGAGGAAAAAATCCATCGGGTCACTCTGACCCGATGGTTTTTTATGGTGTCCTAACCTATGGACAAAACCATCGGGTCAGGGTGACCCGATGTCGGGTCACCTTGTCCCGAGGAAAAAACCCATCGGGTCACGGTGACCCGACATCTGGTCACCATGACCTGACATCTGGTCACCGTGACCCGATGGATTTTTCCCTCGGGACAGGGCGACCGACATCGGGTCACCCTGACCCGATGATATTTTCCTTAGGTTAGGACACCATAAAAAACCATCGGGTCTCCCTGACCCGATGGTGTTTTCATGGTTTTCTAACCTAAGGAAAAAACCATCGGGTCAGGGTGACCCGATGTCAGGTCGCTCTGTCCCGAGGAAAAACTCCATCGGGTCGGGGTGACCCGCTGTCTTCAACTAGATCTGCAGAATAAGTTCTTGTAGATTTTAGTGGTAAAATAGAAACCAGAAGTATCTAAATAAGATCCCATGCAAGTCCAATAGCTATTGACCTATTTTATATTAAAAAATGACTACTTAAGTGCAGATATGACATTTTACTAATTCTTTTATGGTCCAAGTCTTTGATGTGATTGTTCCAGTGTAATGGGTAACAGCAAACCAAATGAGACCATACAAGACACTCTCATTGTTCCCATAATTTTGAGTTTTGACAATCAACTTGTAGTTCACAACTCAAAATAAAGTTAAATTTGATAAAATTCTACACTTCAGAAGGACACTATAACATGCTTTGGAAAAACAAAAAATCATATTCCAAAACCGAAAACTGCCCGAATCTTGTGAAGAATAAGATCCCGCCATCCTCTCTCCGTGTTTTCCACCACAATTGCATTCCCATATTTGGGATTAAAATAAAAAGATCCCAATAAGATCAATCATCACATAATTAATTAAGAACCATAAGACTACACAATTCAATGATTCAATCAAGATAAAGCTGCAGCAAAACAAAACAACCCCATTAAGTAAAACTAACCTGTCTTCCTCAGGAATATCAGTATGAATCAACTTGACAATGGTAACCCCGGGTTCAGGCTCATCAAAAGTCAGTCTCACTTGCAAAATATAAACAACAAAACTGAGTCAAGAACCAATTCAAACTAATTTCCAACAATCCAGGATAAATTAAAATCAAGAAAACCCACAAACTAAATTAACCGTTGAATCAATGCCATCAGGCCAGCTCCCAAACCTCCACTTCTGCACAATCAATTTTCCATCTTCCAATTCCAAATTCTTCCCTGTAACAGAGCCATCAAAAATGCTAAACTCTTCACCAACCTCTTTACTAATTTTAGCATTACTCTGAGTAAAACCCTTCCATCTATTCTCATCCATCAAAATTTCACCCAGTCAATGACCAAACCTCACCACTTCGAAACCGAATTTCACCCAGTCAATTCCCAAACCTCACCTCTTCGAAACCGAATTTTACCCAGTCAATGACCAAACCTAATTTTTCATCTGCTCAACCCACCTATATAGTTAATAACTCCCAAAACTCCTTTCAAACTCGTTCAGACCTTTCCACAAATAAATCTAAAGCCAGCTATTTTAAAAGATTAACCATGCCTAATAATGGAGATTCTCATTTAGATTAATGAACATATATTACAAAAAATAAGAAATCTTCATTGAATCGAAGCACACCTGAAAAGAGGTACATATATGAATTGGTATACGTATACAGAGAGGTATAGATAGAGGCGTGCGTACCTAAAACGGAGTCGTGCCGGAGATACTGGACTAGATCCGCTAACTTTTGGCAATTACCCTATGTCTACTGTGCTCCAAAGTTGACGACGTCGGCGTGCTGTTCGGACCAAGAAGATTTGAAGACTCGAAGGTGGCTAGATATCGACTACGACGCCGATGTCGTGATGAAGAAGTTGCGGTTGGGCCGGAAAGGACGTCGGCGACGGAAGATTGGGCAGATGAAAAATGGGTGACCAGGCGAATTGGGATTTTAGGGCAAAGATAGCGAAATTGATTTCAATTGTTGAAAGGGTAGGAAGGTCATTTCAGGGCATTTTTGCAAATTATTTGGATTTTAGGGTAGATTTGCAATTAAGTCCCTAAAATAGGGCAGTTTTGCTAAAAACCCATAACTGAATTGCATTAAATGCGATCTAAAATCTTTTCTTCTGATACTATCCCCTATATATAACATATTTCCAATTTTATCATAATTATATATGGTATAGAAATATATATTTTAATATATTGCTTATTTTAAATAGTTTTAAAAATAAAAAAGAACCCTAATTACTTCATAAATTGGTGTTTAATATCAATACTCTATTATTATATTAGGGTGATGTATTTATATATTATTTTTTTAGAGTGTTTTGTATGAGTTTTCCTACGGCCCCTTTTATTTTTTGAAATTTTTTTTTTCTTAACAAAAATGAAGTTTATTTGTAATCGAAGAAAAAGATCATGATCATATGTGTTCATATATAATTATTATTTTTGGATTTGTTTTTATTCTATATTATGTGTATAATTGTTTAACATGAGTATAAATTTAAAATTACTTGATTTCAGATAATTTTACTTTTAAAAAACAAATGTGTTGAAAATACATTCAGATGTAAGGAAAAAAAAACATATCATTCAAGTTCAGATTTCAGTCCCTATTCAGTTTTTAGAAAAATTCAGAACTGTTCAGTTTTTAGCCAAAAAAAACAAACAACCCCTTAAATTGTCGGATAAATGCCCAAATAATGATACAAAACTTTCTATATAATCGGCATCTACAAACTTTCTTTATAAATACAAACTAATGTGATTCAATTAAATATTAAACAATTTTGAGATGAAACTATATATGTAGATAATAGATTAATTATTTAAAATTTAGATGAGTTTTTCCCTGGTCCAGTGTTTTTTATTTAATAAAAAATAAATTGATTAAATGGACAATGGATCTGAGAGGCCTTAATTGAAATAACCATCCAATTCAAGTTTTTTTTTCTAATATTCAAAATTTGTGGCCGAATTTTAAAATTTTGTACCTCACTCCCTTGCATGAGTTTTCTTCTGTCATGCTTATTATATGGAAACTAGCTAAAGAAGCAAAAAAAGTGCGCATTTTGCAAGAATTTCATATACAAATACAAGACACCATTTCATTGCTTAAAGTTTAGTTTTAATTAACATACTTGAAAGCAATTTTAACTTTTAATTTAACTGGAGTGTTGGTTTTGGTTTTCACTTATTATCATGTCTCAGTGTATGAAAGGTGAAAAATTTGGATTTCTAAAATAATGGGAAATATCATTTTGCCCTTATATTTTGACATATTAGTAAATTGTCCCCTGTATTTTTGTTAATGACCACTTGCCTCCTGACAGTGAAAGTAATCGCTAAATACCTCCTTCCCATTAGCTTTTCCATTAAAATGTCCAGTTGACTGTTATCTTCTCGTTGACCGAAAGAAAATATGGTAACTTTATCAAATGAACATGAATGAGAATTAATGAGAGGGCAAAAACGTAAAATCATTAATAAACATTTGAAGTACTAAATATATATAATATATCAATATAATTAAATAAATGAAAATTACAAATTCAAGAACACTCACTACAACAGATTAGGTCATTTACGACTTGATTTTTACGGCCCACATAACTGGTGCATCGCAAATGTCATTATTCATGACTTGCATTCAGTGCAAGTCATAATAGTAATTCATAATTTCTCAAAGACGGCATGCATTTGAGGAACACCGTAAAACTGGATTATTTACGGCTTACATGTTGTGTGTCTTATTTGAGAGTCTTTTAAGACATACAATTTACGTCATGTATACATTTTTCAAACTTTTTGGCTCTTAAAAGGAACAAACTTTTTGGCTCTTAAAAGGAACACTAAGGTTGAAACTTAATTTTTTGTTAGACGGGTGTTTTGGGACAAAAATAATATTTGTTGATGATAATGATTTTAAGGACTACATTTTTCCTTTTTTATCTTGATTTTTTTTTTTTAAGTTTTTCCTAAGAGACAAATTAATAATTAAATTTTCTTCAATTTTTTATATTAATTATCATAGATTAATTCAATAAATTATGAAAAAAAATATTATTTTCATTTATAAATAAAATAATAATAATCTAAAGTGCAAAACCCACTTTTTAGAAAAGTCTATTTACATTTCCCCTTTCGTTTTGTGATAGGGATTTAAGTTTTATATTTATCTATTAAATTGTAAAATGTAGAGAAACATCTCTCTATCTCGGGTACGATTAACGAATATCCCTTGATCCGACGATATATGATTTAAAAAGAAAGTTTAATTAAATGCTAAAATAAATGTTAATTTGTCTATCATATAAAATAAAATTTATATTATTGGAAATAAAATTTTGATTTAAAAATAATCAATAAAAATTTAATAACATCTATAGTTTATATATAAATACTATGCAATTATTAACAAATTCAAACGAGTAGCAGAACTAGTTAAGACTTTGCTTGAACATCATAATGAAATGCAGGTGCAAGAGGTTGTGGTTGTCTTTGTGATGATGGTGATTCCTAGAAGATTTGGGTGGTGGGAGAGGTTGCTAGATGGATATTTGGTGGTTGGTTTGTTTGGATTCAGAGAAGAAAAATGTTTTATTTTTTTTTTCTTTGGATCTGTACTTTTTTTTTTCTTTAGGGTCTCCACTATTTTTCTTTGGGTCCAGATTGGTGGTGTTGAATCTGGACTTGTGATGTGGTGTTGTTGATGATGTTTTGAATTCGATGTTGTTGATGACGATGATGGTGAAATTGGTGAACTTTTTTTTGCCTATTTTTTTTCTAATAGATTGAACCTGAGATGAATTGATATTTATTATTATTATTTTTGCTTTTTATTTATTTATTTATCATCTCCACCGTCCATCTTTGAAATGGGTGGCGGTGATTTTTTTTTTTTCAATTCTGTTTTTCTTATATAAATAATTTTATTAGTTTTTATAGAGGCAATATAGTTGGGCATTTCATTAAGTGGCAGAAAAGTATTTTCTCTTCAAGCAATCAGCTGCCTGTCTTTCAAGGGAAAAGAGTCTTTTCAATGACTGATATTGTCAGAGTTAGAGGTTTTAATGAAAAAGCTAATTGTGAGGGGGAATATGGCGAATACATTTGGTTTTAGGGGGTGGAATGGCCATTAACAAAAATACATGGGGAAAATTTACTACTAGGTTAAAATATAGGGGGGAAATGATACTTTCCCTAAAATAATCGATAACAACTCATTTTGACTTCATTATTAATTTCATTTTCTACTAAAATCTTTTTTTAATAACTCTTAGAATGAACACCATTTAACATTAATCCACAATCAAAGATTTATATTGCTGATTCTGGTATATGCTGAGGTATTGGAGCAAATTAAACAAGTTATTCTTCAATACAGTAAGGGTGTATTTGGTCTTTTATTATTAAAATGAATTTGAATTTCTATTATCATTTAGATATTATTACATAAACATGTCACAATACCTTACTAGTACAAAAAAAGAGTTGGTGTTGGCATTGTTCTAGTAGGCGCTAGGCGCCAGTTGTATGGCAGAATGACGCCTAGAAGGTGAAGCCGAATAAACCAAAACGGTGTTGTTTTGAAAAAAATAAATTGACGGGCTAAGTCAACGCATTGACTTCGCCTAGCCCTCCTAGGAACCTGGCCACCTAGGAACGCCGATAAAGCCTTCCTCGCGGCAGCCAGGTCTGCCTAATGCCTATACGGCTGCTTAGGCCGATTACTAAAACAATGGTCGTTGGTAAATGCATGTCTTGTCTATGTAATTAATGTGCTAATTGGTGCGGTAAAATTTCATAAATATGTATATAGAAATTTAGTGTAATTTTTCCAAAATAAATATTATGTTGATTGTTTTGATAGTAACATATATAAAAATCTAAATTTTTTTATAAATCTTTTTCTAAAAATATTTAGATAAATAACAGTACAAAAATCATAAACTTGCTAAACCAAAGAGTCACTCATAAATTTTTTATCATCAAATGAAAATAAAAAATGATAAAAACAAAATTACAACAACAACCATATATGCAGATAAGCTCTATCAAAGAAAATGGAAGCAACAAAAATTTATAATTGAATATTGTTGTGTTTTCAAAAATGTAGTTAAACTTGATTCAATATTTAACTTTGTTAAGTTACAAGTGCACACGTCATGTGTAGCATTGAACCAAAGAATCTGTGGAGCCATGATTCGAACCAATCATATAATAACATAAATAAAACCATTCAAGCATACATGATCCTTCAACATAAATAAAACTGAGGATTTTGCAAAATCAAAAGGTTTTGAAAATAATTGGTAATCTAAAGAAAAATGAATTTTAAACTACTCAAATCTATTTGTATTTGGCACATATTATTAAGAAAAGCCAAATAATTTTTATTTTTTATATAAAATAATTTTTTACATAAAATAATTTTTATTTTTAAAATGAAGGTTTTGTTTATTCTAAAGTTAATTAGGATTGCAATTTGCAATAAATTATAAATATATACAACCATCAATGTTTTAGAAGAGAAACTTGAGTATGTTAGAGCTTAGGCCATCTCCAATGCAAAAGTGGATTGCATACCAATAATCGTTGACATAGCTACAATATCGAGGAACTTGCTTTCTATGTGGAATAAAGATAGACTTGATAGACAATCAACTCAAAATTTGATCTCCAATGCTTCTATTTAGAACACATTTATTATTAATGACGTGTCAAATATTCTTTTTCCTATTTTCTTTTTTATTATATTTTCTTACTAAAAATAGATAAAAATATTAATGTCAATTTTAAATATATATTGAATCAACTGGAAAAAAAAGAATATACAACAGACCATCTGAAAATAGACGGTCATGTTGACAATGTTTAATACTTTTTTTGTCACGTTAGCTTGAGGTTGAATACACACAACTACATTGGAGATACATTTATTAATAGACTGTCTATTTATCTTACGTGTCATTTTTTTTTCATAAGCCACTCTTTGATTGGAGATGCTTTTATATGTCTAGACTAATAATTTCAGACCCATTCCCGGTGGCAAAGCTATGTTGGTTTAGGCCCCTCCAAGCCCAAACTATTTTTAATTTATACCGCAATTTGTTTATATTTATATTTTTCTCTTAAATTTTTGTCATGCCCCTTCCCTTAATTTGATAAAGTTGTTTTCACCTTTGTACCAAGAGCAACATGTAATTATGTTAATTACCAAGCTTCTAATTTTTAATTCCTCAGTTTCAAAAGTGAAAAATTAATTATTTTAGTCATAGTTCTTTTTGTTAATGCAGGCCTTGTATAAAGGTTTCATATTTATCACATGGAAATGGTGAGAAATCTCACCTTTTTGGAGGTGGGTTGCACATACGTCACTGCTTTAATAAGTTATGTTTAAAAGACACCTATTATGGTGAACTATCAAAATTGCCCTTAGATAATCAGTTTTTTATTCTGTTTGTACTTCCATCTCCACACTTCGAACACTGAACTCAGTAACTCATCTCTCTCTCTCTCTCTCTCTCTACAATAAACTTGTCTGAAAAATTAAGTAACTCAATAACTTAATTTATGAAAAATTTATGTACAAGACGATGAAGATCTGGGTTTCCGAGACTTTTAACACTGTGTCAGATCTTTTTGTAAAACTATCCGATCCTTTTAAATTGTTGTCCGAGCTTTTTTCAAGGATATTAGTTTTGTCAATTTTGAATATCCGAGCCTTTTTAATAAGTCTCCGAGCTTTTTCATGAACTATCTGAGCCTTTTGCATAAGGCTCCGAGCTTTTTCATGAAGGCTCCGAGCTTTTTCATGAAGGCTCCGAGCTTTTTTCATGAAGGCTCCGAGCTCGACCCCCGAATGTGTCTGCGTATCGCCAATCCGTCACTGTTCGAGTGATTGATTGAGTTTCAATCGGATTTTCTCTCTCTACTTCATAACTTTATCACTGTAAATTGAATGAAAGAATCTGATGTGGAACAACTATTGAAGGTATTTTTGTCTTTTCACCATAATAGGTGTCATTTAAACATAAGTTATTAAAGCATTGATAGTGTTGAAATGTCACCTCCAAAAAGTGCTATTTATTTTTTGACCCCTATTTATCACGGTCCAATGCGGCTTGATGGTAAAAAACGTTCATTCAACCTAAAAATATCTCAGATTCGAGTCATCATACCGACATAATATATATATGCCTAAATGGCACCAAATCCATATTGACTTTTGTTATTGGTAAAATTCAGGGATCTGACATGTCAGCATGATTGCCAAAAAATACGATGATCAGACGTGCCACGTTATCAAAAGTCAGTCAGGAAAGACCAACCCAAGTTGACCAACAGACGATCTCAAGACCTGATCAAGTTTACCCCAATGATTGGATGAAGTTGATCCGATTGAGGTAACTAAACCGATCAGGTGATGATGATCTGATCGGGGGTAACTAAACTAATCGAGTGAAGATGATTTGATCGGGGCTAACTAAACCGTTCGGGGGAATATGATCGGATCGGGTTCAACTAATCAATCAGGTAAAAGGTAACGGGATTATAGTGACAAGATTGATCGGGTCAAGACATCTTGTCAGAATTAAGTAACCGATTGGGGAGAATGGGATCTGGTTAGGTTAGGTTAGGTTAGGTAGCTGGTCGGCTAAGCGACACGTGGACGATATAGAATTCTAGGCATCCACGGCTCAAATAAGCAAAGAAAGATTCCTATTCAATTAAGGAACCATATAGTACACTATGATCAGGAAACAAACTTCCTTAAAGATACCAGAGTCCAAATCCAGTAGAGATCTGGTTCATTTAATGAGCAAGATACATGGAACATGAAAAAAATGAAGACGAATCCGATAAGTAAGAGTCCAACTTTCAGTTTTCTAAAATCCAGAACCAACTAATGAGATAAGGTTGGCCTAGTCATAAAAATCCGTTTCTGCATAGAACAAACATACAAATGACAAAATACTATTAGCTAGGAGAAAAACTTGCATGCGAGGTCTCACTTCCACGTGGTGAGACCGTCCAATAAAAATGTGTTATTTATATTGAGAATATAAACAAGTATTTTTAAAGTACCATATGACCCACTTTCATTGGACAGTCGCATTGCCATGTCAATCAGACTGTCCCATGTAAGTTTTTCTCACATGTTAGATACATCTAACTATTGAGAGTATTTTTATGCATGAGAAATGGACAGTACTAAACTAACTAAAAGTGTTAATGCATCAAATATATTTGATATCTTTATCTTGTCAAAAAAGCATATTTAGAATAGATCCTTTGATATCTTTTATCTTCTCTACCTTACATTTATTTATTGTGGTTATAAATTTGAAGAAAAAACTTATAGTGGTGTTGTTTGTTCTGGTTTTGCATTGAAGAAACAACTTGAAGAAACAAAAAATAAGATGAAAAGAGAAGAAAAAGATGCCATGCAGAAGCTGAAATCAGCCATTATAGTTTCGGCAGTGGTAGCAGCTGTGGCAGGTGCAGTCTTTGCTTTGACCAAGAAATTGAGAGAGAATAAATAAACCCACCATCCATCCGGATAGCAGTAAATCTGGGCATTTTTTTAAAGCTATACTTTACTGCTATATATATATATTTCTATTTATATGATGTATAATTTTCATTGTTTGATTGTTTGATGATTGATATTATGTACACCGATCGAATTTTGTGGTACTAACCAGCTTAGTTGCTAAGTTCTCTTGTTGTTGTACAAGAGATTTTGAATTCAAATCTAGATCACATCTGGGTGAGAAATGGTTTCAATTCCATTTAGGTATTGAAATATTTTTTGTTTTGATTAATTAATTTTGTGATTGATTTGAAAGTCTCTATGAGTTTTTTTTATTGCGCTTTGTAAATCGGCACTACTATTTTCATGATTCAAAGAGTTTTAGCAATGAATTTTTAGAGAAATAACGAAAATGAATAAGAAATTTCAAGAGTGTAGATGATTGGGGCATATCACTGCCGGGTCCAAAATTTTTCTAGCACCTTTTGAAGGGCCCATTTGAAGACTATCACCATTTTATTAAGTTATGTTTAAAAGGCACCTATTATTGTGAACGGACAAAAATGCTTCCAAAAGTACTCCCACGTCAGCTATTTTAAAAACTTATGTTTCATTTTTTTTTACTCTTCATTTAATAGTGAGAGACTTGAAAGAGTAGAGAGAGAAGTTACTGCGACGATTCTGAGCAAGCAACCAATCGGATTTCTACAGTCACCGCCGACGATTCCTTGAGCATTTCGATTTCGATTTCGATTTCATTGAAAAAAAAGGTATGTAACTTGAACGATTTGATTTTGAAAGTTAATATGATTGTGTTTTGTTTGGTTATTCATTTCGTTTATATGTATAATGTGGTTTCTAGGGTTTTTAGTTTTAGATCTGGTTTATGGTTTCTGGTTTCTGGTTTCTGGTTTCTGGTTTCTGGTTTCTGGTTTCTGGGGTTAGATTGGGGAAGACGATGAACAATTAATAGGTTATTGAACGTCTCGGACTATGTTACAAAAGTCTCGGACCATGTACTAAAGGTCTCGGACAATGTTACGGAAATCTCAGACATTGTAACAAAAGTCTCTGAAGCTTACACAAAAGTCTCGGTTAAAAGTCTCAGAATCGTATACAAAAGTCTCGGCTAAAAGTCTCAGACCGTGTTACAAAAGTCTCGGACGTTGTTACAAAAGTTTGGGACTTTCATAACACCGTCCGAGACTTTGCTCCGAGACTTTTGAATACGATTCCGAGACTTTTATCCGATATTTTTGTGTAAGCTTCAGAGACTTTTGTTCTAGACTTCTGTAACATTGTCCGAGACAGTACATGGTCTGAGACTTTTGTAACACAGTCCGAGACGTGTTTCCAAGACTTTTGGTACATGGTCCGAGACTTTGATATACTGTTCCGAGACTTACTGGGAAAAATTTCCTGATATAAATCTCAATGGTTATGAATTGCAGATGAGGAATACGAGAGATTTGAGGGCCAGGTTAAAAACTCCCCAGTCCGATTGGTATCACGCCAAGATTACTCACCACAACCACATGGAAAACCTCCAAGTAATCGATGCGGCACTCGATGGAGTATTGGAAAATGCTACTGAAGAGTGAGAGACTTATAGGCAGTCATGTTTTGGCCATTTCCAACGCATACAACAAGGAATGACGTTTTCTGGTGGTATTATTCATCTTTTGTTATTGCGTGAGTTACACCACAACGGACCCAATGATGAGATGAGATTTATGTTGGGTCCATGTAGCGTCCGATTTTCCCAAGGTGGAGTTTTGTTTGATCACTGGGTTGAAGTTTGGAGCCATCCCAGACACGGCAGTATATGAGGATGTCCCGAACGGCATACATCACAGGTACTTCAGTGGTTGAGCTGCGGTTACCTTTGCTAAACTTGAAGCAAGGATTGAACAGGATCAATGGCAAATGCAATCTGATGCAGTGAAGCTATGTCTCCTATACTTGTTGAACTGTGTTTTGATCGGAGCGGAAGAGAGGAATTCCGCCCCTATATGGCAGTTGCACCTTATTGATGACTTGGATGCGTTCCCATGGGGTTCGCATGTCTACAAACACTCCATATTTGGGTTCAAAAAGGTAATTCTCTCTAGGTCGTCGAGGTACAACATTTACGGGTTGGCATACGCCCTACTGGTGAGCCTTTGAATCTTTATTAGCACTAATAATTTAATTATTGAGTTGTTATATTTTCCAACTAACCAATCATATTTGCGTTGGATTTATTGTAGGTTTTTGCATTTGAAGTTATTCCAACCCTTGCCACGAAATTCTTGACTCCGAGGGTAGTTGAACAACCCTTGCCGCGTATTCTGAAGTGGGACTTGACCTAGGGACCGAGGGGAGACAAACTAGATAACATTTTCACTACAAAGGTAATAATCTAGCTAGTAAACTTGTGAATATAATTCTCATTCCGCAAAGGTAATAACGTTTGTTTTTATTGTTTTAAAATTGTAGATGTATGCGGAAGAACAACTAGTCTCTATAGAAGCACAGAGGGTTATATGGTACTACCTGGGATTGATGAGGTAGGCAATATGTACCTTAATGATGCTGCAGCGGCGATTATGCTGGAGGGGATCTCCCATCTTCTGCCGAACATGTTGGGGAGTTGCGAGAGGCAGATATCGGCACACGGACTAGATCCAGATCCCTTACATCCAAGCAGCAGAGTGTCCCTGCTGCATCGAGTAGTGTCCCTGCCCCTGCTGCACCGAATAGTGTCTCTACTGTACCTGTCAGGTCAACCCGTGTCAGATTAGTACGTCATGCTGCATCTTCTGTTGGTGCTGACTCTACATATACAGAGCATGCACGTGGAGGCACCTTAAGTCATACGGGCCGACCATTTCCTATACGAGAGGTATATACATACATTGTTATTGCGTAAGGTAAATTTGAGATAAGAATTTGAATTATAACTCTGACATGTGATTTTCTCATTCAGGCGGTACTAGACCGTTTGGAACGTCGGTTTACCGATATCATCAGTAACGTCGACGCATTATGGGAGCATGTCTAGAAGAGTGAAGAGGAGAGACGGTCGCAACACCAGGAGTTGGTCCGTCTGATATCTAGTCTTCAGGGGAGGCCCTCTAAGATGCGCACGGATAAGTCTATAGGGGTGATGGCCCAGCAGGACATAGGCACACAGGGTGTCACAGACACAGCTTATGTACAGAACGTAGAGCCGGCGCATCGAGAGACTACAGCTGTTGTGTCACATATTGAGTCTACTATGTAGCATGTCGATGCAGCCATCTGTTGGTGGATAGAGTCAGCAGGACACCGCAAGTATAGATAGTGTGCCGCAGGACCTTACAGCCATGATAGATGATGCACCTTCAGATGCTGTTAGGGTTGACGCTGCCAGTTTAGAGGCAGCGAATGCACCTTCAGTTACTGCTCAGCAGGAGCCTGTCCCCACAGTATTTACTGCATCAACTGTGTCGCATGCGGCGTCAGGTAGTGGGGGCCCAACAGACCCTACTCTACAAGTTGACCGACCAATGCGAGTGCACAAATACGGTTGGCAAATGAGTACGCCCTACACTGACCCATATATACAGTAGAGGTCTAAGGTTGTGGCCCATAAATTTTGCCCTGCAGAATCTGCTGATCCGGCACAACTAAAGAAGTACCAGGTATGGAAGAATGACAGAACAGCAATGTATAACATTATTATTTTTGGTAATAATTGTGAACGGTTATGAGTACCACTTCATAGTTTTAATGTGTATTCGTCTTTAATGATACATGCACAATGTTGATTTGGAGAATGCGGTCGGAGTCACCTGGTTCGATGACTTTGAAACCATCCATACGGAGTTGGAAGACACGGTATGTATAAGTATTATGTATTATACATTGGATCGTTAATTTATTTAAGACAGTAAATTAACATTAGCTACATTTTCTTCTTTCAGCATATGGATGCATATTTGCAGATTATGCGAAAGCGCCAGCGTGCTTTTCGTGATGTCTACATTCAGAGCATCGAGAATATTGATACAGTTCTATGTAAGTTTGTTGTTGATTGGTATCCGATATTTATTTTGGTAAGTGGTCTTTAATATTTATATGGTTAATTGTTAAACATACATATATGTACATCTAGTGGGTGAAAATGTTCGGTGATGTCGAAAACCACCTACAGACAGCTGGTCTGTACTGACTCACACATGGCAAGAGGACGCTCTTATTTGGGTCCACAGACTTAGAAAGCCTGGATGTCGGCCGTGGCACGAGGTCAACACAGTAAGTGTGTTAGATATTGGAAATTTGAATTTCGATTTTTAATATCAACATATCTTACATAACTTTACATTGCATTGTTGCTTTTGGTGCCGTGCAATGTCGGCGGGTATCACTGGATTATGGCCCATATTGATCTGGTTAGCCGGTCGATCCCCTTTTACGATCCGTTCCAGCAGGAGGTTCCATTTGAGCATAGGAACAAACATGTTGCCTGCTTACGTTGGTTGTTACCCTCTATGCGGTCGCATGCCGGTTTTTATACTAACAGGGGGAGTGACCAGCCGATCTGTAAGGTGGAGGCCGCTAATAAACATATTGCCATAGTCCTGAAATCTCAAGTGCCACAACAATCAGGGGGTAATTTAAGTTAAAAGTAAAATTGAAATGACATTGATCAATTTCATTCAATTTTAATCACGTTGTTGATTTAATTGAAATCACATTTGTCGTGTTTTTTTAATAGGGGTAACTATGGTCCCCATACGCTGCTGCTGATCGAGCACATTATGGCTCGAAGGAAGAAATTTGACTGGAAGGATTCCTAAATGGAGGCAAGACGCTTGAAGATAGCGGTTGAAGTGTTTTGTAACTCCAAGGAAGAGCCTTCACCTTCGTAGTCAGCATATTTCTTTGGATGTGTACTTGGTGTATTTGTTGATATTTTTGGGATGTACATATGTCATATGTGTTGGCTATACATATGTCATATTTTTGGATGTACATACTACATTACACAGTTGGTATACGAAAACAGTCAAATTTAAATTGAACTCAATGAAAGGCATATAAACAAAAGTCCCGTTCATACATAACAAAAATCTCGGAAATGTGTCCAAAAGTCTCGGATATATAAACAAAAGTCTCTATCATACATAACAAAAGTCTCGGAAATGTGTCCAAAAGTCTCGGATATATAAACAAGAGTCTCCATCATACATAACAAAAGTCTCGGAAATGTGTCCAAAAGTCTCGGATATCCATATAAACAAAAGTCTCGGATATACATATAAACAAAAGTCTCGGAACGTATAAATGAAACAATCCCAGTCTCTCTCTGTTTTCAATTCAGCCAACATACATGCATTAATTTAATAATCATGAAATAATATGGCAATGACCAAGTAAATGTAAATAAAGATACATCACTTTTATGATAAAATTTCTCTTTACAAATAAAAGTGTCTTCATTCATTCATTCTGGATTTCTATCTCCTTAGTAGGCCATGTTTGTTTGTTGTGCCCGATTTTTGGTGGCAGACTTTACAATTACGACGATGTTGGTCAGGGATAGTTTGGGTACTGCTGCCTGCAAGCGCTGAAGGGTTAGTACACCGCCTACTATCGTGTCCGGTTAGTCCACATCTTCCACACTTTTGTGTGGATGTCATCTCTGATACGGAGAGAAATCGATTCTCCTGCAGACGACACGGACCAGCTCTTTGTTTGTCCTTTTTTTATTGTGGAGGTAATACCACACGCTGTCTTATGTCTTCAGGCACTTCCCAAGTATTAGGATGCCCCACTGGCATGATATGCACTGAATATGCGTCCACAAGTATTTCCCTCTTGTAGTAGTCTTCACATAGAGAAGTGTAATCCAAGTTTCGCTCTCTGAAATAATGGAACAAAACATGTTAAATTCATAGCAAAATATGAGAAACTTCATAATCTTCACATAATTCAACTTACCTAGCCGCTGCAAGTGCATGAGAACATGGTAGATAGATAATCCAACTTGAATTTCTTACAAGTACAAGTCTTTTGCAACAAGTTAACCGTCCATTGCTCTTCTTTCAATTTTACTAAGAATATGTTCCAATCAACATGAGTTACGGTCATGTAGTTACATTTCCCAATACGTTTCGAGATTTTCAAATGTGCAGCGTCAGTTAGTTGGTGATGCATGGACTGTGCATCTTGATGATGGTCATAATACGATCGTTGCAACATATCCCTTATGAACTCAGCTAAAGTCAACAGTGGCAGTTTCCGTGCAAATCTCAAGCATGAGTTCAGGCACTCGGCAGTATTGGTTGTCATCAATATATACCTTCATTGGGAACAATGGACACGTAACCACTTTTATGGCCCAGCATTGACAATATAATCATATGCATTCTGGTGCAGGATACGTAACTCCTCCAATCTAGTTATATTTCAATTCTCGGTATGATTTCGCTGCTGCAAACATTATCTGTGCTATATCTTTTCTATGGAAACATTTCCTAATATTTTCAGAAAAGTGCCAAGCACATTTAGTATGGGTTGCATATGGGAAGACGCTTGCTATCCCGACTACTATGCTTGCATGTCGATCAAAAATGAAAATCAAATCATCAATATGACAGATGGCCCACTTTAAGCTATCCAAAAACCACTCCCATAAAGTGATGTTCTCTGAATCCCCTTAACCAAAAGCTATTGGTTATACTTGTTCATTGTCATCTTGCTCTGTTGCCACAAATATTATACCATTGCATCTCCCTTTTAGAAAGGTACCGTTAACAACAATGACAAGACCCATGTACCGCCGGAAACCTCTGATTGAAGCCCCCGACGTCATGAAGAAATACAAAAAATTATTGTCCTCCGTGCACTACAATTCTGTGATTGTGCCAGGATTTTGTTGTTCCAAAACATAACCAAAGGAAGGTAGATGTCGGAATGTTTCTTCATGCGATCCATAGGTCAATGCCAATGCATAACTCAAGGCAGCGTGAGCCTTACTGTACATAACTTGGATGCCAAACTTTGTTTTCATATATGTCATTATGTCTTTAGGTTGCATTAGATGACCATTGTGTTGTTGGAGTCTATGGGCTATTACTTCAACAATTATGACCGCACTAGCCCGTCAGTGGCGCCGGTGGACCTCCTCCAAGGGATAATTGTGTTCACTTTCTAACTTTTTACTTGAAAGTATGTGCCTTTATCTCTCCTCACTGCTCTTAATTTCCACTTACATTTGTCAATCTTGCACACCAAATGTAGAACCAACTTGTTAGACCTTTTCACATTCCATTCAAAGTTTTCCCTTATTGCATGAAGACCTACTAACCTCTTTAAATCGCTTCTTTTTGGAAAATATTGACCTTTGTAAATCAATGTGTTGGGTTCACGTGATCTCATGGTGTTGTTGACTTGACCAAATGAATACACTAAGAATCCGGCAATAACCTAAGTTGGCTAATTATCGGAAGCTGAGAGATTAACATTTTCTGGGACATGGAATGTCCCCCGCATATCTAGTGCACTACCACAGGGACAATCACCTACATGATCAGAATTAGGCTCTCTATTGGGCTCTACATTCGGCTGTACATTCACCTCATATCGACAGGCAAAGTAATCTTCAAATTGAGGTTCAACATCAACTGCAAGGTCAATTGCTGGACATTGGGGATTTCCACCATTATACGACCCATTCCGCTGTATGAACATTTGGTTACTACCGTTGACAGATGAATGATGTTAAAACCAGAGGGATGTCATCACCCATCACACCTCCACATCTCCTTTCAATTAGGTTGACACATACTTGAGGAATCACCCTATCTTCCCATAGCGTAAACTGAACATCATCACCGTTTCTTATAAATGTGGGACATATAGTGCCAGGAACAATTGATATTGACTATAGATCAATATTATATTTGTTTGGATCATATTTCACAATGGACTGTACACGCACCATCAGCTCTTCAAAAGTCATATTCTTGGACACGTATAATCCCTGATTATCAGAGCCAACATACCTCTGGCTTCTGTCAACTAGTTGCTCTCATCGACCGTTGTAGGATATAACTATTCTAACCCGATCCATTTTCCTATAAAAACTTAAAGTTGGTTTCATGCAATAAGTCTCGTAAAATGCTTAATATGTCTCAGAATATTGTTAATATGTCTCGAAAAATCATTAATAATTATTGGAATATCGTTATAAGTCTCGGAAACTTGTTATCTCAGGCTTCTTATTTAGTTTGGTTCCCTCTCATTGAATGAATTTTGTTTTACATTCACAACCGACAAGATGAGTGAACTTTGAGAAGGTATAGTGTGGTTATACCTTGTCGAAGATCACTCATCTTATCGGTTGGTGATTAACAAAATTCACAAAATAAGCCAGAAGCACAGTGGAAACAGATATAGTCAACCAAAAAAGATTAAAGTCTCAGAGGGTTTTCCCAAAGTCTTGGAGTTATACATGTTCCGAGACTTTGTAAGAACTTCCTGAGACTTATTACAACAATGTCCGAGACTTTAAAGACTTTTGTCCGAGACTTTTAAAAACATGCCCGAGACTTATTACAACAATGTCCGAGACTTCTAAAAACATGCCCGAGACCTTTAAAACCATGTCCGAGACTTCTAAAACCATGTCCTAGACTTTTAAAAAATGTCTGCAACTATTAAAAATAATGCCCGAGAATCTAAGTATATATATTTCACTAAATATGCTTGAAATATTAAACATTTCAATCTACTTAGTCTTAGGAAAGCAACCGAGGATCATGGATCTATGCATGCCAACAGACAAAAAGTCCGAGACTTTTTATAAACTGTTCTGAGACTTTTGTAATTAATTGCATTGGACAATCATGCCTTAATGTCGTCTTGTTCTCGGACATATAATTGAAAAGTTTCAGAACATGTAAATGAAAGTCTTGAAAAATTATAGCTGATTCAAAAGTCTTGGAATATATTAAACTAAAGTCTCGGAGCTGTTTGAAAAGTCTTGGATATATTAAACAAAAGTCTCAGAAACTTATAGATGATTCAAAAATCTCGTTCAAAAGTCTCGGAAATGTGTCCAAAAGTCTCGGAACATGTTAACAAAGTATCCGAGACTTTTAGAGACAGTTCCGAGACTTTTGACTTTTCCAGAATGCAACTCAACCTGACTACCTCAATAGTTTAACAATTGAAGAAATGGGATTACCTTGATTTGTACACAAACGAACTTCAACGACTACAAAAGTGGACGTAGATGAACTTCTTACGAGCTGGAGACGAAGATGAACTTCTATGTTGGAGAAGGAGATGAACTTCGAGAAGTTGGAGTCTTGGAGATGTAGTTAGATCTGTAGATTTACAAAGCTTTTAAAGTTAGAGAGAGAAAGGTAAGTTTCAGTCAACAACATAGGAAATAGGAGAGAGTTAAAGTGAAGTCAGAGATATAATTTCAAAATGTGTAAAGTAAAGGTATTTTTGGAAGTCACTTACTTTGGTGTCTTTTAAACATAAGTTATTAAAATGGCGCCCCTCTTGTAACACCAACCCAAAAGAGTGCCAAAAACCTTTATTTCCTCTATCACTGCCAACTTCATTCTGTATAGGCCAAACTTGTTTTAATTAGGGTTAAATATGTGATTTATTTATGGGAGAATCGTAAATAAACCTCTGACATTTGATTAAATGTCAAATTAAATCCTCTAGTTTGAACAATTATTAAAAAAAAAAACCCTACCGTTAGTTGACTGTTAATTGATTTTATTTAAATAAAATATGACGATTTAAACCCTTAAAATAAACTGAATTTTAAAAAATATAATAAAAAATATACTAATAATAAAAAATTAATTTCTTAAAATAATAATTTTTATATCATAAATAAAAAATAAAAAATAAAATCTATAAATTAAAAAATATTAAAAATAAAAACCAAATAATATTTGATATAGAAACAAAAACTATGAAAAAGACATGCACATTACCAAGATGGATATGTCTTTAATCATCTTATCCATTTTTTTTAATAATTTAAATTAATTTTGTTTTTATATTAATTTTTTTAATGATTTTATTGTTTTGTTATAGTATATTTTTAAATATTTTATTTTCTAACATATTGTTTAAACTTCAAACCATAGAGTTTGATTTAGCATTTGATCAAAAGTTAGGGGTTATTTACAATTCTTCCTTGATTTATTTATTCATTTAGTTTATTTCGTCCAATTATCTTAACTCTTATTCAAGAGAGGACAAAATTCAAAGTAATGATCCGCAATACAAACTATTGGCTAGCTAAAATAATGAAATTCATATTATATGCACATGTGGAAATATTATTATCGCACCTAATTTACCAAGTATTCATACAAATCTAACATTTAAAACTTTACCTACTCATTTACGATAAATGCAAACCATGTGGTTAGTGGCTGCACATCTATAAAGATATCTAAGAGATATCTTTACAACTATGAAAACTGTAATGGGTACTTATGATTTATGAGTGAGTAATTTTTATAGTTTTGTATTCATCTTACAATAAGAAAATTAATATTTTTTTGTAAACTTGAATTACTAATGAAGTGATGGAGGCAACTGAAAATAAAATAACTCATCGGTTGAAGTAACCTGCTGACACCTTTTTTTTCCTAAATTACTTATAATTCACATTTCAAGAACTTAGAGAGGGGTACGTGTTGACAATTCTCCGCGAGCTAACTAAATCAGAGAATCAAAACCCTCCTCTTCATTCTTGCTCATAGTTGTGACAGTCGGCAAGGCACGGACAATCCAACATCTTGATCGTTTCTTCTTTCATCATCTCATTTCTTCTCATAGGTCTTAACAGCCGGCACACAAATAATCCAACATACACCCCCTCACCACAAATAGAAGTTTTGGAAATCAAATATCATCCGCATATTAATATATATTTACTTTTATTATTATTATTATTTTGATAGAATATTTACTTTTTATTATTACTGTTAATTGAATAAACAAAAGATCGATAGATCAATGGATTTGATAACATATATAACATATGTTTAATAATTATAAACCTTGATTAATTTCATATTTTCCGAAAATATAATATGATATTCATCTGTTACCTAATAATATCTTACATTTATCCATCTTCATTGTTTCGGTTATTTTATTTAATATCTTTTCAATCTCTTAAACATTTTGATTACAGTGCAATCCAAAAAATTTGTAGATTTGTGGGTAAACATGGACTATATAGTATATATGTGCTCATTCATTGATTCTTTGTATTCAACAAAAAAAAAATTGTTGGGGAGTGGATGTAATTCACGATGAAATGAAAGGATCACCCTAAATAAAACTCAAAATTATTTAATTATTTTTCTATTTAAGACTTGGATACAAAAGGTTTTTAAGGGGCCGTTCGGTAACGTTTTTGTTTTCCGTTTTCTATTTTCTCGTTTTCATTTGTTTTCGAAAAATTGATTTTTGGATTTTTTGAATTTGAAAACGCGTCTAGTAGCGATGTTTGAAAACAATATTCGAATAATCAAAACATAAAAAATGTGTCTGGTAGAATATTTTTAAAATCATTTTGATTAATATTAAAAATAATTAAAAAGTAATATTAAAATAATTAAAAATTAAAACTAATAAAAGATTTATTCAACAACTTTACTTTGTTTTTTCTTATGCTCTTCTTGAAGTTTCTCTCCGTCCAAACAATCCTTATTTTGGTAAGAAAATCTATCAATCGATGCGCTGTTTGATGCCACCATCTATCTCAATCGATGTCACCACCCTACAATGCGCCGATCTTCTCCGGTCGAGGAGATCGAACCCAACCAAACCAGCTCCTCCCACCACCTCTCTCTCTCTCACTCTCTCTCTTTCTCTCCCTCCCCCCCCCCCCCCCCCCCTCCCTCATCTATCTATGTTTCATCCGACGGCCGACGGCAATGGTCTTCAAAATCTGGGTTTGGTTTCGATGTGGGTTTGTTTGTTGAATGACGTTTGAAGATGATGATTTCGATCTGGGTCTTGGTGATGGCGTGGGTGGTGACGGTGTTGGGTTCGCCGGTGCCAGGGGATGGTGCCGGCGGCAAGGATGGTGGCAATGCTGGGTTCTTCATGAAGATCCAAGAGATGGATCTGGTATGGATCAATATTTGATCTCAACAAGATTCTTTTTTTTTAAAAAAAATAATAATTTTTGTTTTTGTATTTGTATTTTTTTTCTTAATATTTTTTTGGTATAGATCCATGAAGATCCAAAAGATGGATTTAAATTTTATTTCTGTGGTAAGAATAATGAGAACAAGAATACAGAGAACTATAAATTGTTATTCTCAGTGTTCTCACTTTTTTTTTTCATTAAAAGTGAAAAATGGTCTCCCTGTTTTTTAATTTTGTTTTTGGAAATCTTCCACCGAACAAGTTCTCATTGTTTTTACAACTCAAAAAATAAAAAACGCATTTCGGAAACATTACCGAACGCTCCCTAAGGTTTTTCTTAATAATTTACGGATCTCCCAACAAAAATATTTCAACTTGTATCTCAACTTATGATGTGATAATTTAATTTATATGATATATGATAAGTAAAATAAGTCATCAATATTAATGTGTATCCATTTATTAAATTTTTTTAAAAGAAAATATCTATTTATTAATTGACACACCTTAAGTTGGGTTACAAGTTAAGATATGTATAAAATTGGAATGTCTAATATAATTGTAATTTTATTAAAATGATCTCTGATAGGGAAGCAAATTTTGATTGGATGATCCTAATTAGTTAGCCTAGCCTTATGCGGTATGAAAGTAAATACAATTAGTTATTAATGTCACATAATAAATTATAAGTGAGTGGGACCTCTAAATTGTTAAGGGCCGTTTGGTATGGGGTCATCTTTACATGAGAATGAGAATCTCATAGCATTCTTATGTTTGGTAGCAGATTTGGGTTTTTTGTTTCCCAGGAAAGTGAATCCCATGGGAATCACATTACCCTCCAAGGGGGTAATCTGAAACCCATCCCAACAGGTGGGTTTCAGATGCCCCTCTATTTGATTCCCATTGTGGGACCCACAATCAATTAAAAAAAACAAAAATAAAAACAAAACAAGATATGTTCAGAAGATTAAAGCAAAAATAAAATTGTTGAATTAACAAGTGAACTAAAAAACGAAATCATCAACTAAACTAAACAGAAAACAATCTCTAATCGTTCAATTTCCAATACCATCAAAACACTTTAGATCAACAAAACTCAGAAACAAAAAACAAAAGCACTTTTGATGGGAGATTATAGCCGATTCAGATTCCCTTCCGGTTTCTTCTCCAAGCTTGGCTTCTCCAACCCAACGAGTCTCAAATCCTTCTCTTTGCGCGGCTGCGTAACTCCACCATGCTCTGAGTTGTCAACCGAACTCGGCTTCTTCCCAATTCTCGTGGCCTCAAAAAGGAGCAATCCAGCAGCGATAAGAAAGATCAAGACCATCCAGTACTTAATAAAAAACCTAAGAACTCGATGAGTCAACTCGGACTTCACTCGATGATGGTTCTGTTTCTTGCGCTTTCTACGGACTCGGACTCGCATCCGATCGAGCTCGTCTGAGTCTTCGTCGGAGATGGAGATTTGTATGTTGTTGTTATTGAACATTGAAGATGACATTTCTGAGATCGAATGGGATAGGTTTGCGTGTGTGTGTGTAACATTGAAAATGGAATTTTTTTTTCTGTAATTATAAAAAATATGATTATTAACAATTAAAAATTCATTAAAAAAAAAGATTCCCATATGTTCAAATGTGCAACCAAACACATATATCTGACATTTCCAGGAATTTGATACAATATTTCCATGCACAACCAAACATAGGTATACAAGTTTCCCAGGAATCACATTACTTTATTTAACTTTCCCAGGAATCAGAAAAATTTGATTACCCCATACCAAACGGCCCCTTATGGAATTGAATGAAAAATTGTTGTATCACTGCTAAAAAAAAAATAAAAGAGATCATTTAAAACTTTAGGAAAAAAAATTGATATCTTTTTTATAAAATTCTCATGTAAAACATATCGCTTAATTTAATAGTATTCATTTTTTTTTTATGATAATAGGATCACTCAAAAATAAAATGATCCTATTTTATGGATGATAATTTAAAATAGGTAATTTTATGAAGAAAAAAAATGATCTATTTTATTTTGTTTAAAAGTGACCTAGCGTAATCAAGTAATTGATGATATTAATAGGAACAGGGTATCTACAAAGGAGGACTGTGCCATTTAAAGTCATCGATGGAAATGAAAGACAAATGATTGAATATCATGGTTCATCATTATTCATGGATGGACTCAAGTGTCAACCATGACAAATTTTTCTCTCCCATCAGTATCATGGACGACTCAAGCGTCAACCACGGCAGAAAACTTGTTTAGTCTCTTGTTGAAAGTGATTTTGAGTGGGATTTTCGAACTCATATACATTTGTCAAACAGATTTAGAGTGGAATAACTTTGGTCACAATTCCCAAATTTATTCACCTTAAGACACGACATGCATGAGATTCTATTCATCAGCCTTTTCAATTTCAACAACAGATTTCTAGCAACAGAACACCTCTAGAGTGGTGACATTTTAATTTGTTACAGTTTTTGGACTTCAATACGTAAGAGATTTGGAAAGATTACAAGCTGGAGATGATCCTTCTAATTAACCAGCTCTTTCAATTGAATCAGATTTGCTCCAACTCCTCACAATAGTCAATAATCAGTTGTTTCAATTGAATCAGATTTTGAGAAAGACTAAGGGAGAGAATATGACTCAGCCTTTACATAACCTTAATGTCCGGACAATACAAATCACTTAAATCATAAGCTGAAGATTGGACTTATAACAATTAACATGGACACACACCACAATATCATCATCAACTGATCAAGCAATTAAACAAACAATCAGTTGACGCACATGTACGTAACCCACCCCTCGAGTTGAAAATTGAAATGTATCATGTAGCAGCTAAGGGAAATTGACTCAGAGAGCTTTTCTTGTAGAGAATAAGTTCATTTCTCTCTTATTACCACTTGCAAACAAAGATAACGTGATTTAATTAGGACACAGTCAAAATACCTTAATTGAATAATTATCGATAAATATATTTTGTAAATCAACAACCTTCACGTTATTAGTTAAGCTCTCATTGTTTATTATAGAAAACAATATTTATTTTGATTCTCGTTGAGTCTCGAGGATAGACAAGTATGAGATATTGAACATGCCTTGTTGCTTAGAGTTTATGAATAAAACGTACCTAACAGAACAAATTGAAAAGACAGTACATGACAACAGTGCCATCAACATAATTTCATCATGATGGTCTATCAGCATAAACTGGACTGCTGAGAGCTTGCAAAAGATAACCGGAAAGAATCTGAAAATAGAGACATATATAACCTGGTTAATTTACTAGCAGCAATGCTCCGGCTTGATATCATTTTCTGATATATGGTGGTAACCGTATTCGAAGACTATCAAAGTCCCAGCAATAAATTTCCCCGACAGTCGTAGGAGGGGACTTTTCCATATCTACATCTTCCTTGCATGTTTGCAGTGCCTGCACAACCAATTGAAACAATAAATTAAAATGATAATATTAACATCATCAAGTTGGTTGTTCTAGCAAATTTTGAAACAAGCAAGAGAAAATGATAATCAAGTAAGTATTATTTTTTTTTTTTGAACGGCTAATTCATTGAAAAACCAGAAGGCAAACAACAACCAACCAAAAAGAAACAACACACCAACCGCCCCACAAAAACCACAAGGAAGGCTCTAAAGGCACAAAAACAGAGCAACCCAACAAACACACACTGAACCAGAGAAAGAAAACCAAAAGCAGAGCACACCAAACAGCCTACAGAAAAACGCCAACTAAGGAAAAAACCAGCTCCGCTGAAGAAAGCAAAAGACGACAACATGATTATCGTTTATCAACAACAACATCAACAATAGTAAGTACCTCTGCTTCGGCATGCACGGATCTATTTTGGTTGATTGAAAATCTTGTAGTTAGCTTGGGACACATTGTCACCACCAACCGTGACAAAGATGGAAATATGAAGTGATAACCAACAGGGCCCAAGTTGACGAGGCTTGCTAATTGTTGAAGGGACAATTTCTCAAGTTGTGGCAGCACCATTTCTCTGTGACTTGTCATGTCTGCTTCATGTTTATGCCCAAACAATTCTTCTAATTGAGATGATGATTCTACAAATAGGGTTTTCAGTTTTTGAAGACCTGATCTAGCTATGGTGACAGCCGGAAATAGAGTTTTTAATTTGCCACACAATCTGACAGAGATGGAAGAGAGATTTGGAAAGAGTCCAAGCTGGACATGATCATCCTCTGTGTGATCTTCAACAATGATTTGTTCCAATTCCTTACAATTCTTAATATCAATGCTTTCCAACTGCAGCAGATTTCGAGCAAGAGTAGACGAGAAGAGATGTGTCAGGCTTTGGCAATTATATAACTCTAGAGTGGTTAGATTTTGCAGGCTTAAAAGATGGGCAATGCTGACTGGAAACATACTTTTTAATTTGCCACAATTCCAGATACGAATACGTGAGAGATTTGGAAAGAGTAGAGACCACTGGAGACGATCTTTTGATAAGGTTTGATTATACTCAGCTGCATCATCTTCAATAAATATTTGCTCCAATTCAGCACACCACCTGATAATCAACTCTTCCAATTTCAACAGATTTCTAGCAAGACTAGGAGAGAACATGTGTCTCAGCCTATTGCATCGAGTCACTTGTAGTTTTTTAAGATTTGGCAGGCTTAAAAGATGCGTAGGACCCTCATTCAAGCACTCCGGTTCATCTAGGTATTCCAACTCTAATACCTTCAAACTTGGGAGAGATAATTCAAATTGAGATAACACTTGTACTCTACAGTCCCAAATCTTTAATTCTTCCAAATTTTGAAAGCCATGTATCAATTGAGCTGCAACTGTATTGTGCAACTGATCACTTATTATTCCCACCTCTAGAACTCGTAATTTCTGTGGAATATAGAAAATTTTAATTTTATTAAAATATATACATTGAAATTTATGACATAAACAAACCACATATATATATATATATAAAAAGAATACCGGCTAAAATGATTTAATAAATATACAAGTCTCTTACGTAAACTGTAATTATATTGCTAAAGCATCAATGACTATTCCCAATTCTTGTTAGAGTTATTTAAATAAATTCAAAATTTTGTGAAATTTTGTAAAATGTTGACTTGTTTAGTTGAAATTAATCCAAAACTTGTAAAAAGAAATAAAACTTGGCCTCTGAATCAGGATGTTAAAATATTTGGTTGTCCTCTTGGATTTAAGGTTGATGTCACTAATTCAGTTTTAAGGACATTTTTTTTCATATGATATCTTGTTTTAATATATAATGTAGAAAAAAAAAACAAGTAATAGAGAGGATGGTTGTACAGTGAAACAGTTGTTGAACATACATTATTTGCAATTGAGGTTGACAAATTGGATTACAAAGAGCAAGAGGTTTCTCTTTTACCTAAGATTGGAACCATTTCTCTTTGTTGCACCTAATGAAATTAAGTTGTTGGATAATGGTTATCGAAATTTTGTTTTGCAACTCGATCGAAGGAAGCTTGAATTTGTTGGAGGGGTCTAATTAAATTAAGCTTTATGGATTCTGTTGGATGACTTGGATCCATTGCATGTATTTCGTCCTAAACTATAGAACTCAGTTTAGAGTGCACAAGGGATTTGAAAATGATACATTTGAATGTGTACAATGTAGTTTGATGTTAAATGTTGAATGTTTAATTAAAGCTTTTTATGGAATTTATTGTTTATATCAAGATATTTACAATGTAATTTGATGTTGGATGTAATTCAATATTTGTGATTTTATTTTGAATTGTATTTTATGTATTTTTTTAAATAAAAAAAATTGATGTTGGATATAACTAAAGAAAACATGACATAAATGAAAATATTTAAAAATATAGCATTACAATTGTGGAATGACTATAATAATAGATAAACATTACCTTTAATTTAACTTGTAGGGTTATTATTAGTATAATTTATTAGGTTTCTTATTATTATTATTTTTATCATAATATTAACATTATCTTTTATTATCGATAAGATGGGGTTGGTCCGATAATATGCCATTCACACTTGCATCCTTGAGGTTGTGAGTTCGAGTCCCCTCCCAAAAAAAACCCCAAATTAATTGTATTCGTTCAAAAAAAAAACTATTATTATTATCTGTGTTGATATTATTATTAATAAATACAAAGTTGCTACATAAAAAAGTTAAATTTTTTTTTTGTTGATAAAAAAAGTTAAAATTGATGTAATAAAATTTGAATTAAATGGCTAGGATTAGTTGAAAATGGTTTTTTTATTTTTTACTATAAGTTGAAAATGGTTTTGAAGCTTAAATCCTACTAGACATGTTTTTATAGCTAATAGCTAGAGTTTTTTTTTAAAGCTTTTTAGTCATCGGTAGGATTCGAACCGCTGACTTAAGAGTCATTTGTTTAAACCATAAACTCGCTCATCTATCAGCTAAGCTATCGGGGGTAGCTAATAGCTAGATTTGAAGCTTACTAATTTTGAACTTATACAAAATAAGAGCACAGAGTTAACATGTCACAATTTAAAAATATTAAAAAACAATAACTGAAAATAAAAAGTAAAATATATATTTTTTAAATCCAACTTTTTAATTAAGAGGGAATATCATGAAATAACCACAAAAACAAGGGTTGTTCTATTTTTATCCAAGATTATGATTTTGATTGTTCTTATCATTCTTGTTGCTAAACTAACAAAATTATCTCTAACTTTAATTTACTATTATTTTTTTTAATTAATTAAAATTTTTGGAGGTCTGGGCGATAGACAACAAAAAAAAAATTGGGAAGAAGCAGCAGAAAAAGAAGGAAAAAAAAGAGTAATCTAGCATGTTTAGTTTTTTGGGATTAAATACGTTATGATTTTTTTTATTATAATTGAACACACCATGCTAGAGTTTGTTTTTGTTAGATATTAAACATGCTAATGTTTTTTTTTTGGAAACTTATGGAATTCTTATATTAGAGTTTGAGATTAAATATGCTTGGGTTTCTAGAGCTTTTGTTTTCTTTTTTCGTTTTTGGATTGAATATGCTAAACTTTGTTTTTATTAAACACGTGAAAAAACTTTAAAAAAAAAATTGTTAGAGAAAATAAATAAAATACCTCTTTTGAAGTCTGCAGCACGTTGACTTGAAGTTGAGCTACAAAGGACATAGTGGAATTGAGAGGCAAATATAGAATTAACTCCTGAAGAGCTGGCCAAATTGAAGAATAATTTTGTGAACAAAAGTTGATGAAGTTTTGTAGGTGATAAAGTTGTAATATTCTTAACTTAGGGAACATGACATCATTTCCACCTCCTACTGCTTCTTTTATTTCGACAATGTGCTCCAAACTGCCACAATTCTTTACCGTGAGTTGTTCCAGCTGCAACAAACTTCGAGCAAGGCTCAATGTGAAAAGATATCTCAACTTTTTACACCCATTCACTTGAACAACTGTCAGACTTTGCAGGCTTACTTGCTGGGTGGGACCCTTCCATATACACCTCAGATTTTGTAAATCATCCAGATCTAAACTTTCTAAACTTGAAAGTAGAAAAGGGTTTTCTTTAGCATAGCTTAACCCCTCCAGTTGAAACACATCTTCTACCTCACCACACTCTTTGACAGTCACTTTTTTCAGCTTTCGTAGACTTTGAATTAACATCCAGCTTGGAAATAAGCAACTCATACTGCCGCAACTGCTTATTTTAAGAGTTTCCAAGTTTTCTAGAAACCCCCTTGGAGGCCTTCCTCCACTACAAATCTCTTTTAGACCAACAGAGTCCAGAGATAAATCAACCAAATTAGAGAATGCAGTTGATGGCACGTCTTGCTGCTGCGTCATATCAACTATACATTCCAACTCATCAAAATAACTGAGAGAAAGCCTTTTCAACTCATTTAAGCCGGTTTCATCAATGCTTGGGACCATATTTTGGCAACATCCCTTAATCTCCTTCAATTTAAGATATTCTGCATTCTTGCATATTACTTTAAATGCAAAAAGTGAGGTGGCTTCAATACCTCTGATTTTTAAGATTCTTGATTTAGGATATGATGCCGCCCCCCCCCATCATCATCATCATTCACTGATATGTCATACCTCAGTAAATTCGTCGGCAAAAAAAAATCTTTTGGAAGGCGTGGTTGAACTTTTATGGATAAAGAGAGTATGGTCAAGTGGTTTAGTTGATAGAGCTCAGAGAGACTAGCATTGTTTCCTTCTGCACTTGTCCCTTCAACCTCCCATGCTTTACAGCATCTTTTTCTAATGTATAACTCTTCTAATCGAGATAATCTTCGTATTACATTTGCAGGAATCCTTTTCAACTCCCAACATTCTGCTATATCCAACATTCTTAATTTACTGAGTTCCCCTAGTTCTTCAGGCAATTCAACAATAACATTACCTTTCAATCTAAGAATCTCAAGTTTGTCCAGCTTTTTTATCGAAGAGATATCACTCAATGTGCAATAGATCAATTGTAGTGTCACAAGATTCGTCAACAATTGAAGTGAATTCACTGATAGATCAATCCTAGATAAACTTGCAACTTTCAATGTTTTCATCTCCTCAAAAAATTCATCGGAAACTTCAACATTATTTCCTTCCAATAACAAAATTTCCAGCTTGGGACATACCAAACCATTAGGAAGCACTTCAATATCATTTTCCATTAAGGAGATTGCAGTGCACTGCTCCAGGCCTTGGTGCTTTGGCCACGCAGTCAATCCCATGCCAGCTTTAACCATGAAAACATTTTCCCCCTTGGATGTGATCCATAAGGCAACATCACGAACCAGATCATGCATTTTCACAAATCCTTCCTTAGCATCTAACAATAAACATGAAGCTTTCAGGTTATTAATTGTCACACGCAATTGTGTTCTTGCTTCCTCAATTGAATCAGCATCTCTATACAAATCTAGCCCCAATCCATATCTCAGCAATTCCTCCAAATCAATTTCATAATCTTCAGGAAACAATGAGCATAACAAGAAACAAAACTTTGTTTCCTCGGCCTTCAAGAAATCATAACTCAATTTGAGACAAGCATATACGTTTTGATCAACGGTCTCTATATCCGTGAATTTTGACATTTTCAATTTCTTAGATACAACTTTCCATTCATCAATAGATTTTTCTCTTAAAGCACTCCCAATAGTTACAATTGCTATAGGCAAACCCCTGCACTCTCCAACAACTTCTTTTACCACATCATCCAATGTGGGGGAGACATTAATATTATAGATACCCGCGTGTTTTCTAAACAAAATAAGTCCTTCTTCTTCATTTAGAATATCTAATCGAATCCGCTCTTGACACTCCATACTAATACATACTTGTAGTTGACGAGTAGTGAGAAGTATCGTGCAACCCCTGTGATCATCGCCAAAGGGAATTCCAATAATTGTCAAGTCGAGTTTCTCCCAAACGTCATCCAAAATTATGAGGATTTTTTTCTCGTTCTTCAATCTTTTGCACAATCGTTGTGCTCTTGCTTCTTCAGTTTCCTCCTCTAATTTCAAACCTAATAAGTCCGCTATTTGGCTCTGAATGTTTTTGACGTTCGGATTCTGGGTTACAGTTACCATCACAACCCCATCAAAAAGCTTCTTTTCTCTGGCTTCCTTACCCACTACTTTTGCCAAGGTTGTTTTACCTACCCCTCCCATCCCGTACAATCCAATCATGTTGATCTTATCATTCTTCAGTGCCTCGATAATCTGACTAAAAGCGTCTTCCGTAGGCTTAAAAGATATAAAATCTTTAGGTTCTTCTACACCTGGTAGAGCTGTTGAATGAGAAACTCTGCTAAAGTTTCCACTCTCTCGTAGCTTTGACATCTCACTTATCTTCTTTTCTGCTCTCCTACTTAATTTATATCGCCATCTCCAATTAGGACATCGGCCACAAAGAAATGTTTTTTTCACCTGTATATCATCTTCCAACCTCTGAATCTCTTCTAAGACATTCTGCACGTCCATTAGCCACTTTTCTACATCTTTCTCGATTTCTTCAATATTTCTCTTGGCTCTTTCAACTTCATGTTGCACACGATGTTGTGTTGATCTCAAATTTTCATCTTCTTTCTTAAGATCATCAACAATATTTTTGAAACGGAGTAAGTAATTGGCTTGGTGTATGGAGGAGTCCACCAAGTATCCTCCAATCTTTGATAAAATAGAGCTCAAAATACTTGATGCAACTTCCATCTTTTCTGATCTTACAATTAAGTTGATCAGTTGTAACAGACAAAACAACTGAAGACAGAACAAAGAAAGAAAAATTAATTATAAAAGAAAAGAAAACACACTGACACAAGCTTCACTACGACTTGGCATCATCAATATTGACACTATGATGTGAATTAAAAGTGATTGAAATAAATTAAGGTTTTGAAAATTATTAAGGCATTCAATTAATTTTTTACTAAAACCTGAAAACCTAAAACTATTTAAAGAACCAAAAATATATATTTTGACGTGAACTTTTTATACTGTATTTTAAACAGTTTTTGGTTAAAATTCAGAAATTCTAACCAATACCTTTTTCTTAATTTTTTTTATTCCTTGTATTAAAAAATGAAAAATTATATCTAGATTCAATATTAAAGGCCACCTTTAATTTTGGCACCCACACTATTTCTCGTTATCTTTAATTTTTTTTTTTTATTTACAAAAACCAAAATAAAATGAAATCCGGAATATGTGAAAGAAAGCAAATATTAAATAACAAATAATTTGTCAGTAATCCAATATATAGGAACTAAACATGTTTGGTTGGTGGTAGGAAATGAATGCCTTGTTTATTTAAATCTTCGAATTCTTGATAGAATAACTTATACTTGGACAAAATTACCCCTATATTTAATTAATTAATTAATTAAATTAAATATATATAATTGAACAAAAAATCATTTAATTTTTTTTTTGTAATTTAAAATAAATGTAATTTAAAATAATAGTATGTAATAAATATTTTTCAAATAATTTTATTTTTTAAAATTAATTTATTTACTTAAATAAATTTTAAAAAGGATTCAACAATCGATGCTATTATGGCGACCGGAAAAGGCCTCACCAAAGGAGGCCACAAAATCCTCTTCCATCAATGAAGGTGGACCAAGTCACCTCTTTCGTGAAAGAGGAGTCCATTTTAATTGAGGAGGTGTCTCCAACTAGGAGGACATTGAGTCCTCCGCAATCCAACGAAGGAGGAGGTGACGAGAAGCAACAGAAGAGGCTCTCACCTCCTCATTTACATGAAATAAAGGAGGGGAGGGTCTCGATCTATTTCCAACATGGCCACCAACGGTAGCATGATCATCTCCGATGAACAAGGAGGCCACTTATGATTTTAGTTTTTTGTTTTTTGATTTATTTAATTTTTTAGAAAAAACATTATTTTAGTGACAAGATGATACATTCCATGATTTATTATAAAGAATTGAATCTGGATTCTAACTTCAAGAGTAGGAACAATTTTCCAATCCTTTTCAAGAAATCCAAATTTCTTAACTTATTAACCAAAACAAACAAGGGTATAAGGATTCCTTATCATATAAGTGATATTATTCTCAGCTAAATATAAAGGACATAAATCAACTTAATTTTTTTAATTAACAGAAAATTAATAATAATGAAATTATTCTCATCACTTAAACTTATATCAATATTTATTCAGAAATATCAAACATCTACCACATTAAATATATACTATTTGACCTTCTATTTTTTTTTCCGTTTTTAGAACGCAAATTGAAATGACTAAAAATAAGATTATGCTTTTAATTTATGAAAAAAAAAACAAAAAAAATATGTAATGAATTTCAAATTAAAACTATTACCCAGGTGTAGAGATATTTGCAATCCCCCGAGTTGAAAAGCAGCTGATTTTCCCTGAGTTGAAAAACTGCTTTGCCAAGATGACCCAAGTCTAGAAATAATTAAATGAAAAGAAAAAAAAATCAATAAACATAATAAATATAAAATGTAAAGATTGATGTACTCTATTTTTATTCAACATATAGTCTTCAATACGTTTTTTATCCTAAAACTTCAAATTATAATTAAGTGCTGTACACTATATATTATTTATCCAAATAATGCATTATCTAAGCATTAGGTACTTCCAGGATCTTAATTTCAATTGAGTAAAGTACGCCTGGTCTAAATCTATCTGACCAGGACCGACTTTGGAGCTAGCTACAGCCCTGCACATGGTGGATTTCCCTGGTTATCCAAAAAAAAATTGAGAAAGTAGTGAATAAAAGAATCACAAAAAAAAAAGGTTTCTGTCTCTGTCTTTTTCTTTAAAAACTTATTTTTATTTTAATATATAATTTTAAAGCTAATGTAAATTATTTATTTATTTCTATTATTTTATAATTAATGCTTATATCAAGATAAGTTTGGTTTAAAAACCAAATACAATATATGATGTAACAAGGATAAAAATGTATAAAAATAGTAATCTAACATTTCCTTTATAGAACCTTGAAAGGAAGAGGTCATCTATTTTTTACACTTATCGGTCTGAATGGAACATATTAAGTTGTTATTATTTATTTTTTTAAGTGCTCAAACAACTTTCTTTTTATATAAAAAAAAGCCGAAAAAAACAACTATAATAAAAAGTAAAAAATCATAATTTTTCACTTAATATCAAATCTACAAATCACATAATTACATTTAATATAGTTTATTCCAAGAACATCCAACAAAGATAACATATTTCAAGAGGGTTTGGCTAATATACAGGAATATTAATAATATCGGGTGACTTAATATCCTTTAGATTTCAATTCTATGACTAAAATATTAATAATATCGAGTGACTTAATATCCTTTAGATTTCAATTCTATGACTAAAATAAAAGAGGAATATAAAAAATAAAAACAAATAAAAATAGAAAAATTATCTCTTGTAACAACATCATATTGTTATCGTTATTGTTCATGCATTGTAGCTAACTTCCCAAGAATATCAAATGAAAATACATAGCAATTAATAATAAATAAAGTATAAATGTCAAATTAATTGAAGTCAAACAATTTTATCTTTAAAAAACAAACAATTACTTATCCGTTAACGCTAAGAATACTCAAAGCATTGTATAAAAACAAACATGTCATTCGGTTTTCAAGTTTCAGTCTCTAATCAATTTTCACTCAAATTCAAGATTATTCAGTCTCTAAATAAAAAAAAAAAAAAAAAAAAAAACAACCCCTAAGTAAAATATATCGGAAACAAAAGAAAAAAAAGGTTTAAAATTTAAATAGCATATTTTACAGAGTTTTTGTGAGATTGGCACCACATTAATAAGTCATGTTTAAATAGCACCCAAAATAGGATTAGAAGAGTTGAGGAACAAAGGAACGTTGTATTGCTATGAAGAAAGATATACAATGCTTTGAGTATTCTCAGTTTGGATGCTTTACACAATTGAGAGGCTAACTACTTGTAGAGAGTCACCTCCTCAATGGACGGTCAAGATTAATTTGATCCAATAGTGGAGGTTTTGCCTCAAGAAGTATCTACTCTTAAGTACAAATATCTAAAATATTCACACTAATGTCTACTAGTATCTAGAACCTTCTTACAAGCAGGGGCAGAGCCATGATTTTGGCTTTGGGGGGCCAAGACAAAAACTAACATTAAAAGGTCACCCAATAAGAAAAATGTATTTGTTAGGTTTTTGTTTATATTCCCAAGTGAACCCAATGTTAAAAAAATAGAACTCAACTGATGTGAAAGAGGAAACTTCCTTAAGACATGGATAACATTTGGAAATAGGTGTTCGTGTTTAGGGAAGATTTGGAAGCATGAAGATTAGCTGGAAAAAAGAAATCCGTGGAGAACCGCGATGTAGACTGCGAGCGAGGCAAGGTGCATATAGGGAGCGGTCGATTCTAATGGGTTCAACGCGGTATGAAGCACGGTAGAGGCAAGAGACATAGACCGCAGTTTTCTGAATGTTTATCTCCAGAAGGTATTCACGGTTCAAGGCGCAGGCTGTAGACCGTGGCCTAGACCATAGTAATGACGAAAGTTGCGCTGCGTGAAGCATGTGCGGAACAAGAAATCTTCTGTGGGAAAGGAAATGAGTTTCTCTTTGTGCTGAACAGAAAAGTCTTGAGCGTAAATACGTAAGACGTTGTGTGGATCAAAAAGACTTGTGCATGTAGGAGAAGATTTCCTTGTTGGTTTTAAACTTCCCTAATACTAGTATAAATACATGTAATATTTGTTTATTAAGCGTATGGAGAAAAAAGAAACACATGTAATATCAGAGAGTGAGTCATTTGATCCGGGGGGAGACCCCATGGGAATATCTAGGGAGGGGTCAGGGAATATCCGAGGATCAAGTGAGAGATCTGTGGGTGATAGTCAGGGGAGACCTATGGGGATATTCAAAGGGTGTACTTGAAAGAGGACCCGATGAACGTTGTTAGCTGAGAGTTAGGATGTAAGCTCGATTGTGAGCTTGGGGGCTCGGTAAGGCTAGGTTGTTTGGGGTTTGGGTTATGAGAAAGGGAATCCTAGAGTGTGTGGTTGTACAAATTTACTACATATTGGATCTTTACTTTGTCGTCCTGACCGCCCGTTGTTTTTTCCATGATTTAGGATTTCCACGTATATCTTGTGTTTGTGTGATTGGTTTATTTTCTCTCATCTTATTTTTCTTCTAGTAGACATTATTTGTTATGTGGTGAATATTAGGCATGTCTCTTCCACATTCATCAGTTCAATTCCCTAAAACCAGTATCAAAGCCATGGTTGGCGATTCAGTTTCAAGTCTTTACAGGATATCGTCTGGAGGACTAGGTGGTATTGGAATGATGGTTCATGGTTGCCTAGTATGGGTTCAGCAAAGGAGATACATCTTGAAAGCGGTTTCAAACTCAGTTGGGTTTGATGGAGGGGAAAGTTGGCATGTGGTGGAAAGTACAAGTGATGCATATCCAATCTGGGTTACATAAGGCGATGAATAATAATGTGGTAACACTACAATCTATTCATTTAAATCATACAAATCTAATCCAATCTAAATGAATGGATTGTAGTGTTGTCATGTCATTTGAGCACCTGATTTGGACATCAAATTTGAGCAAAGTAGCATTACTCGTATAGTAAATGTGTAGTTCTTGAACCCACATATAGACTAGATTATGAAATAATGTATAAGATCATAACAAATTAAAAAACTAAAAGGGATTGATTTTGTCTCAGAAATTAATAATTAAATATTGAAGAAATTAATTTATCAATAAAATTGGGGGCCAAGTTAAAATAATTATTTACATATTATAATATCATAATATATGTATAAGTAAAATTTCTTGAACTTTACTTGGTTGGGGGGCTATATGGCCCCTTTTTGCCTTTGCCTTTGCCTCTTCCTACAAGTGCTTACTAGTTTCTAGATATGTACAAGAAAGCTCTAGAATGGTTCTCCAACTAGAAACTTCTACAAGTTGAAGTAGAAGTCTCTAGAATCTTAAGGAGTTAGGCATAATTGTGGGTTTGTTAGGCTCCTTGGGTCGAAATTAAGCCGGCTGTGACAGCTTTTGTCGCTAAAAAGACTATTTGAATATCTTAAAATTGGAAGGAGTAATATGCATGACCTATATTCCGATCGGAGAGCGGGTGGCAGATATCCCCACAAATAGATTACAGAAGGGTCAACTGACGTTTTACATGCAACTATGCAAGCTAGGAATGCAAAACATTTTTAAGCCAACTTGTGGGGACTGTGGAAAGATCTAGGTTGATTCCATGCTATTACTTAAAAAGTAATTTTAGGGAATATCTATTCGAGCTCGATAATTTAATAGCACTCTTTAAAAAATGGGTTTTAAAACTACCACAAACTTAATAACTTAAGTTTTAATAGCACATAAAGTGTGGCTCTGACAAAAATACATTTAAAACACATTCACAAAAATAATTCTCCCACAGTTTTTTTCCCATATTTATTTTGGTGTTTCCGAGACTTATTTTAGTGTTTCCGAGGTTTGTTTTGTAATTTCCAAAACTTATTTTTGTAGTTTCCGATACTTATTAGGTATATTTACAATTTTCGAGACTTGTTAGAAAAAAAATGAAAATTTCCAATTTTTTTTTGTTCATCTTCTTCATCAACCTCTATTTGGCCTCCAATGGAAGTCAAATGATTGGAGGTCTTTTGGTCTCAATGGAGGTTTTTGAAGAAAAAAAACCCCTAAAAATAGCAAAAACGTAATAAAAGAAAAAGATGGTGGTATTTTTATCTACAAATGTTATTTAAATTTAACTTATTAAACTAGTGTTACTTTTAAAAGTTCACATAAAATGAGTGTTATTTTCCTCTATTTCCACTATCTATAATTAGATCGTCGACTTTAAAATGTGCAATTAATACTTCCTATGTTATAAGGATTAGGATATATATACATATTTATTTCCATAAAATCGGTAGTTTACACACTTAGAGCCTCTTCAATGCAAGCGTGGTTTGAGGAAAAAAAAAGAAGTCATATAGGATAAATAGACATTCTGTCAATAATTGTGTCTCTAATGCAGATGTGTATATTCAACCTCAAGTTAATGTGACAAAAAAAATATTAGATATTGTCAATATGACCGTCTACTTTCAGACGGTCTGTTGCACAGTTCTACTTTAGATTGACTCAACAAACATTTTAAATATACATTAATTTTTCCTCTATTTTTGGTTAGAAAAAAAATGAATAAAATTAGACACGTTATTAAAACAAAATGTGTTTTAAATAGTAGTTTTAGAGACCAAATTTTAAATTGATTGTCTATCAAGTCCATATTTATATCATATAGAAAGCAAGTCTCTTGACATTGTTGTCATATCAATAATTATTAATATAAAAGCCATTTTTTACATTAGAGATGCTCTTATGCATGCTTGTAACCTAATGTATTATCAACTATCAATGAAAATATTAAGAAAATTATTCTCTCTCCCATTTGTGTTCAAACATAATTGATTGGCGAATAGCTAATAGGATATTTATAGCATAAAAATTAGTTTTTCATAGCTTCTGATATGACATATCTCTCTTATAGATATATAAAATGAAATGACACAAAATTTTAGTTCGCAACCCAACAATGATGCTAAATACCCAAAAAAAAACACAGAAAGCATGAATAAAAAGAGAGGATTAATGAAATAAAATATTTGAAGGTAGAAGATTTACAATATGTGGTCGACCTAATAACTAATTAGAATGTTATCCTAGAAATTCACTATTTCACTTAAATCTAACAAGAATCAAGATAATAATGAAGTTCAAAAGTTATAATTACCGTACCAAATGGAGGAAGATGTTATCCTTGAAATGCGCTCAATCATTTTGAACTTTTGAAGAAAAATGAACAATCTCTAATAGTCCGTGAGCATAATGAAGCGGTAAAAGAACTTGCAAGGTCCAGCTCTATTTCTTGGTTTTCACTGTCAAAATTTAGAAGTTGAATAAGACAAGAATGAAATTTCAATAAATTCAAAATCCAAGTGTGAAAATTGTCAAAAGTATCCATATAAATTATGTTAATTTTGTTTTAAACTACATACGAAATTTTAATTCTTAATAACCACATTATAAATTTTCTTTTCAATCCATAACCACAAATTGCAAAAATACCACATGTAACATTTTTTATACTTTTGACTAAAAAAAAGGTGAAAAGTTGAAAAAATTCATAGAATGTTAAAAAAAACGTAAAATGTTGAACAAAATCGTGAAATCTTGAGAAAAAAAATCGTGAACTATAGAAAAAAAAACGTGAAATGTTGAAAAAACTTTAGAAGGGAAAATTATTGAAATACCTCCTTTAAAACTTTATTTTTAGTATAGGAGAATTAATGAAAAATCACTCTTGAAGGGTGTTTCAATAATTAAACTTTTTTTCTCGTTAAGTTTTTCTTTTTTCAGTCTTGCAGGAGCGTTGCTGGGAAGGGGAAGCCCCGACAGCGTTGTTGCATGCCTAGTCACGCACCGACAAAGGTGAGAGCTGTGAGAGAGATGAGAGAGGAGAGAAAGTTTGGGGAGAACAAAGAATCATATTATACTATACATCAATTGTCTGTTGTTATATACACAAAATACAAAGAAGGTAACAACAATGTATATTCATTTTTTTTTTTTTAAAGAACATCAACCATCTTGCATTATATTTTATTTCAGAAATTAATAATCCCAGATAACCGTAAGAGTAAGAATTACAATATGTGATCCATCTAAACTCCGAAGACAAAACCAACAAAATTAAAAGAGATAATAATAAGTGATCATACCTAAATGAAACAATGTTATCATTGAAATACATACACTCTGATAGATCACCTCACTCTTTTAGCTTTGAACTCTGTGAAATCTCTTTGGTTGGTTATCACTTATCAGCATTCAGAATAAAAGATGTGAGGATTTAGAGCTTGCTGAGAGATACAAGACAATAAGGATACAGAGAACGCAAGGTGACCAATTCAATAAGGAAACTAAAAGCATTTTATTCCAAGCTGAGATATGCAAGTTTTCTGAAGCTCTTTATTCTTTGCTTTCATTGTGAAAATACAAAAGCAAAATGAGAAAAGAAAGGATTTTAATTACTTGAAACTCAAAAGCAAAGCAGGATTATTATAATATAAAGTTTTTGTAACTTAAATTATACCAAAGGAAAATCTCAAAGTTAGAGAATAACTTGTATAACAAGATGATTAAGCAAGTAATGCCCTGCTTTTAGATCAGCCCCATCAATTGCTTTCTACTTTGGGTGATGCTCTGAACTTTAGCAATTTATCTTTTTTAATATTGGCAATTTGAAACTCATATATTCGTATATCATGATGTATGTATTTGAGAGTGCATATAAAGTGCTTGATAAAATGTGATATAGAAAATGTATTTTGATTATTATGTTTTGTAGGTCCACTGATGTTTTCTAGAATTCAAATATTGGGTTATCATGATTTTAGCTTATTTAAACAATCAATTTTTCTATTATCAGTTCGGTCTGATATAAAATATATCAGGACATTGAATACGTGTTACTCATTTTACATGCTTTGACTTGGTGGGTATGCACTTGTCAAAACTTTTCCATAAATGAGTGGTTCATATTCAATGTCCTGATATATTTTATATCAGGACGAACTGATAATAGAAAGATTGTTTAAACAATACATGTATGAAAAAAAAAACAAAAAAAAAAAAGAAGAAGAAGGCCAACATCTTGGATTTTGAAGTTGGTGTCACTGACACAAATAATCTGTACAAAGAAAGCAGTTTGGGTTTTTCCTCAAACAGAAGTAACTAAATCTAGAGAGGGGAGAAGCATAAATATCATTATAATTTAAGTAGAGATGCACATTTTTTCCAGGGTCCCCAAATCCCCACGTTTCCATCCCCATTTGAGGAAATTTTTTAGGGGAAAAATGGGAAATAAGGTGGGGATGGGGATGATTTTCATCCCCAAATTGAAATGGGGATGGACCTCCCTCTATCCCCATTTCCCTATTTTCCTCATAAATATATTGACATGAGGATGGGGATGGGGATGGGGGGACCTTCCCCCATCCCCATTTCCCCTAAAACATATATATATTTTTTAAAAATTATTCTTCAAAAACCCTAACTATATAAACTAGAGGTGTCCACGGTTCAGTTAAACCGACAGTTCCAAACCGGAACCGTACTGAAAAAACTGAAAACGTAACCATAATCGAAACCGGCGGTTACAAAACCGGTTTTGACCCGGTTTGGTCACGGTTACAAGGGCCAAAAACCCGCCGAAACAGGTGGTTTTTTTAAATTTTAACAAAAACCAGCCAATAAAAAGCTGCCACGTGGCAAACCGTAACCGAAACCGGCTAGGCCGGTTATGGTTACAGTTTTGCCTTCCCACGGAATTAGAACCGGTGGTTTCAAACCGAAACCAAACTGTGAGCACCTCTAATATAAACTCATTTATTCTTTTTACTTTTCTTTTTACTTTTCTCATTTCTCAATCTCTCATTCATTGCCGATACGGCTTCTCTCCAGTGTCCACATTAGTTTCAGACTTTCAGCTTCTTTCCACTGCTGCTTCTCTCCACTGCCCACTGATCATGTGTAAGAACAAACGAAAACGAAAACAAAAGCAATTCATGTCATAATGTGTATGATTCATCCAATCATCTTGCTGTATTGTACTGCTGTTTGTAGTCTACTTGTAGTGGCTCTTGTAGTCTGCCTGCAAAGGCTTCTAAGTGAATTGGGTGGAGATTTTTCAAAGCTACTGGATTATTTTTCAAGGCTTCAAAGGCTTAGTTTGAAAGTTAGAATTATTTGAAACACTTTATGATTTTATCATGTATTTGTAATGCACAAACGGATTTTAATTTGTATTTGTAATGGAATATTTTTTTAATTTAATTTTTAATTTTTAATCAAACGGGGGACGAGAAAAATGGGGAAAACGGGAAACTGGGGTTGAGAATGGATATACCTTCCCCCAAAATTCTCCATCTCTATTTTCCCCAAATGGGGAAATAGGGGGTGGGGGTGGGGTGGGGAAAGAGTCTGGGAAGTGAAGATGGGGATAAGGTACATATATCCATCCCCATTTCCCCAATTTACATATCTAAATTCAAGAAATATTGCAAATTTGCTCACTGTTTTTGTGATTTGAACTGGGTTGTGTTCAGAGGAAGCACCACAAGGACGAAACTGAAGACGAGAAATTGAGTCTCCATTTTCCCACTAAGGCCATATTTGTTACGTGGGATAAGATATGATTAATTTTAATCCTATATCCTATGTTTGTTACTTGCATGGAATGAGATTATTTAAATATCATACAAACAACTTATTCTATCAATACCAGACTAATTAATCCAACCACAAATGGAACTAAAATTAGTCCCACACTCCCACAACTTTATCCTCTTATTTTTTATGTTTTTAAAATATAAATATCTTTTAATAATTGATAAAATATTTTATTTTTAAAATTTTATAAATAATAATTTACAATATTAAAAAATAAAAATTAAATCTTATTTTGTTTAAAATTAGTTTTAAATATTTATTTTTTAAAAAAATTATTATTTTAACTGATCCAATTCTATGCAATCATTTTATCCGGATTATGTTAAGCTATTTAGTCCCATATTTTTTTTTAAAATTTCTTCTTCTTAAATTTTTTTAATTATTTTCAAATTTTTATATTTATTTAATATTTCTTATTATAATATTTTTAAAATATTAAATATTAATTAAAAATGTTATTTTCTATAATATTAATTTTTAAAAAATTTAAAAAATTAATTTATTCAAAAATAATTTAATTTGAAATATGTATATGAAAAAAATGTTTTAGTTTATATATTATTAATGTAATAATATCCAAAAAAAAATTAAAATATAGATTTATATTATTTTTAAATAAATTTAAATATTTTATAATTTTATAATTTTTTTATTTACTAAAATATAAATATTTTTAAAAAATATTTAGGTGAGATTACGGTGGGTCCAACAAATTTAGATTCTTCAATCTCATTAGGATGTGCCCACCAAATTTAGATTCTTCAATCCCACTAGGATGAATTGGGATTGAAATAAGGGTTTTTAGCAAAACTGCTCTATTTCAGGGATTGTATTGCAAATCTACCCTAAAACCAAAAAGAATTGAAAAAATGCCTTGAAATGACCTTCCTGCCCTTTTCAACAATTCAAATCAATTTCACTCTATTTGCCCTAAATTCCCAATTCCTCTGGCCACTCATCCCGATCGAACTCATCTTCCGTCGCCGACACAAGCCACTGTCGCCGACGTCCATTCCGGTCCAACCGTATCTTCTTCATTACGATGTCGCCGTGGTAGATGATATCCAGCCACCGTCAACGACATCCGACGTCGAGTCTTCTCGCAACAGCAACGTCGAGTCTTCGAGTCTATTCGGTCGGAACAGCACGCCGACTTCGTCAACTTGTCGTCTTCTTGTTCCGAATCAGCCTCCTCGTTCCGAAGCGGCAATATCGGTCCAATTTCAGGTATTTTGAGTTTGGAACCCTAACATTTATGTTTAGGTTTTGAATTTGAAATTGATTTTAAGGTTTTCAATTTTGAGTTAGATTGGTTTGATTCAGGGAATGATTTTAGGGTTTTCAAAATTAATTGGGTCCAATTTCAGGTATTTTAGGGTTTTCAATCAGCCTGTCGAATTTTGCAAAGCAAAATTAATTCTCAAATTTGATTTTGGATACTCGTGGCAACCTCAAAGTTTCTGATTTTGGATTGAGTGCTTTGTCCCAACAAGTTAAGGTATATGATTTTAAATTTTGCCGAATTCCCTCAACTTCATGTTAATTGATTTTAAATTTTGCCAAACTCATTTCTCCTGATATCTGCTGGGTTGTTGATTTCAATATTGATTTATAACTATATGCTGCATTTTCATGTTTTGGGTTTGAAGAAGAAACTAGAAGTGAAATCTCAATTTTCAACACAAAATCCTAAAAGTGATGATGCAGCAAGACAGTTTCAGCTGGGTTTTATCTATATGATGCAGCAAGACAATGCTGGTGCAAATGGAAATATCCACCTCCATTCAAGATGCTTCTGTATGTTCAGTCAATATTATTTGAAGCCAGCTTTGCTTAAGTATTCTTGGCAAGTTGAGAAAAGACTTATCTTTTGTAATTTTGACCTTTGTTTTTGCAGCTCTGATTTAATTAGCCAGACATTGCTGGTTTCTAGTTGTTGAGTTGATGGTGATCATGACTTGATCACACAAAATTTTGTGAAATGTACATACATTTTGTAGTTTTATGAATATGATACTGATTTCTCGACTAAGTTTGTTACTTTGTTTATTCTTGGTTGTTGTACTGTAATATATTTTGCTTCTTTTTTGGCTAGAAAATTTTTGTGGCACATTCTAGCAACATAAAAAAAAAATCCACATGAATAACAATTTCGGAGCCATATTCTATCATGTAAAATTCCATCGGGTCACCCAGACTCGATGATTTTTTCCATATAATTGTAACTTCTTGTATGATATTTATATGCAGTATCTGTACATAAATATTTATATGAACTTTTATATTGTATGTTGTGCAACTTGTGACTTGTGTGAAAGGTGTAGAGACTGTCGTATGGCTATTAGAAGTGTTATATTTGCAGGGACCGAAAACATATATGGATTTGTCGAAATTTCATACAAGTTCATATTACATATTCAAATAAATTTCGTAATGATCTCTATCAAATCCGGTGACGTTGTATACCTTATCTAACAATTGATCATAATTTGAATCCCTTGAAAAATCAAACGCCTTCGCTCTTCGACCTTCATACCAATACTCACTATGATGACTTTTCCATTATCCACCCCTATTCAAAATCAAATGCACATTTTTCATCATCAATCCTGAAAAATAATTCAAAAAATATTATTAATCATTATTTAAAAGAATATAAATGGGAAAAAAACTGTATTGATAACAAAAATAAAATTCGAACCTATGAAAAAACTATCGGGTCAGGGAGACCCGATCGGGTCACCCTGACCCGATGGTTTTTTGCATAGGTTAGAAAACCTTGAAAACTCCATCGGGTCACCGTGACCCGATGGCTTTTTTTCTCGGGACAGAGCGACCTGATATCGGGTCACCATGACCCGATGGTTTTCTAACCTAAGGAAAAAACCATCGGGTCACGGTGACCCGATGAACATTTTCCTCGGGACAGGGCGACCTGACATCGGGTCACCCTGACCCGATGGTTTTTTTCCATATGTTAGAAAACCATCGGGTCATGGTGACCCGATATCGGGGTCGCCCTGTCCCGAGGAAAAACTTCATCGGGTCATGGTGACCCCATATCGGGTCACCGTGACTTGATAAATTTTTTCGTCGGGACAGGGCGACCCGATATCGGGTCACCGTAACCCAATGGATATTTTCCTCGGGACAGGGCGACCCAACATCGGGTCACCATGACCCGATGGATTTTTTCCTCGAGACAGGGTGACCCGATATCGGGTCACCCTAACCCGATGGTTTTTTCCATATGTTAGAAAATCATTAGGTCATGGTGACTCGATATCGGGTTACCATGACCTGATGGTTGTTTTTCATATGATTTATACCTCATTCGAATTTTTTTTTTTAAAAAAAAAAGAAAGGAAGAAGTAAGGATATGTGAATACCATCATCAAAATAAGGATCAGGAGGTTGGAAAAATAATTTTATAATGTAATACTTACCCTTTAAACAACTTTATGTAATTCTCTAATATTTTTAAAACTTAAAATATAAAAAGGAAAGGTGATGTAGAGAAAAATAAAATGTTAGATATTGTTTTGTTAAGGGTTTTATGAGTTAGTTGGTAAATTGTTAGTTGATAGTTGGTAAATGTAATAAATAAGATTAATAACTGGGGTGTAGTTATAAGTGAGGGCATTTTAGGAATTTTAGGGTATTTTTGCAATTCTTTTTGGTTTTAGGGTAGATTTGCAATTCAGCCGCTGAAATAGGACAGTTTTGCTAAAAACCCTTGAAATAATTGCAATCCCTAATAATATAATGAAAATTGAATAACAAATTATTAAAATAATTATTTCTATAAAATAAATATTTTAATCAATATATTATTTAATTAATAACAATAAAATAAATTTAAAATATAATTACAAATTTATATTTATTTTAAATAAATTTAAAATTTAAAATTTATTTATTATTAAATTATTAAAAAAACTGAGAATTTTTTTTTAAAAAAAAAGTCTTGCAAAATGCATGACTAATAAACCCACCTATGTGTTTTGCATGACTAATTTACTAAATAGGGCCTCATCCGATTGGACAAGTTAATCCGGTGATATCTCCAAACATGGGATCGGACTTAGATTAGTCCAATCCCAATCCCAATCCCAATCCAACGTAATACATAGGCCCAATATTCTTGATTTATAATATTGTAAATGTATGAGTATAATTTTTTTTTAAAAAATGAGGTTTCATAGTAAAACTAATGAAAAACAATAAACACAATTATTTATTTTATTTTATATTATTTTAGTATGGTTAGTCAAATTGGGCTGAGTTACATTTTCTCATTCAATCCAACCCAAAATCTCAAAATTAACCCAATCATACTTAGACAGGTCGGGTCGAACTGATCGGGAGGGTCGGGTTGGTGCCCACCCATAGTTCTGGCACCGCTTCTAGGTTTAAGCGTGATTTAGCTATATAAAGAGTTAGAGGCAGCAGAAAATTCGAAAGAAACTTAGCGGCAATGTCGTCGCGAGACCAACCTATGGTGAGCTCGAAAGCGGGGCGCAGAGATAAGATGAAGAAGAAGTCCAAGTCAGGAGGCTTCGAGTCCTTGAATTTGAGCCTTAATGTCTTCAGAGGAGTCAAGCGTAAGGGATACAAAGTCCCTACTCCAATCCAGCGCAAGACCATGCCGTTGATTCTCTCCGGCCTCGACGTCGTCGCCATGGCCCGTACCGGCTCAGGCAAGACCGCCGCTTTCTTGATTCCCATGCTTCAGAGGTTGAACCAGCACGTGCCACAAGGCGGAGTCAGAGCTCTCATTTTGTCTCCTACACGAGACTTGGCTCTCCAGACCTTGAAATTCACTAAAGAGTTGGGCAGACATACTGGTTAGTTTTTATTTTGTTTGTGTTCTATGCTATGCAATGATTATAAATGTATTGCAAGTTTTAGTTTTGTTTCAGTGAAAGCGAATCTATTTTTGGTTGATTACATTGAGTTTGTATTTTTTCAGCTAAAATAAAGTATGTGAATGTAGAATATAGAAAATAAGTACTAGAGTTTTGCTTGATTATGGATTTATTTTTGACATATTAACTTTTTTTTTTATTGTTTTCAATGCCTTATGTACTAGGAATTGAATTCTTATTGCTTGAATGTTGAACCCGACTTTCAATCTGAACATTTTCGTATGTATTATATATATATGTTACTTCATGCGAAACTGAAACCAAGAGCTAAAGCTGTTGTCAAATAAAGCTTAAATATATATATATATATATATATATATATATTTCGAGTTTAGGGGTTCTTTTTGTGAGAATAGCATACACTTGATATTATTTTGATTGTTAACCAACACTGTAAAGAATGCAATCCTTGACTGAAGTCTCAATTTGATAATTTGAGCAAACAATTGAGTCGATTATCCCCTTGGTTTCATTCCTTTTCATGACTCATTTTTTATTTCTATTACATTCCAATGTCAATTCCATTCTGGCAGTCAAATGCCATCTTGAAGTTGTAAAATAGCCAAATGAAGTCAATTAAGATTAAAGAAGTATTTTACACTTAACAGAGTTTTTAGATAAATCTTTCTGGATATATGTTTTGGCTAAAAAAATAATTAAATCATATAATTTTTTGTTCATATTTTTTAAATATTCTGATCATTTTTTGTTTCTGCTGCAGATATACGTACTAGTTTACTGGTTGGTGGTGATAGCATGGAAAGTCAGTTTGAAGAATTAGCACAGAACCCTGATGTTATAATTGCAACTCCTGGTAGGCTCATGCATCATTTGTCTGAGGTTGATGATATGTCATTGAAAACAGTGGAATATGTTGTTTTTGATGAAGCGGATTGTCTATTTGGCATGGGTTTTGCTGAGCAGTTGCATAAAATCCTCACCCAGTTGAGTGAGAATCGACAAACCTTGCTTTTCAGCGCAACCTTACCAAGTGCTCTTGCTGAGTTCGCCAAGGCAGGCCTGCGAGACCCTCATCTTGTGCGCCTTGATTTGGAAACTAGGATTAGCCCTGACTTGAAACTTACATTTTTCACATTACGCCCGGAAGAAAAATATGCAGCATTGATTTATTTGATAAGAGAGCAGATTAGTTCTGATCAGCAGACATTGATCTTTGTTTCCACAAAACATCATGTGGAGTTCGTTAATGTATTGTTCAGGGAAGAGGGTATAGAGCCTTCTGTATGTTATGGTGATATGGATCAAGATGCTCGTAAGATTCACGTAGCTAGGTTTAGGTCAAGAAAGACTATGCTGTTAATTGTGACAGATGTTGCTGCTCGGGGCATTGACATACCTTTACTTGATAATGTTATCAACTGGGACTTCCCCCCCAAACCTAAAATTTTTGTCCATCGAGTAGGGCGAGCTGCAAGGGCTGGCCGAACTGGTACTGCATTTTCTTTCGTGACACCTGACGATATGCCATACGTTTTAGATCTTCATCTGTTTCTCTCAAAACCAATATGGCCTGCACCTACTGAGGAGAAGGTTTTGCAGGATATGGATGGGGTTATGTCCAAGATTGATGATGCAGTTGCCAATGGAGAAACTGTCTACGGACGTTTTCCCCAGACAGTCCTTGATCTTGTATCAGACCGTATTCGAGAAACCATTGATTCGTCTGGAGAGCTTATTGCTTTGCAGAAAGCTTGCACAAATGCTTTCCGCTTGTATTCGAAGACAAAACCTTCACCATCTAAGGAGTCTATTAAAAGAGCGAAGGATTTGCCCCATGAAGGGTTGCATCCAATTTTCAAAAATGTTTTGGAAGGTGGTGAACTAATGGCATTGGCTTTTTCTGAGCGCTTAAAAGCTTTCAGGTGAGTGCTAGAAGCTTTCTACTTTCCTTTTCCTTTATAATTAATGCAAATATGATTTTGTAGCCTCCTTTCTGATGTAATGATTCAAAATGTTAATTATACAATGTCTGCTATATTCCTTTAGACCCAAGCAGACCATTCTGGAAGCTGAAGGTGAAGCTGCCAGATCAAAGCATATGCAGGTAACTTCCTTCATATATAAGTACATAACCTAAGAGGCAGATGCCTTGTTGTCAATAGTTGCTTCTGTATTCATAGTGGTAGTATTTCTTTATCAATATTTGATTAATTGATTTTTAAGTTTTTTCTACTATTTGCTTGTTTTTGATGATCAAAATTTATGATCCAAATTTTGGAGTTCCTTTGGTTTTAATTAATTATTTTAACCATCCTACACTTGCCCCTTGTTAGTTATTATGTTATTTCATTTGAAGTTGCAATTATGCATAATAGGAAATATATTAAATCTAGAGGTTTTGTTAATTTATAAGAAACTTCAGAGTTTTATTGATATATTATGTTTAGAATAGTAGGATTTTTTATTTATTTAGGAAAACCAGAATAGGTTTTCTTTTCTGTATTTTAGTCGTTTAGATTTAGTTGCCTATAAATAGAATCCCTAATTATGAGTTGATGAATGAATGATAATTGAGATTTCCCTGTATTTTTTTATTTGTTTTTTCATCCTACTTCATACAGACTTTAACAAAGTAATGCCATCTCAAAAGTTATGAACTCAAGTTATCGCTAGACGCTAATTTCCTTTTACTTAAATTTATTTTAGTATTTCCGTACAGATGATTCGTTGTCAATATCGCATTGAAGCATTCTCCTCACGCATTTCCTTAAAATTCATTACGGTTATTGGTTTATCTTATATTTTAATTTAATAGACAAGATTCTTAGCGAGAATATGGGAAGCTTCAAGCAAAGAAAAAATTCAGGATAGGCCATGATCAGGAAATTGTAATCTTATGATAAGAAACTGGGAAAACTCTATTACAGGAAGCAAAAGAATACACAAGGAGAAAACAGCTGTTCACAAACAAACACAGCAGGAGCCAATATGTTTATTCTTCCTTTCTGGAATTTAGCATGTAGAGCTTGGTTTTTATTGTGCACATGGTCATGTCGTGTCTATGTAATTTAAATATTTTTCTCCTTGTTTTCTGTGTGCCTTCTATTATCCCAGTATGTGTGTTCAGATCAGTTGTGTATAGCTTTTATATCTATCCTGTCCCTATGCAGCCCGGCCAATGGGCTGATGTGATGAAGAAGAAGAGAGCTGTACATGAGGAGATCATTAATTTGGTGCATCAGCAGCGATCTAGCAAAACTGTAAATGAGGTAAATCTTGTATCTGTATCTTGGGATACAGTCTTAATGTCGGATGAATGATTCATTTCATTGCAAAATGCTGTATCTGATGTCATCTTAACTCTATTATATCCCATATTGCATTCTCTTTTTCTTGCTGCCTTTGCTTTCCCTTACACAGTGAAGAAACAGTTTGATGAAACTAGACATAGTTTGTATGAATTTCTTGTTATAGAGGATTCCTACATGTATCGCCAAAATTAAAAATATTGAGTTTAGTCTATACACAAATTTATGATGTGAATGCTTATGTGAGAGTGAGAGTATGTATTTACCATTAATGAGTTTATTAGGCTTGAGAATCCAAAAGAGATGGTTATTTAAATAGCATGCAACTTCTGCTTTGAAAGAGTGATCTCAATCTACCATCTGGGAGCTTATTGGCTTGGTCATATCTCAATGGGTGTTGATTGATCATGAGAATATTTTTTGATTTTGTCTCTATTTTTGGCTTGGCTTTGAATATCCACTATCCTTGTCTGGTCCAAAAGCTAGAATACCCAACCTATGGCCTAAACGCTTACATGGTAGATCCATGGCTCTTTTTATAATAGTTGAATTGGCTCTTGCTTATTATGAGGCTTGGTTTTCAAATAATTGCTTAATGTTAATTGACCAAATGCTGGGGGTTATATGATTCCAAGGTTTGATTTCATTGGTTATTTGGTAGAATCTTTTGTTTTGTTTTTTCTTCCGTATTTTGCTAAATGAACCCTTTGGTACTCTGCAGGAAGATGATGAGCCCGAAACCACTTCTTCTAAGAAAAAGGAGAAAAAAGGTGTTGTGTTTTGACTTTAGCCTATGCCCAGTATCCAGTGGTGTATCATTCGCTTGATTATTTTTATGTGAAAAGTTTTTGTTGTTTCATATTTTAGTCAATAAAGAGTTTTGGGGATATTAAATTCAATATGAGAAACTTTAAGAAAATGTTACTCATTAAGGAATATTTGATCTTTTACCCAACATTAACTTCTTTTCTGTTTGGTAATTAATGTCTTGATCCTTATTGTGATGTTAAAAGCTGCTGGTTCCAAAAGAAAGGCAAAGAGCTTCAGAGATGAGGAGTTTTATATAAGCTCAGTGCCAACTAATCATGTAGGTTACATATTATAAACATTTGATGTTACTTTCTAATAATGGTTTCAGTGTAACATTACATTCTGATATTAAGTTTTTATTAATAGTACTCCGTTCTGATGCATGCTTTGGATTTGAAAACCTGGCCAACTGTATTGTTTTTACTTTGTTCAGCACATGGAGGCAGGACTTTCAGTAAGAGCTGACCAAGGTTTTGGATCAAATAGGTAAACTGTCATGCAGTCTGCTTCTTTTGCTTGTTTCAATCCTGGTGTTGATGATTTTTTTTTTATATTAACTGCATTAGCCTGGAATGGAGAAATGGACATGATTATGTGATGAATTTTAAATGTGAAAATACATGAGTTAGAATTCTTGGTTGTGTTTTGGACCTTTTGCCAAATGAAGAAAACAAATTCTATATTGGCAGAATGGAGATGTTACTGTCTGTAATCTGTATGTTCTGGGTTGGTAATTGAAATTTGTCTCAAAAGTAGAAAATATGCCAATGGAAAACAGCCCAACAGGCCCAACACTCAGAATAGCTCTTGGACACAGCAGTAAATCCCCAAACTTCCTATATGTTTAAAAGAGTAGGCTTTAGATCCAAATATAGTTTGTTGGTCAAGGTTTTGATACAAAATTCTTGACTAGAAAAGATATTAGTTCTCCATTTATTTTCTTGTTAACATATTTTATATGACATGCTTGAGTAGATTGGCGAGTTGGTATGCATCCATGAATATTAGAGGTGATGATGACAACTGATTGTCAAGATGGCAATAGTTAACAGTAAATTTTCATGTTTAATGAAATCTTCTCTCCCTCTCTCTCTCTCTCTCTCTCTCTCTCTCTCTCTCTCTCTCTCTCTCTCTCTTTGTGTAGCTATTTGTTTGTCTATTTTTTGTGACTGCAAGTGTGGGCATGTGCTTGTGCCTGATACATCAAAATTTATTGCAGAGACTTCTTACATAGTTTGTAGCATATAAATGTTTGTGTGTTCTTGCCAACTCATCTGTTTTGTATGTCACCTATTGGCTTTTTTTTCTTTTTTTGTTGTCTTCATCTTTTTTTTTTAATTTTAATTTAATTATTTTGTTCAACTATCAATGCATAAATGGGCACGCGTGTGCGTGCATTAACATGTCTGTTAGAATGTTTAACTCCGCCTCTCCCAGCCAAAAGTTAAAATATTGAAAATTTCCCATTTAATTTTATCTTAAATGCATGTAATGATGTGGTAGAATCATTGAAGTTGAGTTATATATTGTGAAGTAGCTGGTATCTACTGATGCTAATTCTTATTGTAGGTTGGAAGCTGCTGTACTTGATCTGGTTGCAGATGATAGTTCAGGCATGCAGAAAAATAAATCAGTATATCATTGGGATAAGGTATTTTAAGCAGATTATGGTTGGTTTTATATCCATATGACCATATCAGTTATTTTTACTTGTATCTTTATCTTATGACAATATTTGGTGGCAGAGGAGTAAAAAGTATGTCAAGTTGAACAACGGTGAACGTGTTACTGCTAGTGGAAAGGTACTATTTGCTGAACTCTTTCCCATTTATGTGTAGTATTTCTTATGTATTAATAACTGTAGCATCTGAAAATATTTGCATATTAATTGGCAGTCATTTTGTGCAAGTGAGAACTTATTTTTATTTTGAGATAGCTGGATGGTGTTTATAATTTCAATTTCTCAAAAAGTTCTATTTTTGCCTTTTGCTTATAAGCTGTATGCCATGGTTAACTAAGTACTTGGTTAAATTCATGTCTCTTGTTATCATTTGCATCTCTAATGATTATTGATGCTAATTTTATTAATATTAAATAACAGATTTAAGAAGTTGAGGAGTTTTCGCTATTTTCTTTTTATTATTGCTGTTAAGCTACCTCGCCCAAGTGGTAGTAGTGACTAGTGACTAGCGTTAATACCAGTATTATTTACCTATTATTTATTTTTTTGTTTCTTGGTATGTAGGTGAAGACAGAGAGTGGTGCAAAAGTAAAAGCTACAAAAACTGGGATATACAAGAAGTGGAAAGAACGGTCTCACAAGAAAGTTGGAACAAATAATGAAGGGAATGCTGAGTACACCACAAATATGTCAGGTAATTCTTCTGAAACTGCAGGTTCCTCTGTATTATATATCTTAAGTTCTTTATAAGTTTTCTGTTATCTTCTTTATTTTTTCCTTATGTGAAGGGAGTGCTGAGTACACCACAAATGTATGTGACTCACTGTGTTGTGTGCAATTCTGCAAGTAGTGTTTGTGTTTGTTTCTCTTTTTGTAAATAAGATCTTGACCCAGCTGGTTTCTGTTTGCTTTAACTAATGTCTGATGTTTTAAATCTATATAATTAGCAAAGAAAATGTTCAAGCATGACTTAGCTGATAAAATCAGTGAATAATTAAAATGACTTTTAAGTGCCAGAAATAAAATTCAATCACCTCATGCCATATGCATGCATGCAAACATTTGTGGAATTGTAACATGAAAGGTTTTTATGGTTTTTGCATGACCACCCTGTTCACTATTGAAATTGCTGAGGCTCATTTATCTAAAAACAGGTTTCATGGTTCTTGTTTTAAATAATGATTATAATAATTAATCATAATAATAATAATAATAAACAGTAGAAGAGTTTATAAATCACCTGCCTCAACTACAGTAACCTAAATGCTCTGTCTGCCTTTGTAATAGTATACTTGTTTTGATTTTCAATATCATTAGATGAAAAATTGTGATTTAAACCAGACTGTTAAAAAATTTGACTTCTTCTTCTTCTTCTTCTTATTATTATTATTACTACTTACTACAATCTGTTGCACTGACAAAGAAAACCCCCATTTCTTGGTATATAACTAGCTATTAATGAGACACGGTCTTAAATTCAAAATGGGAGGAGATGGGTAGAAAAATGAAGATGGACATGTGATTGTTAACCTCTCACAATTAACATGTAAAACTGCACATATTGGTAGAGAGACACTGCATAGCTATTGGCTTTAATAAAGCAATAGTTTAAGCTTGCGGTTGTACTCTTCATTCACTTCTTCCTAGATTGCATCTATAATGTATATAATAATTGTCTGCTTGCTCAAATTCAAAGCTGTGAAGAATGGCACTTGTCATTTATTTTAAACTGTTTTTTGTTTTTTTTGAAAATATTTTTGAACTGTTTCTGTGTAGGAGATCATCGCGGGAATAATAGAAAGTTCAGAGGGGGTCAGCGTTCAATGCCTAACGCTCACGTGCGTTCAGAAATTAAAAATCTTGATCAAGTTCGGAAGGAAAGGCAGAATAAGGCAAACAGGATTTCTTATGTTAAGAGCAAGTCTCAGAAGGGTAAAAAATTCGGTAAAAATGGAAAACGAGGAAAGCCAAAGAAGTGAAGGCTTCCCGGATAGTGACTTTTATATTGGAGTACTCCTTAGTCCTTACATCAAAATGATAATGCCAAAGGACTCCATAAAGTTTTGATCTCTCCGTCCTTTCTTTGCTGTCAAGAAGCACATATGCGGGTAGCTAGGGCCTTCAAGATGTTGCTGCTTTGAAGTATTTTGAAGATGGTAAACTGTTGTTATTATGCTTTTGGAAGATGTAAAAATTGTCTCCATCTACTTGGAAGCTTTGAACCACAATTATGTACCTTGTAATAGATAAATCATTTTTATTTTTATTTTAGCATAATTTTGTTTCCAAGAAACTATAAAGTAAGATTAATTATGTGGTGGGTGGGTATATTAGCATAGTTGGTGGCATAATTTTGTGTGATATGATGGGAGCAAAACCTTCTTCTATTGAAATTATTGTGGACTATAGCCTTAGAAAAAAAAAATAAGAGGTAAAAACAGATGAGTATATTTTACTCGGTGATCTAGTCGTCACTAGTCGTTGACTCATTTGATTGACAAATAGAAAAATAATTTCTCTGATTTAGAGATTGTTAATTTGAAAGTCGATGAATGTTGAGGAGTATTTTCTATGTTGGTATAGTGAAATACTATATTCATTGTTTAATATTTGATAGACTAGATATATATTGTCACTAGACTCACTATAATAAGAAACCGAAGTTGTGGAATACTTGGTATAATTTCTTGAATATACCTTGCAATTACAATTTCAGCTTCAATTTATGTATATAGCAGTTCTAATTATTATTTTCAAAGTTTAGTCTGTGACTTGTCAACATTACAAATACAAGTTCTTTTTACGAGTCCAATGTTAATGATGATCGTTAACAAACATATTGGAATATCTTTAGAAATATTGCGATTGGTTTTATAATTGCTAAAAATGTGGGTTAAAATGACTCTTGTATCATTAATGGTTTTGTTGGGGTGGCTCCACTGCCACTCTACACCTATTTACTGTTTTAATACCTAATCAAACAGCGAGAACATATGACTGATTTTAAAAAGTTAAAAATCAAATTAGTATCTTTATCAATTAAAGTTTGTGAACTTAAGTTTTGTAATTTACCTGAGTAATAACAAAACCAAATATATTAAAAACTCAACTCTTCAAAATCTACATTAGTTTTCGGTGAAAAGCGGTGGCGGACCCATAAATTTTAATGAGATAGGGCACTTGAACAAAATAACAATTATATAAAAAAAATACTTAAAATTTAAGATTATAATAAAATGAGTTTTTTATATAAAAAGAAAAATTGACAGTATAGTGAAGTTTAGATAAAATCAAACAAATAGAATACTTTTACTCAAGATGAACTAAACAATCTAACATTCAAAAGAAATAAAAACAAGAAATATAATATTAAAAAATAAATAATAATAAGAGAAACAACATAAACAATGGGAAATTATAATATTTATCCATAAAAACATAAATTACAATTTAATTTTATAATAATAATTTTTTTTTTGTATTTATAGTGAATTCACTTTAAATTTATATAAAAATAATTAATTAATAAATATTACTAGATATGTTTTTGAACTTTTTATTCTTCTAATTATTGATTTATTGATTCTAAATAAATTAAAATTATAAAATAAAGAAAATACTTATGATAAAATAAAATGAATCATAATAATAGATTGAGTATTTTAATACAAATAATAAAATTTTAGATTTTAGAGTTTATTGATCTGATGTGTTAGGTATATCAAACTAAAATTATTAGAAATAAGATACATTCAATAAAAATAATAGATAATTTGCTATAAAATAAAATTGAATCAGGTAATCACAAATAATGGACAGTTAAGTAGTTGACAATGACAGGAAAAAGAAAGTGAGTTGTTTTGTTCTTGAAGAATAAGATAATTTGAGATGGAATTGGAAAATAGTGTAAAATATAAAAGACATTAAAAAAAATATGTGAGTTGTTTTGTTGTTGAATAATAAGATAATTTGTAGGGATGGCAAAATTCCCCGTGGGGACGGGGCCCCGCGGGGACCCGCACTTTTGGGGTTGGGATGGGGTAGGGATAGGGATGTATAGTCTAACCCGCAATGAGTATGGGGCGGGAATGAGTTTTATACTCCCCGCCCCGCTTAAAATAATACTTAGTTAAACTACGTAGTTTCAAAAAAAATATATCTAAAAAAGGAAATATGTAAATACATTAACCCTAATTTTACATTTATTCACCGTTATTTAACGTAAAGTGACAAAACAAAATACTATTACAAAAAACCCTAGCCGCTAACTGTAACTCTAAGTCTCTAATCCTCAAACAACTCGAATCGCCATACCTAAATGTAGTTGATCGTACGAAGAGAGAACTAGAGAAATAAATGCAACTATTAGACGATTAGCGTTATGAATTTCGAACATTTTGACCTCATACTTTATGTTTATGTTTGAAAATGATTGAATTTTATGAGATGTTTTTTAATAGTTTCTTGGGATTATTTATTACTTTATATTTTTTATCAAATTCAATGGTTATATATTTGTTATTTTAATAATAAAAAAATTTATAAATGGGGTTAATGGGTGGGGATGGGGAAAACACTCCCCGCTATACCCCGCCCCGCCCCAACCCGCTCCATCTATGGTGGGATTTTATGAGGGGATGGGTTTTCAAAAAATAAATGGGGTGGGGTGCGGGGAAGGTCACCCCGCCCCGAACCCGCCCCATTGCCATCCCTAATAATTTGAGATGGAAGTGGAAAAGAGTTTAAAATATAAAAGACATTAAAAAAAATATTTGTTTTGCTTGAAAAATACTAGTACTAGGAATTGAACTCAAAACATGAGATTGAAATAGAAGTGAAATAGCAACTGTGCCGGAAGACATTGAGTTGTATAGAAAGTTATTTATATGTATATATCTATGTAAAAATACAAAATCAATTTTTTTTTAAGAATTTAAGGTATAACACGGGCCCCCACCTGGTCCAAAGGTGGGTCCACCCCTGGTCAAAAGGATAATACTACAGGTCCCAATTTATGATGTGGGAATTTCAGTCAAAAATTATGAATATTACATTAATGAGTGATATTGAACTCAAGGTGCATGAATCATGAGTGATATAACTGTCGCACACATTTCTTATTTACCAACTAAACAAATCATACAAATTATGTAGAGCTTGTATTATTTTCACCACTCAAGTATTTTGGTAAATTCAGATGCCGGAAGAAACTAAAATATATCATAGAGAAACTAAATTAGAGATTCCAAGTTTCAAGTTTGTTGTGATTTATTTGGAAACTTTCAGGGAGGGTTTTACGGACTGTTGCTAAGTCATCCGCAACTAAGAAATGATAGATCTAAAAGGTTCAACGGAAAATAGAATAGTTAATTGAGTAAGGGCGTGACGGATATAATGCGATTTTAATCAAGAAAATAGATATAATTAACAAAAAAGTCTTCGTATAATTTATTTCATGTATTTACAGTGCAATCCTAATATAAACAGTTGATGTTTTGTTTCTAATGAATGATCAATGCATGATGATGAGTCTGATGTATATCCCATGTATTTCTCGTTTTATCCTTCAAAAAATTATTGAGTTTGTTTCTAATAAACCCTACACTGGTTAAGAAATGAGAGATCAAAAGGCTTCATTTTACCTTAATTTAGATGGGTAAGAATATGGAGATATAATGTGATTTTAATTAAGAATTAGTACATACAATTGAAAAAAAATTGGTTTATATAGAACCTAGATAATTTTATAAATGAATAGATGTAATCCTTGTATTTATTGGAACCACAAAGACAAATTTTTAAAATTTAGATCGAATTTATATCGTTAAAAGTAACACACATGCAATTGTTAGCTAAGAGAGGAGGTATGTTTAGTGTTGACAAAACCTTTATTATCAACTAAACAAATTACACAAATCTTTATCAATTCAATTTTATAACTGTCATTACTGCTTCAATTCTTATGTCCAACTTGCAAGAGATTCCATTCATTATGTTGGCTAAAATATAACTAATCATAAGTTTCATTTTGGCTCCAATTTCACATAACTAATTAAAAATATAAATTTACTAAACTACTTTTCTTATTAGAACTTTTATCATATACTGAAGGAATTGATCAAGTTTTAACATAGTCCTGATTTAAAAACCGAATTGAACTTATGATCTCAACGTTAGTTTATCATCAAGTTACCTCAACTTTTATCATTTGTTTTATAACATATAAAAATTGTCTCCATCTACTTTCCTCTTCTTTTGGCATAACCTTGTGTCGAAGAAACTATAAAATGAGATTAAATCTATATTAAAACATCTTCGATACCAAGGATGCCCATTTGTAAACTTCCGTGTGAGTGTGAATCAACAAAACCTACTGCTTACACACCTAATTTATTGGTCTATGAATAAGCACAATATGTTGTTTTCACATGATGACTCAATCTTGTGCAGTAGGTTTCATTGAATACTATTTTTAACAGAAATCTGATTCTAATTTGCTATAAACCTGTAATATTCTTCTCACTAAATGTTTGATATTAATATTTTCATTTAATAACACCACACGATATGTCGTAAACATATTCCCTCAACAACACTGTTATACACACCATCGGGTTATCAGTTCAAACATATACAACAACACTGTATATTTCAAAAGAACTTCAGATGATTGACATTCAAAGTTTTACTTTAATAAAATTAATACCTCGGACCATAACAACACGTCTAGCTGCTTTGTAACTTATGTTTATTTGACCTTATGACCTTGATGTGGCTTTGATGGTGTGATGACATCCTGAACCAAAGAATTACATAAGGAAACCAATTACACAAACAATTATGAAATATTCCATGGCAAACTTTATATATATGAAAAATTAAAATATACATAAAGAAATCAAAGAATTGAACTAAAAAATTATAATGATAATAATAAAAGCCACAAAACTTACCCTTCAGCACTGCTAACATGTAGTCTGGTGACTCTGGTCCAACTGCAGCTGAATGGTTAAAGCACAATTCTGAATTTTTATCCAAGTAGGCATTTGCACTAAAAACACAAGCTACTCAACTACATCATTTCAACTTCTTGTTGGTTGTTGGACATGAAACAATGGAAGTGAATTCAAGCATTCACGATAATTTTCATCATTAACAAGCAAGTCTATGACCATGGAAACTATGCATGCATCTGGAATCAGATTTCTCTTGGCCATTTTGTGAAGAAGTTCAACCACTTTTGATTTTTCATTGTTTTTGATCAAACCGCGCATAAGCGTAGCAAATGTCACTACATCTGGTATACAACCCTTTTCCTCCATATCCAACAACAAACAGTTTGCCTTTTCTAGCTCTCCTTTTTTACAAAGCCCATTGATCATGATGCTATATGTTACAACATTTGGCACTTGACATTTTTCTGTCAATTTATGGAATAGCTCCCAAGCCATTTCGATCCTTCTAGATTTACACAATCCATCGATAAGGCAATTGACAATTTCAATGGTTAGTTCAAAATTGGAATTTGCTAAAGTATGAAAGAATTGCAATGCATCTTGAACACAATCATTCTTGCAAAGTCCGTCAATAAATACAGTAAAGATACTTGAATCAGGTACAACATCATTAACTTGCATCTCATCAAATATTTTCCGTGCCTCTCCAACTCTACCAGCCCTAAAAAGGCCAATTAGCAAAATATTGTAACTAACAACCGTTGGCCTAATTCCCTTCGAAATCATTTCTCTATAAAGATTCATAGCTTGTTCTATTTTTTTATTCTTACAATACCAATCTATCAAAATATTGTAGCTAACAACATCAGGCGTGCACCCTATACTTGCCATAAAAAAAAATAATTTCTCCGCGTCATGAATTCTTCCCACCAAGCAATAACCATCCATAAGTATGCTACAAGTGTAGGTATCAGGTTGAACACCTCTCTGAATCATCAGCTTATACAACTTATATGCTTCGTTCATCTTCCCAGTCTTGCAAAGCTCATCTAAGAGCACACTAAATGTCACAGCAGTGGGATGTACACCTTGATTCAACATCTCTGTAAAAAGGGTTTTAGCCTCTTCCCAATTACCAACACAACACAAACCATGAATAAGAGAGTTATAAATGACCGCATCCGCATGGATTCCCCGACCCTTCATTTCCAAAAACAGTTCTTTGGCTTTATCTATAAACCCATCTTTGCAAAGACCATCAATAATACTACCATACCAAACAACATCAGGTTTACAAGTAGCACTATATTTACTATTCCCATTAACCACTTGTTCATGTAACTGGAGGGCAACAATCGTATTATCACTTCGACACAGCCCGTGAATCAAAGTTGCAAATGTGACCGCATTAGGCCTGCAACCGAAGGAAATCATTTTCTTAAGAAACCGAGTTGCTTCCATAATTCTACCCTCCATACAAAGACCTTTAATTAGACAAGTAAAAGTGACATCATCTGGGTTAAAACCTCTCCTCACAAGTGCACCAAATACCACAAAACCATCACCAACCCTACTCATCTTGCACAGACAATTAATCAAAATGTTTAAAGTGATAAAATTAGGCACCAACCCAACAGAATTCATTCTAGTCTGAAGAAAAATAACATCACTATAATGCTTATTCTTCACAAGAGCATTAAACAAAATACTGAAAGAGGACATGGGAGGAGTGGGTTGCATATGAATCATGTAATCAGAGTAGTGAAAAGCTTCATGGAGGTCGATTTTACCTGATTTGCATTTCCCATGAATGAATTCATGAAGCCGAGCTCGGTCTGAGTCTTCTGATTTAGACTTTGGGTGTGAAGTAGTAAAAAGCTTGGACAGAGATGAGACTCCATTTATGGGAATGGAAGCTCTTGAGTGAGAGATTGAAGACAGTAGAGTAGCTTTGAAACCTATCATTTTCAAAACCCTTGGAGAGAGAGAGTGTGTTTCTCAGAAAATTTTGTTGGAGAGTGGAGACTGGATGTAAATCTGTTGCTGGGAATCAGACTGATGTAAACAGGCTTAGGCCGGTCGGAGAGCTTAAATTAGGGTTACAAACTGTAGGGTCCTAATGTCCGATTTGTGGCCAAATCAATTAATCCATTTTCAAAACCCTTGGAGAGAGAGAGAGAGAGAGAGAGAGAGAGAGAGAAAGTGGAGACTGCTAGCTGCTGGCTAGGAATCAGAGACTCAGATTGGATGTAAACACTAAACAGGGCGTAGGCGGGTCGGAGTATTTTAAAATCGGGTATGGATTTAAGGGGTGACAAACTGTTGGGCCGTTATTTCATTCGTTGTGGATTTGCAACAATTTTACTTATTAAGTCTTTCTTCTTAATTATGATGATTAATTTATACTCAAACACACTTGTCAAGAAGCTTTCAAGCGACAAAAATTCAATAATGCAATCAAACTCTACTTCATTACATGTAATTTCAAATCACCGTTTGTAATCTATTCTTTGAAAAAATATGTAATTGAAAACAACCATTATCCGATGCATTATCTTATAAGTTAATCGAAGTTATTAATTTATCTCCATGTCTAAATACGGACCGGCAAAATTTATTATATAAAAGAGTACTATTTTTTAGGCATATTCACTACTACATGTGTATATTTAATTCTGTTCTTTTTTTCATTATTATTATTTTTCACTCTACATGCCCAATCAATTAATCCATTTTTGGTGTGATTAATTACGACTATGAGTACTTTCTAATGAGGGCAATTTGTACAAATTTACCCTTAAATATGTCAAAATGACTTAATATTCAACGAATGCCTTAAATGTGTCAAAAGTCGGACTCTGTTCGTATTTGTAACTGGTTTTCACATATGTAACTAAGAAAATACTGTTCAGATTCGAAATTTTGCCGAATCCATATCCGGTCCGAATCCGAACTCGGATCCGATTACACATCCATTTCTATCTGAAAAGTTGAAATTTTTATATTTTAATTATTTGTTTTCATTAGAGGGTGGGCATTTAATGGATCGGTTCATTTTTCAATAGAATCGATAAAAAACCGATAAAGTTTGGTATTTGAAAATATAAACCAATCCAATAAAATTTACAAATGTCAACTGATCAAAAATCGACCGAATTGGACCGATTCGGTTCGGTTCGATTTTTTCGGTTTTGGTCCTACTGGGTCAAATTCATGGGCTTTAATTATTACACATGTTTTTATTTTATTTTAATATTTTTAGGCTTTCGACCAAATTAAATTATGGGTTGAACAAATTGAAATTGCTAGTTTAAAATAAAATTCAGCAATATATATATATATATATATATATATGTTGTGACATACTTTTATAGTTTTATAGTTTCATGGACCATTACACATTAAGCTAGTTTTTTTTTCATATATGCTGGATCTTGATTCGGTTTTACGGTTTGGGATAACAAACCGAGAAAAAAACCGATTCAATCGGTTTTCAATAATAATAAAAAATCGAACCAAACCGACCAACATAAGAAAACTGATAAAAAAACTGATTAGATCGGTTCGGTTCTATTTATTGGTTTTTTACCCATCCCTAATTTTTATTATTTTCTGCTACACACTGCCAGTTGTTCTGTTGGAAACTGAATTGGCACACAGCTCAAGTGCTTCATGCTTTTAATTTTAATATACTTTAATTTAACTTTTAGTTTTTTATTATTAAATTTTTAAAAGCATTTTTATTATCATTTTTTTTAATAAAACACCCTCTTCTCTCTCTCTCTCTCTCCTCGAGGATCACTCAACCAAATTTAATCTGATCACTCAACAATTCAACATTATTCCCAGTCTCAACCTTTCTAAGTTTTCTCTGCTTCTGAATTTTTTCTGTTTCTGACGTTCTCATGCTCATTTTTATCTCAATCAACAAAACTCAATTCTAATTTCTCATTTCTATCTCAATCACTCATTGATTTCTCAAGTTTTCTCTATTTTTTTACTATGATTTTTGATCGGTCTATTTTTATATATGTTTCTTACCCCTATTTCTATGTAATAAGCTTGTCTCTCGAGTATTTCAGGTTGTTTAATGTGTTTTGTAAGCATGTGTATGTCATATTCCTTAGATAAAGTATTTGATATTACTTTCGAAGAAAAGAGCTTAAACGAGAAGAAAATGGACAAAATCGTCATTAACTGCAGTTCAGACCACTGCCAATGCAATAGCTTCAGCCACAGCCCAATTTACATTAGTTGTGTTTCAGTCAAAAGGATAATAGATCCCAATTTATGATGTGGGCATTTCAGTAAAATATTATGAATATTACATTAATTTTTACATTAATGAGTGATATTGAACTCAAGGTGCATGAATCATGAGTGATATAAGAGCAACTCCAACATACTAGTTAATTGATATTCCACATCAGCAAATATGGCTCCAACAGACTGGTCAAATTGTATTCTTCAATTGAGAAAATCTTTTTCACTCTTCGGATTTTATTTTATTATTTTTTATAACCATAATTAATTACTACATCAACTGTCTTTGACAACTTTGTCTGATTGTAAATTTAAACAGCCCTTTATAATTTCAACCATTTCAAACAGCTCAATTTTAACATAACCTGTAAACAACAAACATCTATATTTTAACGGCTATGGAATTTTTTCACCCAATAAATATCATTAAATTTGACTAAAAATTTTACCATAATTTTTATTATTTCAAATTTACTTTTTTTTTCACTACATCTTATCAAATGGATCAATTTGATCATCCAGAATTTTCTACACAATACCCAAATTCATCCTAACTTATTGAATCATCTTCACCACCAATTCCACCCAGATTTATTTCATAGGAAAAACACGGAGAGGCTTTTTCGGTGGAGGATGATAAACATCTTGCTTCATCATGGTTAAATATTAGTTTGGATGTTGTACAAGGAAACAACCAAACTCACAAAAGTTTTTGTTTTTTTATTGAATTTGCAAGATGTTTCAAATCCTATATATGATCCAGTTGTTTTATTTGATTAAGATTCTTTCAAATCTTTGTTTTGAAAAATCTTTTTAAATTTTTTCTCTTGAAGCAAGTACACATCCACTACCACTAGTGCCCTAAAAAAATTTAACTGATTTTGTCTGCAGAATTTAGCTTATGTAAATTAAATTGAGTTGATTATTATTATTATTATTATTATAATTTTTGTAGATTTATGAATGCAAAGACACTGCATAAAGAAATTGTCAAGTCAAAATTTATATTGGCACATTGTTTGAATATATTGAGGTATCATCCAAAATGGTTGAATGATATTCAAGCAAAAAAACAAACAAAAAAGTGTTTGACTTCAACTTCATCTCCAAGTATAGCATCTTCATCGCCTACAAACACTCCTATAAATCTTGATGAACATGGCAATATCGACACCAACTTTGTTGATTTAGAGACACCACTTGGAAAAAAGAGTGAAAAACGTAAGATTAGAGAAAGAAATGGTGATCCACTCGTGAAGATTTTAGAAGATATGCGGGCAGATAAAAAAGAAGAGAAAAACAAGAAAAGCAGACATTGCTGAAAAGAAGTACCTTTTAGAAAAAGAAATTGTGGAAATTGAAAAACGAAAGATCGATTTAGAACAATTACGAGAATAAGAGAAAATAATGCAAATGGATACAAATGGAATGCCTCCTCATCTTCAACAATATTATTATCATCGTCAAATGGAGATCATTGAAAAAAGAGTTAATAATAGTTAATGGAATAGCTGATTCTTTTCTCTGTCTTGGTGTCTTGGGTCCTGGTTGCCTTGCGGGCGCTCTTGTTTTTTGTTGTTGTGGATCTGCGCTGTTTTGGCTTCTTGTTTCCTCTGTTTCTTTTTGTTGCTGGCTTCATTGCCCTGCTTTTGTTGGCTTGTTGGTTGTTGTGTTGGTGTTTATGTTCTTGTTTTAATTAAGTTTGTTGTTTAAAAAAATGAGTTTTATTTTCCATAGGCATGTAGTAATTACAAATTGACAAACACAATTGGAAAAATATATCAAGAGAAAATGAAGAAAATTAATTATAAATATGATTAAAATCACCACTAAATCAACATGTTATCAAATTACATGTCCCTACGAGATCCTTGATTTTTCCATAAGTGTTCAATAAGATCATTTTGGAGTTGAGAGCGGGTTTTTCTATTTCGAATTCGATGATGATTCTGAATGAATTCCATAATCCCTATTGTTCGTTCAAATGATGGTATAACCTGAGGATTTTCGTCACTTTCATCATCATTTAAGTCTTCTATATATGTACCACGCTCATTTTCAACAATCATATTGTGCATATAATACATGTCCTCATGATATCGTTAAGCGTATCACATCCCCAAAAGTGAGCAGGTCCGCACACAATTGCAAACCGAGATTGGAGCACTCCAAATGCTCGCTCAACATCCTTTCTAGTTGACTCTTGAGCTTTAGCATAATTCTTATGCTTGTTTTCTTGTAGGTATGATATTGTTTTCACAAGAGTTGACCATGGTGGATATACCATCTGCAAAATAATACCCCATTGTATAATGATGACCATTTATAGAATAATTTACCGACGGAGAGCGTCCTTCAAATAAGTCTTTAAATAATGGAGATCGATCGAGCATGTTGATGTCATTGTGTGATCCTGGTAACCCGAAAAACGCATGCCATATCCAAAGATCATATGAGGCCACTGTTTCTAGAATTGTTGTAGGTTCTTTCACATGACCAACATACATCCCTTTCCATGCCATTAGACAATTTTTCCACTTCCAATGCATACAATCAAGACTTCCTAATATTCCTAGAAATCCACGATGTTCACCTTCCGCTAAAAGTCTGGCAATATCATTACCATTGGGTGATCGTAAATATTCATCACTAAAAATTTCAATCACTGACCGAACAAACTTTTTTAAACTTTCGATTGCAGTGCTTTCACCGTTTCTAACGTACTCATCAACGGTATCAGCGGCTACTCCATAAACTAGCATTCGCATCGCAGCACTAATATTTTGTAGTGATGATAAACCGTGGACTCTGCACAATTTATTTTTTGGATAAAGTATGAATCATATTGTTCCACCGAATTTTTAATACGAATAAAAAGAGAGTGATTCATCTGAAACCTTCTTCAAAATTTATCTAAAGGATATGTAGGAGTTTCAGAAAAATAATCATGATAAAGCCTTTCATGACCTGCTAATTGATGAATGATAAGAGTAACAATTGATCTAGTTTATAAAAAGTTAAAAATTTAAGAGGGAATTAAAGGGGGGGGTGAACTTGGATGATAATTAAATTGTAGAGATGGAATTAAGTGGAGGGAAATTAGATGATAATTGATTTGTAGAAAGGGAATTAAATGGAGGGAAATTGGATGATAATTAAATTTTTTGAGAATGAATTAAAAGAGAGGAAAAAGTTGAAATTCTCATGGAGAGAAAAAATGGAGGGTAAATTAAATTTGTTAGAGGAAAAAAAATTAAATGCTTTCATTAAAATAATATAATACTATTTCTATTTGAAGAGTCTTTTGGGATGAGTTTTTTTTTTTTTTTTCCACTCTTCAAATTGCCACATAGGTAAGCAAATTGATATTTGAAGAGTGAAATTAGAAGAGGCTTTTTGGATTGCTCTAATTGTCACACACATTTCTTATTTACCAACTAAACAAATCATACAAATTATTTAGACCTTGTATTTTGTTCACCACTCATGTATTTTGGTAAATTAAGATGTCGGAAGAAACTAAAATATATCTTAGAGAAACTAAATTAGAGATTCCAAGTTTCAAGTTTGTTGTGGTTTATTTGGAAACTTTCAGGGAGGGTTTTATGGACTTTTGCTAAGTCATCCACTGCTAAGAAATGATAGATCTAAAAGGTTCATCAGAAAATAGAATAGTTAATTGAGTAAGAGTATGACAGATATAATGCGATTTTAATCAAGAAAATAGATATAATTAACAAAAAAGTGAATTTTATAGACTTCGTATAATTTATTTCATGTATTTACAATGCAATCATTGTATTCCTGTTAAAAAATATTGTAATCTTCGTATTTATGTGATCACGTGACAATGTGACACTGTGCTTTTTTTGTATTCATCATAACCGTTAATTTATGTTTGTGATGTATTTACTTTTGTATAGAGTTGATTTTTTGTTTCCAATAGTTGATGCATGATGATGTGGATCATGTGACACTATATATATATATACACTTTTCTCGTTTTTATCGTAACGTTGATATATTTTACTTTTGTCTCGTTCAGTATAACCGGTTGATGTTTTGTTTCTAATGAATGATCAATGCATGATGATGAGCCTGATGTACATCCCATGTATTTCTCGTTTTATCCTTAAAACAATTATTGAGTTTGTTTCGGATAAACCCTCCACTGGTTAAGAAATGAGAGATCAAAAGGCTTCATTTTACCCTAATTTAGATGGGTAAGAATATGGGAGATATAATTAGTCATGACCGCAGTTCGGTTTCGGTTCCAAAAGGAAGTGGAACCGGAACCGGAACCAAAATCGTCTAGCACCGGTTCCGGTTCCCCCGGTTCCGGTCCGGTTCCATGGTTTCGAGCGGTTCGGTTCTCCTTTTTTTTTAATCTACTAACTATAAAAAAAATTAATAGACATGTAGATATGTAATGAGGTGAAATTGTAATTTGTAAATGAAGTTTATTAGATAAGACGAAATTAAAATAAAATAAAATATTTAAAAAACTAAAAAACTAAATTGAAAGAAAATAAATATAAACAATTGAATAATTGATAGTTGAGAGAGAATTGAAGAGTATTAGAGAAAATTGGGAGAGAATTGAGAGAGAATTGGTGAGGAGAAATGAATGGGAGGGGGTATTTATAGGAAAAAAATGAGAAAACAAAAAATAAATAAATAAAAAATGGGCTGGAACCGGACCGCCGGTTCCAGTCCCGTTTTTTTAAAGAACCGAACCGGAACCTTAAGCCCACAGTTCCTGTTTTGGTTTTGGAACCGGAAGCCACAGTTCCGATTTTTTGCCACGGTTACGGTTCGGTTCTACGGTTCGAACCGAACCGTGGTCATGTCTAGATATAATGTGATTTTAATTAAGAATTAGTACATACAATTGAAAAAAATTGGTTTATATAGAACCTGGATAATTTTATAAATGAATAGATGTAATCCTTGTATTTATTGGAACCACAAAGACAAATTTTTAAAATTTAGATCGAATTTATATCGTTTAAAAGTTACACACATGCAATTGTTAGCTAAGAGAGGAGGTATGTTTAGTGTTGACAAAACCTTTATTATCAACTAAACAAATTACACAAATCTTTATCAATTCAATTTTATAACTGTCATTACTGCTTCAATTCTTATGTCCAACTTGCAACAGATTCCATTCATTATGTTGGCTAAAATATAACTAATCATAAGTTTCATTTTGGCTCCAATTTCACATAACTAATTAAAAATATAAATTTTCTGAATCACTTTTCTTATTAGAACTTTTATCATATACTAAAGGAATTGATCAAGTTTTAGCATAGTCCTGATTTAAAAACCAACTTGAACTTATGATCTCAATGTTAGCTTATCATCAAGCTACCTCAACTTTTATCATTTGTTTTATAACATATAAAAATTGTCTCCATCTACTTGGAAAGTTCTGAACCACAATTATGTACATTGTAATGGATAAATCATTTTAAATTTTAATCGAGAGATTTTCCTCTTCTTTTGGTATAATTTTGTATCCAAGAAACTATAAAATGAGATTAAATCTGTATTAAAACATCTTGGATACTAAGGATGTCCATTTGTAAACTTCCGTGTGAATCAACAAAATTTACTGCTTACACAATATGATGTTGAATCAACACATTATGTTGTTTCACATGATGACTCAGTCTTGTGCAGTTGGTTTCATTGCATACTGATTTTAACAGAAATTTGATTCTAATTTGCTATAAGCCTGTAATATTCCTTCTCACTAAATGTTTGACATTAATATTTTCATTTAACAACACCACACAATTTGTTGAAAACATATTCCCTCAACAACACTGTTATACACCCCCATCATGTTATTAGTTTAAACATTTACAACAACACTGTATATTTCAAAAGAACTTCAGATGATTGATATTGAAAGTTTTTCTTTAATAAAATTAATAACCGGACCATGAAAACACGTCTAGCTGCTTTGTAACTTCTGTTTATTTGACCTAATGACCTTGATGAGGCTTTGATGGTGTGATGACATTCCTGAACCAAAGAATTACATAAAGAAACCAATTACACAAACAATTAAGAAATATTCCACACTAAACTTTATATAAAAAAAATTAAAAAATACATAAAGAAATAAAAGAATTGAACTAAAAAATTATAGTGATAATAATAAAAGCCACAAAACTTACCCTTCAGCACTGTCAACATGTAGTTTGATGACTATGGTCCAACTGTAGCTGAATGGTTAAGGCACAATTCTGAATTTTTATCCAAGCAGGAATTTGCACTAAAAAATAAAAACACATGCCACTCAACATACATCATTTCAATTTCTTGCTGTTTCATGGACATGAAATGATGGAAGTGAATTCAAGCATTCACGATAATTTTCATCATTAACAAGCAAGTCTATGACTATGGAAACTATGGATGCATCTGGAATCAGATTTCTCTTGGCAATTTTGTGAAGCAGTTCAGCCACTTTTGATTTTTCACTGGTTTTGATCAAACCGCGCATAAGCATATCAAATGTCACTACATTTGGTATGCAACCCTTTTGCTCCATATCCAATAACAAACAGTTTGCCTTTTCTAGCTCTCCTTTTTTACTAAGCCCATTGATCATGATGCTATATGTTACAACATTTGGCACTAGACATTTTTCTGTCAATTTATGGAATAGCTCCCAAGCCATTTCAATCCTTCTAGATTTACACAATTCATCGATAAGGCAATTAACAATTTTAATGGGTAGTTCAAAATTGGAATTTTCTAGAGTATGAAAGAATTGCAATGCATCTTGAACGCAATCATTCTTGCAGAGTTCGTCAATAAAAGCAGTAAAGGTACTTTAATTAAGTACAACATCAAAAGATTGCATCTCATCAAACATTTTCCTTGCCTCTCCAACTCTACCAGCCCTAAAAAGGCCGATTAGCAAAATGTTGTATGTTGGCCTAATTCCCTTCGAAATCATTTCTCTATAAAGATTTATAGCTTGGTCTGCTTTTTTATTCTTACAATACCCATCTATCAAAATATTGTAGCTAACAACATTAGGCATGCAACCCATACTTGCAATAGAAACAAATAATTTCTCCGCGTCATGAATTCTTCCCACCAAGCAATAACCATCCATAAGTAAGTGTAGGTATCGGGTTGAACACCTCTTTGAATCATCAATTCGTACAACCTATTTGCTTCATTCACCTTCCCATTCTTGCAAAGCTCATCTAAGAGCACATTAAAAGTCACCGTAGTGGGATGCACACCTTGATTCAACATCTCTATAAAAAGGTTTTTAGCCTCTTACCAATCACCAACACAACACAAGCCATGAATAAGAGAGGTATAAATGACCACATTCGCATGGATTCCCCTACCCTTCATTTCCAAAAACAGTTCTTTAGCTTTATCTATAAACCCATCTTTACAAAGACCATCAATAATACTACCATACCAAACAACATTAGGCTTACAAGTAACAATATGAATACTTTCTAATGAGGCACATTGTACAAATTTACACTTAAATATGTCAAAATGACTTAATATTCAACTAATACCTTTAATTGCTCAAAAAACCCTTACCATTAGAGTCAACATCCGTCAAAATAACGGTTGACTAAAATTTTGAACCACTCTGACCAAAAAAAGCTCATAATTATAACATTTGATGATCTTCATCACTTATTGTTCTTTCTTCTAAGTTTTAACTTCAAATCAGTGAGTAATTAAAATGAATTTATAGAACAGTAACTTGAAAGGTTTTTATGGTTTTTAAATGACCACCTTGTTCACTATTGAAACTAACGAGGCTCATTTATGTGAAAATAGGCTTATGGTTCTCGTTTTAAATAATGATTATAATAATTAATTATAATAATACTAATTGTTAGGCCTCTCCGATACCCTACAGATACCGAATCAACGGAGTCACCGTACCATGTCATCCGAAGGTTACGGTCCACCGAATACTGTCGATGCCCTCGAAGTGAATTATCGGATGACTTACCATCCGCCTACAACATCGGATGTCAGCTGCCCGGCGACTAACCTCCGACCTGTTTGGCGACATAACTCTGACATGCCAGAAACACCTGTCACCATCCAGCCAATCACGGGTAGCCATGAAGTCACTTATGTCAGAAGTCAAGCCTATATATATCCCATTACTTGTACCAAAAAAGGGCTTTTTGACAAAAATTAGAGAAAGAGATAGGAAAGGACACTAATCGGAACTCATTCCATCAGTCTGTAATCTTGTAAATTACACCCAATCAATATATAATAGTCTGGTTCAGACCATCTATCAGGGTCTCAATCTGATACTCATATTTACATACAATAGTTGGAGCTAGAAGGAGGGTGTGTGTCCAGCACCTTCGCAGTATAAATCACAAATGAATCCGAACCAGGGGTTTCAAGACCCCAACCTCTACTTAGGCCGCCAACCCCCGGGGGTGGGCCAAGAACCGAATGCGGCTCAGCAAGAGCCACAGCCTGGACCGTATCATCCTCCTTATCAACCCCCTATCCACCCGGGGCCAGTTATCCCACCAACGCCCCACAACTCTGGTTACGGGTACTATCCATATCAGACGCAATACATGCCCCCAGGGTACCCCCGGGATACCACCAACCCGGGTACCAGCCAGGGTTCCAGCCCGGGTTCCACGGACACCAATCGTATTATCCTCCGGGGTTTCATAACCCCTACTTCCCGGCAGGACCTCCACCGTTGTACGCCTCGCAGCAAACACACCAACTTTTCCCGCAGGCAGACGATCCAGTAATACGTGGGATCACCAGCCGCCTGGACACATTGGCGCATAATGTTACCAGGGTGATCAACGTAGTTGACGGCGGAGGACACCAAGGTGACTTAGACGAGGTCAACTCCCGAGCGGAAGAAGGAAATACCGGAAACCCTCCGGGGGAACTATCAGCACACCACGCACTTCCAACCAAACCCGGTGGAGCGTATGAACCTACAGCAGCCACAGAGGGTGGCGGGGACTACCCGCAGCAGAGAAGAACGTGACGGCCATGTCCAGGAAGACATGCCCCGACGGATAAGGCACTGGTAGGCAATGGGTGAGAGAATGGAGCAGGTCAACTATGACACTGAACGAAACACCTTGGCCGATCCTGAAGCCTTCCGCATCCTCCAAGATCAGCTCGCGGAGATACATGATCAAATAAACCTTGGCAATCCCGGACGCAACCGAAACCGGGAGAGCCCATTTACCGATGAGATCTCCACCACAGAAGTCCCAACGAACTTCAGACTGCCACGAAAGGATATGTGCGGCTTTACCGGCACCGAGGACCCCGAGGATCACCTCGACACTTACCTTGATTTGATGAATATGCAAGGGGCAACCGACGCTATCAAATGCCGGGTCTTTCCCCTGACTCTCTCCGGTGATGCGCCGACGTGGTACGGAGGGCTAAAGAGACAGAGCATATCATCCTTCCATGAACTGTCAAAAGAGTTCCGTAGCGGATTCGCTGCAAGCCGGCGAAGGCGCAGGCACATGGTCCATTTGAACTCCGTCAAGCAGACAGGCTCCGAAACCATCAGGGAGTACACGAAGAGATTCAACCAAGCGGCGAGACAAATGCAAGACTTCAATGAAATCGGAGCAGTTATGGCCTTCACCCAAGGGCTCCAGCAGGGACGACTAAGCTGGTCGCTCTCTAAAAAAGTGCCCTCCTCGTACCTAGAGCTCATGGAGCGGGCGGAGAAGTATGCTACCGCTGAAGATGTAAACCGGTCTAAAGTATCATCGACTACCTCCGAGCCGGACGGATCATCAAGGAGATGGCCCAGGACGGCCAAAGACAAGGGGAAAGAGCCACAAACCCCGAGACAGGTGAATGTAGGTTCTACGGGCCGAGGTACCCGGTTCCCGAGAAGTAAGTTCGAGCGGTACACCCCTTTGAAATTCCCAATTGACAAGGTGTTCTAGATTGCATCTCGGGGAAACCTACTCAGGTGGCCAGCACCACTACAATCAGCCCCCGAGAACAGAAATCGAAAGGTCCACTGCAAGTTCCATAAGGATCACGGACATGAGACCAGGAACTGCCGCGACCTAAAGGAACAGATAGAAAAACTGATCCAAGAGGGAAAGCTCCGAGATTGCGTCTACTCCAGCAGCTCACACATTTCAACGAAGCTAGGTGCTCCCCCGGGCAACCGGCTACGCAACCTCGACCCTAATTCAGATGATGATGAGCTGATTAATTTTATAATCACCGAGCCGTTGGCTGAAGCATCTGCCTCAAACAGAAACGCATCGGCTACAGTATGCCTGACATCAGCCCCGGAGGATCCCCCTAGGGACTGAGACCCACTTGTCTTCACGCCATCCGATTCGGAGGGAATCAGATACCCACACTACGACGCTTTTGTCATCTCAGTGAAGATAGGAGGTCGTACAGTCAAGAGAACCCTCATCGACCACGGGTCGTCTCTAGATATTATCCATTGGGATCCATTACAGAAACTCGGATACACTCACACACAACTGCAAGCTTCTCGGTATTGTATCAGGGGGATAGGAGGCCACCGCACAACACCAATCGGGCAAGTCGACCTCCCGGTCAGATTCGGAAGTCGTCCGCAAATTCGAACAATATGGGTAAGCTTCCAAGTGATCGACATACCGTTCCCCTTCAATATCCTGATTGGAAGACCAACTCTCTATGCCCTCAGAGCAGTCACGAGTGTATACTCCCTACGAATGAAGTTCCCTACCGATAATGGCCCGGGAGAGGCCAGAGCAGACCAAGAAGAATACAAGAGGTGTATTCAGATCGGATCTAACCCGGTACTCATGGTCGGCAACCAGATAGCAAGTCCTAGCTTCAACAGTTTAAGAGGGAAAGTCCGGAGACCGAAAAGAAAACAGATCAGAGACATAGCAGAAACACAGGCGATGGAGTCCTCCTCTTCAGAGGAGGTGAGCGTCATAAGTTTGGACCCACGAGAAATAGGATCCCGACCAACCGGAGAACCGACAGAGCAGCTGATAAAGGTTATCCTGAGTGCGGAGGAGCCCGATAAGACTGTTTTCATTGGTGCCAATCTCTCCCCCCGACTTAGGGGAGAAATAACTCTTCTCCTATGAGAGTTCTCTGACATATTCGCATGGAGTCGAATGGATATGCCGGGCATTGATCCATTGGTTATCACACACTCCCTCAATGTCGATCCCGTCTTCAAGCCCATCTCCCAGAAAAAGGAGGTCACTCAACACCGAGAGATGTGAGGCGGTAGCATCGGAGGTAGACAAGCTCTTGAACGCGGGTTTCATCAAGACCCTCGATTACAACGACTGGCTGTCAAATGTCGTACTAGTGAAGAAGAAGGATGGAAGGTGGAGGATGTGTGTCGACTTCACGGATTTGAATAAAGCGTGCCCGAAGGACAGCTTTCCTCAACCGAGGATCGACCAACTTGTCGATGCTACGTCCGGACACGAACTTCTGAGCTTTATGGATGCTTATTCAGGATATAATCAAATCTGAATGAACGAACAGGATGAAAGGAAGACCGCGTTCATAACCGACCGCGGAGTGTATTGCTATCGGGTAATGCTGTTCGGATTGAAGAACGCGGGAGCCATATATCAGAAGCTTGTGAACCGGATATTTGCCCAACTCATCGGGAAGACGATGGAAGTGTACGTGGACGACATGCTCACTAAATCTGTTACCTCTGTCAAACACACTCAGAACCTCCAGCAAACGTTCTTGCTGTTGAGAATGTATCAAATGAGATTAAACCCTTCGAAGTGTGCCTTCGGAGTGTCATCCGGAAAATTCCTCGGGTTTGTCGTCCATCAACGGGGAATCGAAGCAAACCCCGACAAGATCAGAGCAGTGATAGACCTCCAGCCCCCCAAAAAGACCAAGGATATTCAGAGGTTGAACGGCAAGGTTGTCGCCCTCTCCCGCTTCATATCGAAGTTAACGGATCGGTGTCTCCCATTCTTCAAAGCCCTCCAAAAAAATGATGATTTCTGTTGGACTCCCGAATGTCAGACTGCCTTCGAAGAGTTGAAAATCTACTTGCAAAATCCTCCGATGCTCGCCAAGCTCGAGCCTGGTGAAACCCTATACCTTTACCTGGCGGTGTCAGGAGTCGCGGTCAGTTCGGTCCTGATCAAACAAGAGGGAGCAACCCAAAAAGCGGTGTACTACACGAGCAAGAGCATGACGAATCTCGAAACAAGATACCCGGAAATCGAGAAACTGACCTTCGGTCTCATCATTGCATTAAGAAAGCTTAGACCATATTTCCAGTCACACCTCATCGTCGTGTTGACCAACCATCCAATGAGGTAGGTCCTTCAGAAGCCGAAAACGGCAGGCAGGCTGGTTAAGTGGGCCATGGAGCTCAGTCAATTTGACATTCAATTCAAACCCAGGACCTCATTGAAAGGCCAGGCGGTGGCCGATTTCATCGCTGAATATGCCGGATCAAAAGTATTAAGTCTCCAGAGCGAGATGACTCCGAGATGGGAGATGTTCGTGGATGGGTCCTCCAACTGGCACGGAAGTGGGGCCGAAATAATCATTAAAACCCCAGATGGGAGCACCGTCCAGATGGCCCTCCGGTTTGATTTTAAAGCCACCAATAATGTCACAGAATATGAGGCTCTAGCCACCGGACTGAAAATTATTCTTAAGATGGGAGCCGAGCACGTCACGGTATACAGCGACTCCCAGTTGGTGGTCAATCAAGTCAATGAAGATTATCAGGCTAGAGACATCGAAATGGTCAGCTATTTGAGGCGAGTCAAGAGCCTGATGTCAAAATTCACCAGATGCGATCTCTTCCGCATATCTCGAGATTACAACGGTCAAGCAGACGCACTGGCCAAGCTTGCTTCAACCACCGACATGAAATTGCCCCGGACGGTCACGATTTTCCGCCTACCCCAAGCCAGCATTGACGAAGAGCATCACGCCAACGTCCTGACTTCCAATACGGAGAGCACAATGGAAAATTGGATGACTCTCCTCATGAGTTACCTCCGGGACGGGTCTCTCCCTTCAGATAAAACAGCGTCGCAGAAGATCAGAAGACAGGCTCCCCGTTACCTTATAATTAACGGTATCCTGTACAGCAGAGGGTTCTCATTGCCATACCTCCGATGCATTGTACCCCCGCAGACGCACCACGTCATGGATGAAGTACATAGGGGAACTTGCGGTAGTCATTCGGCCGGACAGAACTTGGGTCACCGGATAATGAGACAGGGGTATTACTGGCCTACTCTCCTTAAGGATTCTAAAGAGCATGCCAAATCTTGCGATCGATGCCAGAGGACAGCCCCGATTTCACATTACCATCCCGAGTCGTTAACATCGATGACATCACCATGACCATTCTCCCGATTTGGGGTTGACATCATAGGCCCGCTTCTGAGAGGGACCTCAAACAAAAGATTCGCCCTAGTAGTGATCGACTACTTCACCAAGTGGGTTGAGGCAGAGGCTCTGCAGCACATTACCGAAGCAAACACTACAAATTTCATCAAACACTCCATCATCTTCCGGTTCGGTATACCAAATGCTATCGTCGCCGATCACGGAACCCAGTTTGACAACGCCAACCTCCCGCGGCTATGCTCAGAATATAACATCGACCTACGGTTCGCCTCCCCATCACACCCTCAGAGTAACGGACAGGTCGAAGCGATGAACAAGGTCATCAAAAATCTACTCAGAAGGAAACTGCAGCTCAGGAAAGGGGCATGGGTCGACAAGCTTCCCGAGGTTCTATGGGCAATACGCACCACCCCTCATTCAACAACCGAGGAAACCCCCTATTCCCTCTCGTTCGGGTCGGAAGTAGTCATCCCGACAGAAACAAATGTTCCAACTCCCAGAGTCTCCTGCTACAATCTTGGCGATAATGAAGAGGAACTCCGCCAATGCTTGGATGATCCGGAACGAAGGGCTTGGCCAGCATTAGAGCCGCCCACCGTCAACAACAGGTTGGTAAATATTACAATACCAGGGTCAGCAGCAGAAGATTCAATCCGGGGGACATGGTCCTCAAAAAGGTGATTCCCAGCACCAGAAAGCAAGCCTCAGGCAGCCTGGGGGACAACTGGGAAGGGCCGTACATAATAGACTCCGTTTCCCTAAAAGGAGCCTACAAACTCAAGACATAAGATAGAACCCCCTTGAAGAACCCTTGGAACGCGGACCACCTGAAGAGGTATTATCAATAGGTACGGACAACAAAAAACAATATATATATATATATATGTACACATATGTGCTCTCTCTAGTCAGTCAGAATGTTTTGGAACACTAGCAGTAGTAATAGTGTAACGGAGCCTGTGAAGAGGGCAACAACAAAGACCTCCTAAGCGGAGGCATGATGTATCTCCGAGGGTCAAGACCCCGAGATAAGCACCAAGAGTGCAATGACAAAGACCTCCTAAGCGGAGGCACGATGTATCTCCAAGGGTCAAGACCCCGAGATAAGCACCAAGAGTGCAACAACAAAGACCTCCTAAGCTGAGACACGATGTATCTCCGAGGGTCAAGACCCCGAGATAAGCACTAAGAGTGCAATGACAAAGACCTCCTAAGCGGAGGCATGATGTATCTCCGAGGGTCAAGACCCCGAGATAAGCACCAAGAGTGCAATGACAAAGACCTCCTAAGCGGAGGCACGATGTATCTCCAGGGGTCAAGACCCCGAGATAAGCACCAAGAGTGCAACAACAAAGACCTCTTAAGCGGAGACACGATGTATCTCCGAGGGTCAAGACCCCAAGATAAGCACCAAGAGTGCAATGACAAAGACCTCCTAAGCGGAGGCACGATGTATCTTCGAGGGTCAAGACCCCGAGATAAGCACCAAGAGTGGAACAACAAACACCTCCTAAGCGGAGGCACGATGTATCTCCGGTCAAGACCCCGAGATAAGCACTAAGAGTGCAATGACAAAGACCTCCTAAGCGGAGGCACGATGTATCTCCGAGGGTCAAGACCCCGAGATAAGCACCAAGAGTGCAACAACAAAGACCTCCTAAGCGGAGGCACGATGTATCTCCGAGGGTCAAGACCCTGAGATAAGCACCAAGAGTGCAACAACAAAGACCTCCTAAGCGGAGGCACGATGTATCTCCGAGGGTCAAGACCCCGAGATAAGCACCAAGAGTGAAACAACAAAGACCTCCTAAACGGAGGCACGATGTATCTCCGAGGGTCAAGACCCCGACATAAGCACCAAGAGTGAAACAACAAAGACCTCCTAAACGGAGGCACGATGTATCTCCGAGGGTCAAGACCCGACATAAGCACCAAGAGTGCAATGACAAAGACCTCCTAAGCGGAGGCACGATGTATCTCCGAGGGTCAAGACCCCGACATAAGCACCAAGAGTGCAATGACAAAGACCTCCTAAGCGGAGGCACGATGTATCTCCGAGGGTCAAGACCCCGAGATAAGCACCAAGAGTGCAATGACAAAGACCTCCTAAGCGGAGGCACGATGTATTTCCGAGGGTCAAGACCCCGAGATAAGCACCAAGAGTGCAATGACAAAGACCTCCTACGCGGAGGCACGATGTATTTATGAGGGTCAAGACCCTGAGATAAGCACCAAGAGTGCAACAACAAAGACCTCCTAAGCGGAGGCACGATGTATCTCCGAGGGTCAAGACCCCGAGATAAGCACCAAGAGTGCAACAACAAAGACCTCCTAAACGGAGGCACGATGTATCTCCGAGGGTCAAGACCCCGAGATAAGCACCAAGAGTGCAATGACAAAGACCTCCTAAACGGAGGCACGATGTATCTCCGAGGGTCAAGACCCCGAGATAAGCACCAAGAGTGCAGCAACAGACCTCCTAAACGGAGGCACGATGTATCTCCGAGGGTCAAGACCCCGAGATGAGCAGCAAGAGTGCAACAACAAAGACCTCCGACACGGAGGCACGATGTATCTCCGAGGGTCAAGACCCCGAGATAAGCACCAAGAGTGCAGCAATAAAAACCTCCTAAGCGGAGGCACAATGTATCTCCGAGGGTCAAGACCCCGAGATAAGCACCAAGCATGCAATCATAAACCTCCTGAGCGGTCCGAGGGTCAAGACCCCGAGGTAAGCACCAATCGTGCAGCAATAGACCTCCTTAACGGAGGCCCAATCAATATAGGAATCCCGCACTCCGAGATAGCATACTTGAAACAAATGGTTGAAAATATCAAATCTGAATAACAAAATAAGGCATAAACCTCTGAAGACCTCCTACGCGGAGGCATGGTGTATCTCCGAGGGCCAAGACCCCGAGATAAGCACCTAACCTCTTAAGAGGATGCCCGGAGGCTCTCTTACTCTAATCTACTCTAATCGGTAAAAAATATTAACGCCAAGCAATAAAATAGGGCATAAAGCCCAAAGAAGTTTCATTCCAAAAATTGAGTTCGAATAACAGAGCGGAGCATGAAACACCAAAAATCCTCACATATCCGAGGCTTACATATAGCCATCCAAAAAAAAAAAAAAGGAAGCTCATTCTTCGACCACCGATTTACCCTTATCCACCGGGCCTTCAGCCGTGCCGACCAATCCCTCGTCATTATCCGACACCTCCATGGGCTCATCATCCGAAAGATGAACCTCGGCAAAGGCTGTAGAAATATCTTCCACAGGGTCTTGTTCCGGTCTCTCCCGGGATTCGATAGCCTTCTGAACCTCCCTCTCAAATTCGGTGAAATCGAAGCCCGGGTAGGACCGAAGCAGCATCTCCTTTAACTCTTCTACCGCGCGGTCGAAGGTCTCCGACTGTGACGTGTAGAATTCATCGGAGGCCAGAAACACCTCGACCGCGTTCTCTCCAATACCCTCTTTCAATCCTCTGATGGTTTCGTTGGCCGTTCTCACACGGTTGCGATACTCACAGATTTTGGCGCCACTCTCCATGTATCTTGTCTTCGCCCTCCGATACGCAGCAGATAGCCTCCCCACATGGGCCTTCAAAGACTCGCCGATTCCTAGCGCCGTCTGCAATTTATCGTCAACCTCGTTCTTGGCCGCCACCGGCCTCCACCAGCCGCTCATACTTCTCCTGTTTGGCCTCGTATCTCTTCTCCATCTCCAAGAGATTCCCTATGGCCTATCCACCGAAATAAAAAATGATTAGTATTAGAAGTAACTGACCCACTTTCAAGGCTCCAAACCAAAAGATTTACCTGCCAGAGCGTGCCCTGAGACTGGCGTATCCGATTAGCATTCGACATTTTCCCGAAATAGTTGGTCTCCCGGCTCCTTAACATGTTTTTCCCGTACGAGCACATGAACTGCACGCCGGTGTCGGGAGTGATAGGATTCTCCCGTGGATCTAAAGTACGAGCCGAAGGATCCACATAATAGCTCGGAGAGATCCTCGGATCACGCATGTAAAGCTCAGGGAGCGTGTCCCTGCAAGACTCCACGTCAACTAGAAGCGTAGGCTCGCCCACTGGCGCCTGGTTTGCGGCAACCAAAGGAACTCCGGTAGGAAGCAAGACACCGTGCTCAGAAACAGTAACGGCAGATGCCGAAGAACCACCGACCCGTGACCTCTTCGGCGGCATGTGCTCAGTATCGGATGAGGTAGTCCTCTTCAGCAAGGACGAACCCGTTGGGATCCGCCGCTTCTTCTTCCGAGACTCTATATCCTACCCACAATCCGCCATCCTCTGTGTCGCTCCGACAGTCAGCTTTCCTGCACAGTAAAACAGAGATGAGCTAACTGTCATAGCCCTGGAACAGCGAATACCGGAGTATACTCACTCTTCTTCACCAAAGTCTTCTTTACGGCTTCCTTCCTCTCCTCCGATAATGCTGGAATGAAACCTAGTGCGTACAAGTTGCGGTCGTCAAGCAAGACGTCAATATGCCTCCCTTCCGGTGGAACAGACCAAGCCGTCTTAATATGAATCCGTTCGTCTCTCGTAAGGCCGTCCGGCTGAATTCGTTCCCACGGAGCTGCCAAACAAAGATCACACAATCAGATAAAAACACCGAAATTCAAGCGAATAACGAAAATGATGTCGAAGTATAAGAGAACCCCCGAAACACCTGGGAGATTGAACACCGAACGAACACTCTGACGTTTCCCACCGAGCTCAATGTCTTTACCCCAATCGCCATCAGCTACGAACCAGGTCTTTTTCCACTTTGTTAGAAGACGGTAGCCCGGTGATCAGAGGTTCGCCCTCCTGCTTGTCACAGCAAGCGAGGCCCCACCAGCCATCGCCCCCCGATTTATGGGAGAAGAGGCTGTAACAGTGTCCAATCTCCGCAAAGGTGGGGCCAGGGAAACCCCTGCTTCTCCATAGTGCAAACATCCCGATCAGGATCCTCCACCCGTTCGGGTTCAACTGTGCGGGAGCGACCCTGATTTCTCGTACCATCCTCCTAATGTATGCATGAAGGGGCAATCTCGTGCCGATCTCTAAAAAAGCTGGATGAAACGCCACCGAACATCCTGCAGGGTTGCTGGCTAGCTCACCATCGGATGGTAGCCGAAGACCCACCGACTCCGATATTGAGAAGTTTTTCTTGATCTGTTTCACCTTCGCATCAGTTATCCTGTTCTCAACTTGATTGATAGTGAATCGAGTGTGATCCATACGGTCCCGGTAGTACTCTTCGGAGTTATAACCCGCCTCGTAGGCGCCCGACGCCATCCGCGTTATTGACGCCTCAACCGACACTCCGACAGATGGCGTCTCGAAGGCGCTGGCGGTGCTACTACCATCTGATGTGTTCCCGGAGGTTGACTATGAAGAGCTCGAGGGGGTAGCGATCATTGACGGGCCGGTCTTCCGAACCATGATACCGAATACAGAAGACGGAATAAAAATAAACAAAAATTTTCTAGTTCCGGAAGATATCTTACCCAACAAATGTGTGTCCGAAACGTCTACCGAAGTATCACTGATCGCTTAAAACCTTGCTAATGAAGAGCCTAACTCTCTAAACCTCTATTTATAGACCTCAAGCAAAAATGAAACGACGCAGCGGTTCACTCCCCTAGATGACAGCTCAGCGAACCCCTGCCACTGTTCGCCACGTGGAATTATCTGTATGAAGCAAAGAAGTGGGCCTCAACTGTAGGGGCCCAAAGGGCCCAGTGATCAAGCCTGTGGCCCGCCACCTTACCACCGACTCGCTCTCACCACCGGATCGCTCTCGTTCCGATCAACAGGCTTGAGGGGGAACTGTTAGGCCTCTCCGATACCCTACAGATACCGAATCAACGGAGTCACCGTACCATGTCATCCGAAGGTTACGGTCCACCGAATACTGTCGATGCCCTCGAAGTGAATTATCGGATGACTTACCATCCGCCTACAACATCGGATGTCAGCTGCCCGGCGACTAACCTCCGACCTGTTTGGCGACATAACTCTGACATGCCAGAAACACCTGTCACCATCCAGCCAATCACGGGTAGCCATGAAGTCACCTATGTCAGAAGTCAAGCCTATATATACCCCATTACTTGTACCAAAAAATGGGCTTTTGACAAAAATTAGAGAAAGAGATAGGAAAGGACACTAATCGGAACTCATTCCATCAGTCTGTAATCTTGTAAATTACACCCAATCAATATATAATAGTCTGGTTCAGACCATCTATCAGGGTCTCAATCCGATACTCATATTTACATACAACACTAATAAATAGATGAAGAGTTTATAAATCACTTGCCTCAACTACAATAACCTAATTGCTCGATCTAGCTTTGAAATAGTATACTTGTTTTAGATTTTCAATCTCATTAGTCATTACTGATGAATAATTGTGATTTAAACCAAATTGTACCAAAATTGAGATCTTATAGTCAAAGTTTTAAATCACAAATTTAAGTTGATTTAACCTAACCCTTATTATTATTTTTACTTACAAAAATCTGTTGCACTGCAAAGCAAACTGCCATTTCTTTGTATATAACTAGCTATTAATGGCCCCCAGGGGTAGAGGTGTAAATCTGATTCGGATATCCAGATCCAATCCGGTCAGAATCTGATCCAAATCCAATTTGAATTTTAAGATAAAAAAAATCTGACTCCGTTTGTATTTGCATCTAGTTTTCGGATATGTAACTAAGAAAACATTGTTTGGGTTTTGATAACCCAAATCCGAAATTTTGCCGAATCCATATCTGGTCTGAATCCGAATTCGAATCCTAATCTGAATCCGGTCTGAATCCAAATCTTGTTCAAATTCGTATCCGGTTACACATCCATTTCTATCTGAAAAGTTGAATTTTTTAATACATATATTAATTATTTGTTTTCATTATTTTCAGCTACACACTGGCAATTGTATTGTTGGAAACTGAATTGTCACACAGCTCAAGTGCTTCATGCTTTTAATTTTAATATACTTTAATTTGACTTTTTTTTATTAAATTTTTATCTTGTGTTATTAATAAAAGCATTTTTATTATCATTTTTTAATAAATAACCATCTTCTCTCTCTCTTTCTCCCCTCGAGGATCACTCAACCAAATTTAATCTGATCACTCAACAATTCAACATTATTCTCAGACTCAACCTTTCTAAGTTGTCTTTGCTTCTGTATTTTTTCTGTTTCTAACGTTCTCATACTCATTTTTATCTCAAACAACAAGACTCAATTCTAATTTCTCATTTCTATCTCAATCACTCATTGATTTCTCAAGTTTTCTCTATTTTTTTGATCGGTCTATTTATTTATATGTTTTTCATCCCTATTTCTTATGTAATAAGCTTGTCTCTTGAGTATTTTAGGTTGTTAATGTGTTTTGTGAGCATGTGTAGGTTATATTCCTATTTAATGTTACTTTTGAAGAAAAGAGTTTAAACGAGAAGAAAAGTGACAAAATCGTCATTAACCACGGCTCGGACCGCTGCCAATGCAATAGCTTCACCCGTAACCCAAACAATGGTTTATTCCATAATGCAAGATCTTCTAAATAGTGGCCCAGACCGCTCCTTAGGCTCTTACCTCAACCACAGTCTACACCACGCATATCTCCAGAAGTGGCACCGTTAGACAAGTCGCGAGAAATACAATGTGCCCACGCCGCGGCACAGGGAGCGTTCAGACAAAATCCTTATTTTCTCAGGACTTCTTGAAACCCTATATGGAGAACATATAAATACTTCTTGGTTTCTTTTTCAAAAGAGATATAGCCGACAACTCTCTACCATTAACCAAAATTCCTACCATCAGACAAACAATAATTCTTTCTTCCATATTTACGCATTGAAGATTTGAAGAAAAAGAAGAATTTTGAAGACTTGAAGAATTCATTGGAGGCCTCAATGAGTTCTATCTTTTCTATCTTGTCTTTACCATGTGTAAATAACTCCATACTAGGGAATCGATGTAAACCTATGTGATGCTCATGTTATGATTCAAACTCCATATTTTTATTAATCAATTCGAATTTAGATTTGCTCAATTCATTATATGTCTTTATTCTTGAGTTGTGTTGATCTATGGAAATTAATTGATGCTTGTTTAGGGTTTTCATAATTTATTAATTGAGATTGCGCTATAAGAATATAGGTTATCTTAATTATTTTTCAATTGAATGAGTATAATTGTTCTCGACATAGGAATATGCGAGACAATTTTGGTTCACAAATTCTTGCATGTAATGGGTTTTTGGTTATTGCTCACATCTTCGACGAGGGTGAGTAGTGGTTGAAAACGCGTGGTTAAACCCGAGTAAGAATAACGGTAATACCATAATTAAAATGAGAATGAACCCTTAATTTGGATTAAATCTTGTTAATGGAATTAATTGATGAACATTGAGTATTACATATGGTGAGCATCGGTTACCTAGTTTTTCTTTCTCTTGATCACAAACCAACATTCTTTGTTAATTGCTTTCGTAGTTTAATTTAATTTAGTTTAATTCAAATCAATCTTTGAACTTAATTTAGTCACTTTTAGTTTAATTAGAATTAAAATTAGTTATAATTAATAAATCACTTTTTCTCGTGAGAACGATCTCTACTTGCCGCTATATTTATCTTCACGATTCGTACACTTGCGAGTTTAGTTTTTATAAACACGATTTTAAACACCAAGTTTTTGGCTCCGCTACCGGGGATTAGTTGAATTTATTGGTTATTTCTAGTTTTGGTTTTAGTTAATAGATTTAATCTTGTTTAGGTAGTCGAGTCATTAATTTTTAGATTTTTAGTTTTTATTTTTATTTTATTTCTTTTTCGAAGTTTACTGTGTGTCTGTCTTTTGTTTCAAGTCTCAACGGTGATGCAAGGTAGAAGATCTCTTCAATGAGAATTACTGTCGTTGAACAACAACATCGATTGTGTCAGATAAGTAACAATGGCAGACTGTGAAAATCCAAATCCCATTATTGAGCAAGGTCCGGCCGGTCCAGCAGGACCAATCGAGCCAATTAGAACCATGAAGGACTATAGCATGCCTAGTAGTGGCAATCACCCCTTGTGCATTGTGCTAGATGCGGCACCAAGGAATTATGAGTTGAAGAGTTTCTATTACAATTTACTGTCCATTTTCCATGGTTTGCCCAATGAAGATGTACTTCAATTCCTTAAAGAGTTCTACGCAGTTATAGAATCCTTTCCAAACAACAGGGTGACAGAAGACCAGCTGAATATGAGGTGTTTCCCACATGCTCTGAAGGAAAAGGCTAAAACATGGCTTATGACCCTGCCTCGGAGGTAGAAAAGCTAACGGATCAATATTATTCTCAGTAGAAAACCAGTGAGATCTGAGCCAAAATTACTAACTTCTTTCAGGGGGACCAAGAGACTTTTCATGAGACTTGGGAATGCTATAAGATGCTTCTTTTTGAATGCCCTCAACACGGATATCAGGTGCACCAGATTTGTCAATGTTTTTATGGTGGCCTGAATGATGTCTCAACTGTCCTAGTGAACAATGCTTATGGTGGATCGATGAATGACAAGACACTTGATGAGCTGTACTCTATCATCGAGAAACTTTCTCACAATTCTCATCAGAAGAGTTCTAGAAGAAGAAAGGGGATTTATGAAATAGATGCCAATACATGAAATTCAATTTAGATGGCACTGATCCAAAAATCCATAGAATCTTTTACTGATCAAATGAGTAAAATGAGTAAAGTGATATGCATGGGAGGTGAACAATGCTCTAAAAACTAAATGGAATAAAATGGAGTGTGCGAGTCTAGATGACCATTCGTAAGTGTACGAATCGTTGTTGAGTATAGCGGACACAAGAAAGGGTATCGATCCCACAAGGAAACTCCTGTGTGTTCTAAAGATTGATCTAGTACAATTCACTTAAAATTAATCTAATGACAAATTGCTTGTAAAAATGCTTAGTTTAAAGATTCTAAAGATATGCTGAGGAAATAATTATGCAATATACTAATAACAAAGTTCACAACCTAGTTTCTATCCTTGAACTATCTATATGTAAGAGGTTCAAATGCAAACTACTCAAGATTGGTCAAACTAGAGATAGATCCACTATTCATGCACAACAATTCATGCTTGGATGTTAAGTAAAGTTCATACCCAACAATTAACATGTGAATATATTAAGCACAAGTGCAACCTCAAAAATTGGATAAAATATATAGTAGATCATTACTAAAAGTGCTTACATATATATAATCACCAAATCCTCAACAAAAAGGATTTAGCCACTCATTATCAAATGAATACAAGTAAAGTAAAGAGAAAGATAAAGAAAGCTCATGGTGTTCTTGATGCTCCCCTCTAGCTTGCTCAACAAATCCTTGCTTGATTGACAAAAAAATAGATCTACTTACAACTAGTTAGAAGATTCTAATTCTAACTTATGCAAACTAAAGTGTTTAATCTAAAAGTACAAGATCAAAAGTAAAGTGATTGTGAAAAATTATGCTTTTAACTCTAGACACAAAGATCACATATACTATAACTCTTGTACTTTTACTTTCCTACAAACTAACACACATTTTTTCTGAAAAGAAAAAGGTACTTATATAGTGGGAAAAAGTCTTAGATGAAATCCGATTGTAGGGCGACGTGGAATGGCTTCTGCGACTTGGACTTCGCAGTTCCATGTCGCAGTTAAGTCGGCTCAATATCTGCCACCCCATTCTGCTAGTTGTAACTCGCAGATCTTCATTAGTGCTTGCTTTGTGACTTAACTTTGCGATGTTGATGTCGCGGTCTATGCTCGTAGTGTCTTCTGGTGCTGTTATGCGTGATACTTCTGCGAGGATGAACTCGTAATCTCATGTTGCATTCTTTCTGGAATTGAACTGCTAGACACTTCTGCGAGATCGAACTCGCAGTTGTTACTTGCAATCCTTTCTGGAACTGAACTTCTAGATAGGAATCTAGAATCGCAATATGGATTCGAAGAAAAATATCTGGTTTGGCTGCTACTTCATTATGCTAGTTCTAACTCGCAGTTCCTTCTCGCATTGACTTATGCCTTTCATCTGCCGTCTGGGTCTGCGAGTTGTAACTCGCAAAGTTGATTCACAGTTTGTTCTGCTAGGTCAAAGTCGCATCTCGAAATGGAAGAGTCTTCTGGACATGTTCTACGACTTTATTCTGCGACGTTGAACTCGCAGATCGCTCCAAAAATGCAATTTTAACTTCGTTTTCTCTCATATTCTTCATCAAGTCCTTAATTTCTCCTAAATAACAAAAATACCTGCAAAGGACTTAAAGAGATAATTAAAACACACAAATGTCCAATAAACGGACACAAAAGGAATGAATTAGACGCTTAAAATATATACAAATTTAGAGGATATGGTGTGGAATTTTGACAAACATGAGGTCATGGACCTAGTGATTTGGAAGAAGCACAGGCTATGAACAACTTCAATCCAAGACCATAGAATAATCCATTCTCGAATACTTACATCCGGGTGTTAGGGATTTGAACCGATGATCGCGGAAGCGTCATGCCTAATATACGCCCATAACTCATAGCAATTAATAACGTCAATAGCAGAAAAATAAGATGAGAGAAAATAAACCAATCACAACACAAGATATACGTGGAAAACCCAAATCAGGTAAAAAACCACTGGCCGTCAGGACGACAGAGAAAGTTCCACTATATGATAAATTGTTACAACCATATACTCCAGGATTCTCTCTCACACCTCAACCCCAAACCACGCTCATAACGCTCACAAGATCCTCATCAAGAACCCCCCAATATCCCCTAGGTCTCCCCTGAATATCACTCATGGATCTCTAACTTGATCCACTGATATTCCCCTGGATCCTTCCTCGGATATTCCCTTGGGTCTCTCACCCGGATCTCACCACTCTCTGATGTTACATGGTGTTTCTTGACTCCATACAAAATAACCTAATTACAAAGTCTATTTATACTAGCTATAGGGAGTTTAAGATAAAAGGAAATCCTACTCCTAAACATACAAGAATTACTTGTTCCACATAAATACTATCTCCTATTTATGACAAGTCTTCTTGTAAAGAGTATTCCTTTTCCTTCAAGCACAAGAACTTCCCAAAAGAATTACTTTCCTTTTCCGCTGAAGATTTCCTTTTCCATGCATGCTTATGATTGACTACGATTCGGGTCACGGTTGCGCACCCGCTTCCTAAACCGTTCCAAGTCACCTGGAATGTACCGCGTTTCCTTCCGGAATCCGATTCTTCAGTTCTTCTTCGGTCTTCAAATCTCCCTCAAACACCATCTCCAACTTCCAAACGTTATCCCACGTCTCCAGGAAGTTTCACATCAGTTGAGTCTCGTTTGGTTAATATCGGGTTCACTTGAGAATACGAGCCAAAACCTAACAATTCTCCCCTTTGGCTTGAATTCTCAAGACCTTTGTCCAAAGCCATGACTCTCATCACCGAGAATCAACATACCCCACCACAAGGTATAACCACTTAGGAACGAACCATCCTAAGATTTTTTTTTTTGTGTTCGTTGTTCCGGCACCATGTCGAAATAACCTGCTGAAATTGTGGTGCAACTCCTCACGTCAGATTACCAGGGAGTTCGTCAGCCATCGACATCTTTGTCCACCATACACCTTGCATCACTTTCTGACCAATGCCTTGTGCACAATTATGGACCACTAGCAGCAACATATCCTCTTCCATGGCCAGTGGGGAAAACTGCCAAAAGGATAAACATGTCCTTACATCACCCAACCCAGTGAAAGACCTTTTGTCCTTGCATCACATACCTGGTGAAAGATTTGCTACTAGAACTGGGAGTGCTTTGCCGGATAATTCCCACACCACCACCAGAGACTTCGAGCGTTCAATTTTTTTTTTTAATAATACGCATACAAGAGTTTTTTTGTTTATCGCCTTATGTAACCCAGATTGGATCTCCATGACTTGTACCTGCCACAACAAGCCAAAATTCTCCTTCATCTCTATTTTTCTTTTCATCAAACCCTACCGAGTTCGAAACCGCTTTCAAGACGTATCTCCATTACTAAACCCATATTAGGCAACCATCATCATCATCTCAATACCACCAAGTCCTCCATACGATCTCCCGTAAAGACTTGACACCGCCATCGTCGAACCATGAGGCTCTGATACCAATTGTTAGGGATTTGAACCGATGATCGCGGAAGCGTCATGCCTAATATACGCCCATAACTCATAGCAATTAATAACGTCAATAGCAGAAAAATAAGATGAGAGAAAATAAACCAATCACAACACAAGATATACGTGGAAAACCCAAATCGGGTAAAAAACCACTGGCCGTCAGGACGACAGAGAAAGTTCCACTATATGATAAATTGTTACAACCATATACTTCAGGATTCTCTCTCACACCTCAACCCCAAACCACGCTCATAACGCTCACAAGATCCTCATCAAGAACCCCCCAATATCCCCTAGGTCTCCCCTGAATATCACCCATGGATCTCTAACTTGATCAACTGATATTCCCCTGGATCCTTCCTCGGATATTCCCTTGGGTCTCTCACCCGGATCTCACCACTCTCTGATGTTACATGGTGTTTCTTGACTCCATACAAAATAACCTAATTACAAAGTCTATTTATACTAGCTATAGGGAGTTTAAGATAAAAGGAAATCCTACTCCTAAACATACAAGAATTACTTGTTCCACATAAATACTATCTCCTATTTATGACAAGTCTTCTTGTAAAGAGTATTCCTTTTCCTTCAAGCACAAGAACTTCCCAAAAGAATTACTTTCCTTTTCCGCTGAAGATTTCCTTTTCCATGCATGCTTATGATTGACTACGATTCGGGTCACGGTTGCGCACCCGCTTCCTAAACCGTTCCAAGTCACATGGAATGTACCGCGTTTCCTTTCGGAATCCGATTCTTTAGTTCTTCTTCGGTCTTCAAATCTCCCTCAAACACCATCTCCAACTTCCAAACGTTATCCCACGTCTCCAGGAAGTTTCACATCAGTTGAGTCTCGTTTGGTTAATATCGGGTTCACTTGAGAATACGAGCCAAAACCTAACACCGGGTTGGAGAAATCATCCAAACTTCTATTGGGCTGACAATCAGGGCACCGGGAACCAATGTGGAAATAACACCAACAATTATGGTCAGAGACAGTATAATGCTGGTGCCGAGCAGAATCCTGTATACCAACCCAAAAAGCAATCACTAGAGGACACGTTGAATAGCTTTATGCAATTTACTCAACAAACTTTCTAGGAAAACAGTGTACAAATGCAAAACATGAATGCTTCAATGAGAAAGATGGAACTGCAAATTGGGCAATTAGCTGAAGCAATTCAAAAGAGTGAACCATGAATTTCCTAGTCATACTGAGCAAGCAAAGGCGATAACAGTTCTCTGGGATGGTATGGCTTTAAATAATGATCACCATGCTGAACTTTTTAACACTTCTATTAATGTTTCAGGTTCCTCAAAAGAAATTAGTGCACCAGTAGAAGATGAAGAGTTCAAGGTGGAGAAGTCCAAGGATACATCTAAACTACATAAGTCTACAAGTCCTCATGTGCCCCCGATTCCTTTTCCGGTACGACTTCAGAGGAGCAAGCTCAACCGATCATTCAAAGAGATCTATAACATCTTGCTAAATGACAATGTCAGTTTGCAAACCGTGAAAGTGATCCATAAGATGCCAGCCTATAAAAAGTACTTCAAAGAGCTCAATTCGAGAAGTAGGAAGATTGATTCTGATGAGACAGTGCTAGTTCTAGATGAAGTAAGCGTGGTACTCCAAACGAGATTGCCCTCGAAACTCAAGGATCCTGGAAGTTTTATGAATTTTATTAATTTCAAACCAGAAAGGCAATAACAAAAACTCAAGTGAGAAAGAAAGAAAATCATCAGAAGAAAAAAAAAATGAAAGAGAATCCGTTGATAAGAGAGAAATAATGAGAAGGAAGAGATACAAAAACTAAAAGTTAAAGTGGGATCATTTTTTTGGGACACCATATTTAGGGTCATTTAAACTTAAGTTATTAATTTATTGTCGATCGCAAAAATAGATAAGAAAAGAGTGTTGTTTCCACCGACTTAAGGCAACTCCTACCCATCGCCAATTTGCAAATTGGCGCAACAAATCCTCTCCAACCCATCGCCAAACAGCTACGCTACTTTGGAGATGGTGATGGAGCTGCGTTTGATCAAGCGCACCATGTAGAAATAGTGCAACTCTTGCGCTTATTTGTTTTTTTTATTCCCTAAAATTTTACTTATTCACAAATTGATTATTATTCAATAAAAATGTATTCTGTTAGTATCCCTTATTTAAATGTTTTGTTAATCATGGTTTTACTCCTATCCAATCAAATTTATTTTAATTGTATCTCTTTTATTATTTAATGCCTTCGTTCAATTTATATTTGTTTTAATTTAATTATTATTTATATTAATATTTATAATAAACTAAAATTGAGCATATAATACAAAATTACTAAATGTTAATAAATAAACAATAAATTGAAAACAAAACAATTAAAGCAACACACAACATTAATATAAACATTAAAAAAATGAAGGAAAATACAATAGAAATTGCAACAACAAATTACAACAACAATTTAGCACTCCGGGAGATCATTTGTGGATCCTCCAAGATCATTGAAATATTGGCCAAAAGAATAAATTATTGGTCGAAGTTTAATTAATAATAAACGTAATATTTTAGTTAATTAAATTTAATTTTTTAATTCACTAATTTGTTAATTTTTTAACTTAACGTAATATTATGTTAATTAAGGGGTGAAATGTTAATTGTTGAGAAATAAAAAAAATTATATAATCTTTTTAGAGTAACATGTGGTGCAATGTGTTGGAAATGAGAAAAAAAAAATTGGTGTGAAAATCGCTTCAATTTGATGCAAAGTTGCACCAAATTGATGCAATAAGTTAGAAATGCTCTTACTCTCTTTAATATTCTTTTATGATTGGATTTTAAACAGTAAAGTTTCAGATGTGGTTCGACCGTTCGAGATTATTGTTGGAGCATTCCTTCCCATTTCATTAATTTGTTCCCAGTTGTTGGAGAAGAAATTAAAAAATATATATATATATATTCTTCCCATAACATCCATCTACACAAGAGTAAAGACAAATTTCATTAATTTGATTTCAAGAAATTTGTCTTTAACTAGTGGATATGAGGTCTTTAACTTGGAAGTTATTTGGGTATGGTTATTATATGGTTTCAATTTGTAGTATTTGTCATAAAAGGCCTGAAACTTCTCTTCGTCTTTTCTTCCATTATGATTTTGCTCAATTTTTATGGAACACCATGTTTTACAAACTAATCTCCCTTCTTAGCTATCTCAGGCTAAGGGTGTGTTTGGAGCACCGAATTAGGGAGGATTTGATTATTTCCGATCCCCCTAATCCAATCTCTAATTTTTGAGGGGCAATCGGATTGGACTATCCAATTTGGATGGCCCCACTATAATCCTGTACAAGCAGGATTATACAAATCCTTATTGAGGATGTATTAGGTCGAAAATTCCAACGGTGGAATCTATCTTACATATTTCAAAAGAAAGTTTATTTTTAGTTCAGGCAATGAATTAAAGTGGGACGTAAATAGTGGTATAAGAAATGATCATATATGGGTAATATTTAGAGTTGATTATAAACTAAGTTCATTGTTAGCTATTAAAAATCATACAAATACAAATACAAATACAAAAAAACAATTAAACACACAAACATGTGAACAAATAAACTAGCTGACAACCCTAAACTGATCAAATATTAATTGGCAGCAGCACGCCATTGCCGTCCTTATTATGACCGTTATCTTCTTCCTCCTATGGGGACTTATTGAGATCAAACCGCTCTTCTGCTTCTCGATCAAGGCCAACAGCAGACAGTAGCATTGGGATCAACCGCTCTTCGAGGCGCCATCTCCCTTATCCGTAGAGGACTCGTCTATGGGAGCTAAAAAAGGGAACCCGCCCATTTTATGGTCCCTGGAGAAATGGAAACAAAGGTCAAGCCAGTTCTCAAAGACTTTACCACAAACGCGACACTTGGGTATAGGTTTGGGGAGTCCAATGAGTTCACTTATGCATCTTGCCTTCTTTGGATCTCCCCCTCCTGATCCACTGCTAGAAGAAGCGCCCAGGTCATTCCATCCCCGCTTCCTCCCACAGCCACCACCAGCCACCAGCACAGCACCACCAGTACTGCTTGTACCTTCCAGTACTGTTGGAGTAGTAGTGTTTGAAATTGGAGTAGGAGGCCGATTCAAACCTTCATTTTCTGAAAGTGAAGAATAAGAAGTAAAAGAATCAGAATCAGAATCAGAAGAAGAAGTATCGGAAAGCAGGAGAAGTTTTTCCGATATCTCCTCTTCGATGTTGTAGCTATCGCTAGGGTTGTTGCTGGCCATATTTTATGAAATCCAAAATAGAAAAGATAAGAAAGTGTGTTGTGTTTGCAGGATTTTTAAGAAGAACCCTAGGAGGGTCTGTATGTATTGAAAGGAAAAAAATATCGAATTCGACGATTGAACTCTTCAGAGGATGAACAATTGACATGAAGAGGCACCATGGACCATGGTTATGGCCTATTTATGCTTGCAGCTTGGTTGCTTGTTGATATATCAAGAATGGTAACGTTTTAATTCTAATATGAATACTTAGTAATATAATGTCATATTAGGTGAATGATGATAATTGTTTATAAAAGCTGATTATTTCATGTCAAATAGATAAGGTCCAACTTATATATGCCAAAATAATTTTATTTTAGTTTAGGCAAAGAATCAAAGTGAGATCTAAATTATCGATAATATATAGAAATGACATGAGTGATACAGAGAAAATCGATATGGATGATATTTTATGTTGATTAAAATTTAATTTGATTTTAGCAATTAAAAAAGTCAATAAATTATATATGTGCAATTGTTTTGAAATAAGAAATTATGTGGGAAAATTTGAACAGCTTTGTTAACTTCATCAAACTTTATTTTAACAAATTCTTAATTTCTTTAAAATATTGGATTAACTAAATTGTATAGCAACAATGACTGAAATGGGATGTCCATATGCACCTAATACTGTCAATTAATGCAAATATCATACATTAGTCAAGTTAATCGGAAAATGCTGGAATGCACCTAGTTAACTATTTTTAGAATTATTATATATCCTCATTAGTCAAGTTGAACTCATATCAAGTTGGCGAATGCTGGAATAATGCATATAATTAAATATTTTTAGAATGATTATCCTCATGATTAGTCAAGTTCAAAACTCGTATCAAGTTGGCGAGTATAATGTATACATATCGGAATACTAAAATGCATCTAATTAACATTAGTGAAGTTGTATCCAATTCTTCTTCAAAAAAAAAAAAAAAAAAAAAAGTTGTACTCAATTCAAGTTAGAGAATTTATAAAATGATCATGACCCCTATTTCCTCACATCAAAAGCATATTATTGATGTAATATTATTCATTTTTTTCTATTAACCTCGATGCTCGATGCATGCATGATGGATTCTATTTTAATATCTTAACAATATATTTGGTTTCTAAGCCAAGACAGTTTTTGGTGGGAAAGCCATAGATACATAGAATTAGAGATGATATGGATGATAGTTTAAATTGACAATTAAAAACAATTCAGTACAAGTACTGTTTATTCGTATGTTTATTAAGTGAACATTAATGACACGTTAATAAATTTATGTAAACTTATTTTGAATTAAGAAAATATAAAACAAGGACGTTGCATGGCAAAAGTTTCTATATGAATAAACGTAAATTAAGGTATTCATATAGAAACTTTGGCCTTGCAATGTAGTTAACATAAATGAATCATGATATAACCATTAACGTTTTTTGGCTACTTCAAATGTTATTTTAAAATTTTGTAATTTCTTTAAAACATTGGATTAACGGCAAAAAAAATGAGATTAATTTTGGACTATATAGGGAAATTATCAAAATCGTCCCTCTTATTTAACGAAATATCAATTAGTCAGGTTTGAAGAATCAGGTATTTTAGTCCTTATTATTTCATTGAGTATCAAAAAAGTTTTTATTGGGGTCTATGCTTGATACACATCAATATTATCAACATAATATTGTTCTTTATTTAATTTGATTATGTATGAAAGAGCAGTAATTTTTTGAGGCATATTCACTCTTACATGAGTATGTTTCATTCTGTTCTTTTATTATTATTTTTCCTTATTTTGTGTACTTTAAATATAAAAAGTTTCACATGATCATAAAACATTGGAAAAACCAGTGCTCATCCGTGAAACAAAATGAATATTAATGCCTTTATTTCCTCAAAATTCAGCTTACAAGAAGATTTCACATATTTTATCAACACACTGATGTTGATAAACATTAGGAGAAAAAAAAAAAGACAATAACATTACAATTTACAAGTGATTTGAACAAGCAGGTTAATATCAAAACTGAACAACATTAGAAGAACATATAATGCTTGTTTTCTGTTTCCTTCCCCCAGTTCTCAAAGATTGATATTGAAGATGGCAAACTGTATGACCTTAATGCAACTGTTGGATCAACTTTATGTAAAAAAAAAACCCACTGGTTTTAGGTCAGTGATCTTGTCGTAGCCCCCTATAGATATAGAACAAGCTCAACTGCAAACTTTCCTTTCTTTGTAGGGTTTATTTCTCCTATCTGAAGTGCAGCAAAAAAAAAAAAAAAACATCTAAAAGACATAGCGAAGTACAGTCTTGAAGTAAACTTTTATTGTACATTAGTCCAGTGTTTCTTTCACTACCTTCGGTCTCCCTTTGCCACTAACTGTGACAATATCACCGGTCTTGAGTGTAGTACCATTTTTTGTGACTGTATTCCAATTGACATATACATCGCCATTACTACCAACAATTACAAAATAAGTTAGCATGCATCTCAATCTAATTTACAAGAATTTCATTAGAAAACTCAAATGGCAAGTCCCAGATAAAATTCATCACTTAAGTAAAAATGAGTGATGTCAAAATAACGTAGTTGATAAGCTGTAAATTATTAAAGTGAGGGGTGCTAAAAGTCGGTGAGGGGTACCTAATCACATATTATTTTGTGAATATATGAACCAGTATGGTTAGAGATGATTGATCAAATCGAAATTGAGTAGCCATCCTCCAACAGTAGTTTAATAAATTGAATATACTAACTACAAGCAGGAATAGCTTCTATGCAAGCAGAGTAGGCTGTACCTGATCAAATTTACTAGTTTCGATCGTGATATCTTGAATCCAGCACTAGCCAGAGCATCAACCCTTAGTGAGGCTTCTATGGCTTTGAATGAGTTGGTCCTACAAATTTCAAATGTGTCATGAAGTCATTGACAAATATCAGATGTATAACATCGTACAAATGAAATCACCACTATGATGGTTGGCAACCTTGGTGGTTCATATTCGAGAGCAAGCAATGGTATCTTTGCACAAGAGACGGAAACATTACCAACCTGCTAGAGAAATATGCATCAGAGATGGTACCCGAAATAAATCAACACCAAAAACATTTAAGCCCTGTTGGCTGTGGCCTAAAGCAAATATATTGACTAAATCAATATTTGTTTGTACAACAAGTAAAGAATCATCACCATTTAAGGTAAACCATATCTTCTTTTCAAGCATATAATTTCACATTATTTCAGCCCAGCAAGTAACATTTCTCTTTCAGCCATAAAATATTGGGCCAGGTAAAACAAAACTGAGCCGTTTTAGTAATAAAATTAGTGAACCAAATAAAAAACTGAGTAAATTATGGTTAATGTGGTGAGATGAAGTAGAATTTATGTTAATTACGGTACCAATGTTCATTACAATAAATTCCTTAAAGTGAAAAAGAAAAGAGTTTCCTAAATTTATGTATGCTGAGAAAGATAGGGATGTATTTGCAGAAAAACAATATATCAGAAGTAACTTTACCTTATCTAGTGATGATATAAGATAGCCAACAGGTTCTGGAACAACTAGGATTTGAGCCCCCTTTCTCCCTGTACATCAAACACAAGAGGAAAAGATTTCAAACTCAACCCAGTATCCAATTTGTTGGAGCTGTTAAGAGATTAAACTCAACAATAAAAATCATCTTTTCGAACATAAGGAAGCATGAATATTCTGGGTGGTTTTATCACTAAAATTTATAATTCAGCATATGGACCCAAGAACAGATATCTTGTATTTTAGACCCATACCCAATGATTAGATTCACTCTAATGTCATGAAAATCGGTAAAAGATCTCTGACACTTCACAGCAGCATCAACTTAGGGTGGATGCTGACACCATGGAGTTCTCTAAAGTTCAAAAGAAACGAGAAATTATAATATACAACTGTTCATATATTATTTCCTCCTCTCTTTTCATCTCCTTCAACTTGGCTTGATCGACTTTCGGTTCTACAGCTGCCTTTCCTGACACAGAAATCTCCTTATCTGCTATGTCACTCTGCAGATTTTGAATCCTTTTCTTTCTTAGTGGTTTCTTTCTGACCCTTTTGGGTTGGCAACGTATCTTGCTGTGGAGGGGATGATTTGGAATCTTCCTTTGGTCGCTTCACATTAGCTTTGGCCACAGTCTCTGGTTCTGAAGGCACCGAAGCCTCCACTACCACCAATGGCCTTTCATCAGGGTTTCTTATCCTTCCATCCTTGCTCAATTGTCGAGCATCCAATGATTGTAAAATTCTTTTCTGGTAATCATCCCTAACAGCCTTATTACTGCTCTAGAGTCATAAATTTATCCACCTAATAACAAAGGATAGAAAGTAAAAGATGAGAAGATTGCAAAAATATCAAAGTTGTGCAATATTCAAGACAAAAAAAAAGAGTACAAATCTAACAAACCTCTACTTACACAAATTCCTCAAGAGCCTTAATATCCTTTTCAGGTTAATTCCCTGTGAAGTACGGGTGTAGTTAATGGGGACGCCTGATATATCTTGAGGAGGGAAGATGGAGGTGCAATCGTATACTAGATTCTCAGTAATGTCAGCAGCAGTAGCAGAGGCAAGTGTTGCCCAAGTTTTGATGAAGCTAGCTGCTGCGACCGCATCAGCAACAACATGTCTGAAGCGAACAGTTTTTATCATCGAGCTACCTCAACTTTAATCATTTGCATTGTAACATATAAAATTGTTGCCATCCACTTCGGAAGTTTTGAACCACAATTATGTACCTTGTAATAGATAAATCATTTTAAATTTTAATTGAGAGATTTTCCTCTTCTTTTGGCATAATTTTGTTTCCAAGAAACTATAAAATGAGATTACATCTGTATTAAAACAACTTTGATACCACGGATTTCCATAAGGACCAAAACAAAGGTATACCAGGTTTCTTGTAAACTTCCATGTGAATCAACAAAATCTACTGGTTACACACCTGATTTAATGGTCTATGAATCAACACAATATGTTGTTGTCACATGATGACTCGTCTTGTGCAGTTGGTTTTATTGAATACTAATTTTAACAGAAATTTGATTCAAATTTGCTATAAGCCTGTAATATTCCTTTTCACTATATGTTTGACATTAATATTTTCATTTAAAAACACCACACAATATGTAGTAAAACATATTCCCTCAATAATATTGTTATCAGTTTAAACATATACAACAACACTGTATATTTCAAAAGAACTTCAGATGACCGACATTAAAAGTTTTACTTTAATAAAATTAATAACCAGACCATGACAACACGTCTAGCTGCTTTGTAACTTCTGTTTATTTGACCTTATTACCTTGATGAGGCTTTGATGGTGTGATGACATTTCTGAACCAAAGAATTACATAAAGAAACCAATTACACAAACACTTAGAAATATTCCACGGCAAACTTTATATAAAAAAATATAAAAAATACATAAAGAAATAAAAGAATTGAACTAAAAAATTATAATGATAATAATAAAAGCCACAAAACTTACCCTTCAGCACTGCCAACATGTAGTCCGGTGACTCTGATCCAACTGCGGCTGAATGGTTAAGGAACAATTCTGAATTTTCATCCAAGTAGGCATTTGCACTAAAAACACACGCTACCCAACATACATCATTTCAACTTCTTGTTGGTTCTTGGACATGAAATGAGGGAAGTGAATTCAAGCATTCACGATAATTTTCAACATTAACAAGCAAGTCTATGACCATGGAAACTATGGATGCATCTGGAATCAGATTTCTCTTGGCCATTTTGTAAAGCAATTCCACCGCTTTTGATTTTTCATTGTTTTGGATGAAACCGCGCATAAGCGTATCAAATGTCACTACATTTGGTATACAACCCTTTTCTTCCATATCCTGTAACAAACCATTTGCCTTTTCTAGCTCTCCTCTTTTACAAAGCCCATTGATCATGATGCTATATGTTACAACATCTGGCACTAGACATTTTTCTGTCAATTTATGGAATAGCTCCCAAGCCATTTCAATCCTTCCAGATTTACACAATCCATCAATAAGGCAACTAATAATTTTAATGGTTAGTTCAAAATTGGAATTTGCTAAAGTATGAAAGAATTGCAATGCATCTAGAATACAATCATTCTTGCAGAGTCCGTCAATAAATACAGTAAAGATACTTGAATCAGGTGCAACATCATTAACTTGCATCTCATCAAACATTTTCCGTGCCTCTCCAACTCTACGAGCCCTAAAAAGGCCAATTAGCAAAATGTTGTAACTAACAACCGTTGGTCTAATTCCCTTCGAAATCATTTCCCTATAAAGATTCATAGCTTGGTCTGCTTTTTTATTTTTACAATACCAATCTATCAAAATATTGTAGCTAACAACATCAGGCGTGCGCCCCATACTTGCCATAGAAACAAATAATTTCTCTGCGTCGTGTATTCTTCCCACCAAGCAACAACCATCCATAACTATGTTATAAGTGTAGGTATCTGGTTGAACACCTCTTTGAATCATCAATTTGTACAACCTATTTGCTTCATCCATCTTCCCACTCTTGCAAAGTTCATCTAGTAGCACACTAAATGTCACTGTAGTGGGATGCACACCTTGATTCAACATCTCTCTAAAAAGGCTTTTAGCCTCTTCCCAATCACCAACACAACACAGGCCATAAATAAGAGAGGTATAAATTACCGCATTCGCATGGATTCCCCTACCCTTCATTTCCAAAAACAGTTCTTTGGCTTTATTTATAAACCCATCTTTGCAAAGACCATCAATAATACTACCATACCAAACAACATCAGGCTTACAGGTAACACTATATTTACTATTCCCATTAACCACTTGTTCATGTAACCGGAGGGCAAGAATCGTATTATCACTTCGACACAGCCCGTGAATCAAAGTTGCAAATGTGACCGCATTAGGCCTGCAACCGAAGGAAATCATTTTCTTAAGAAACCGAGTTGCTTCCATAATTCTACCCTCCATACAAAGACCTTTAATTAGACAATTAAAAGTCGCCTCATCTGGGTTAAAACCTCTCCTCAAAAGTGCACCAAATACCACAAAACCATCACCAACCCTACTCATCTTGCACAGACAATTAATCAAAATGTTTAAAGTGATTAAATTAGGCACCAACCCAACAGAATTCATTCTAGTCTGAAGAGAAATAACATCACTATAATGCTTATTCTTCACAAGTGCAGTAAACAAAATATTGAAAGAGGACATGGGAGGAGTGTTTTGCATACGAATCATGTAATCAAAGAAGTGAAAAGCTTCATGGAGGTCGATTTTACCTGATTTGCATTTCCCATGAATGAATTCATGAAGCCGAGCTCGGTCTGAGTCTTCTGATTCAGACTTGGGGTGTGAAGTAGTGAAAAGCTTGGACAGAGATGAGACTCCATTTCTGGGAATGGAAGCTCTTGAGTGAGAGATTGAAGACAGTAGAGTAGCTTTAAAACCTATCATTTTCAAAACCCTTGGAAAGAGAGAGAGAGAGAGAGAGACACTGCTAGCTGCTTGCTAGGAATCAGAGACTCAGAGTGGATGTAAACACTAAACAGGGCTTAGGCGGGTCGGAGTATTTTAAAATCGGGTATGGATTTAAGGGGTGACAAACTGTTGGGCCGTTATTTCATTCGTTGTGGATTTGCAACAATTTTACTTATTAAGTCTTTCTTCTTAATTATGATTATTAATTTATACTCAAACACACTTGTCAAGAAGCTTTCAAGCGACAAACATTCAATGATGCAATCGCATCATTGAATTCTACTTTATTTCAAGTAATTTCAAATCACCATTTCTAATCTATTCTTTGAAAAAAAAAAATGTAAACGAAAAGAACCACTATCCAATGCAATATCTTATAAATTAATCGAAGTTATTAATTTATCTTCATGTCTAAATACGGACCAGCTAAATTTATTACATAAAAGAGTACTATTTTTTTAGGCATATTCACTCCTACATGTGTATGTTTAATTCTGTTCTTTATTATTATTATTATTTTTCATTATTTTGTGTACTTTAAAAAGAAAAAGTTTCACATGATCATTCAACATTGAAAAACCAGTGCTCATCCGAGAAAAACAAAATGAATATCAATGCCTTTATTTCCTCAAAATTCAGCTTACAAGAAGATTTCACATATTTTATCAACAAATTGATGTTGTTGATAAACAATAGGAGAAAAAAAAAACAATACCATTACAATTTACAAGTGATTTGAACAAACCGGATAATATCAAAACTGAACAACATTAGAAGAACATATAATGCTTGTATTCTGTTTCCTTCCCCAGTTCTCAGATATTGATATTGAAGATGGCAGACTGTATGTGACCTTAATTCAACTGTTGAATCAACTTTATGTAAAAAAATCCACCGGTTTTGGATCAGCGTTCTTGTCGCAGCCTCCTATAGATATACTAGTATAGAACAAGCTCAACTGCAAACTTTCCTTTCTTTGTACGGTTTATTTCTCATATATGAAGTTTTTATTTTTTTAGAAGACAAATCATCTGAAAGACATAGTGAAATAGTCTTGAAGTACACTTTTATTGTACATTGGTGTTTCTTTCACTACCTTCACTCCCTTTGCCGCTAACTGAGACAATATCACCGGTCTTGAGTGTAGTACCATTTTTTGTGACGGTATTCCGATTGACACATACATCACCATTACTACCAACAAGTACAAAATAAGTTAGCATGTATCTTAATCTAATTTACATGAATTTCATTAGAAAACTTAAAGAGCATGTCGCAGATAAAATTTATCACTTAAGTTAAAATGAGCAATGTCAAAATAACGTAGTTACGCACAATAAAGGCAAACCCACACAATGGTTTATTGATAAGCTGTAAATTATTAAAGTAAGGGGGTGCTAAAAGTCTGTGAGGGGGACCTAATCGCAAATGTTTCACGAATATATGAACCAATATGGTAAGAGATGATTGACCGAATCGAAATTGAGTAGCTATCCCCCAACAGTAGTTTAATAAATTGAATATACTAACTACGAACAGGAACGTATTCTATGCAAGCAGAGTAGGCTGTACCTGATCAAATTTACTAGTTTCGATCGTGATATCTTGAATCCAGCACTAGCCAGAGCATCGCCCCTTAGTGAGGCTTCTATGGCTTAGAAGGAGTTAGTCCTACAAATTTCAAATGTGTCATGAAGTCATTGACAAATATCAGATGAATAACATCGTACAAATGAAATCACCACTATGATGGTTGGCAACCTTGGTGGTTCATATTCGAGAGCAAGCAATGGTATCTTTGCACAAGAGACAGAAACATTACCAACCTGCTAGAGAAGTATGCATCAGAGATGGTACCCGAAATAAAGCAACACCAAAGACATTTAAGCCCTGTAGGCTGTGGCCTAAAGCAAATATATTAACTAAATCAATATTTGTTTGTACATCAAGTAAAGAATCATCACCATTTAAGGTACACCGTATCTTCTTTTAAAGCATATAATCTCACATTATTTCAACCCAGTAAGTTACATTTTCCTTTCAGCTACAACAATATTGGGCAAGGTAAAACAAAACTAAAGAGTCGTTTTAGTAATAAAATTAGTAAACGAAATAAAAATCTAAGTTATGATTAATGTGGTGAGATGAAGCAGAATTTATGTTAATTACGGTACCGATGTTCATTACAATAAATTCCTTAAAGTGAAAAAAAAAAAAGAGTTTTCTAAATTATGTATGCTGAGAAAGATAGGGCTATATTTGCAGAAAAAAAAAAAGTATCAGAAGTAACTATTACCTTGTCTAGTGATGATATAAGATAGTCAACATGTTCTGGAACAACTAGGATTTGAGCCCCCTTTTCTCCCTGTACATCAAACACAAGAGGAACAGGTTTCAAACTCAACCCAGCATCCAATTTATTGGAGCTGCTGCAAGATTAAACTCAACAGTAAAAATAATCTCTTCGAACAAAAGGCAGCATGAATATTCTGAATATTCAGCAGATGCACAACCAATATAATAGAACCATACAGCACACACAGAAAAATACAGCCTGATGACTTACTAGCAAGCACCCTAAGAATGAGGAGGTCAAAGGGTTAAATTCCCTCACGCCCAATGATTAGATTCACTCTGATGTCATGAAAATCAGTAAAAATGGTTACAATATCTCTGGAACTTCGTTTTATGGAAATGATGCATTATTGTATTCGCACAGACACAACAGCATCAACTTAGGGTGGAAATGCTGACACCATGGAGGTCTCAAAAGTTCAAAAGAAACGAGAAGTTATAATATATGACTGTTGTCATAATATAATTTTATTTCACAAATAAAACAACAATATAATGTATCTTCCAATATATGTGTTGTGTTGGACTGGTTCCAGTTAAGAGCTGCAATAAGTTGATAGTTGTAGAGTAATGAACATGACAGAATCATGAACAGGTGTTTGAAATTGTATAACAAGCATTCAAAACATACAATCTATCAAGATTACTTTGTAAGGCATACATGCAATTTAAACATGCCATCTGAACCAGGTCTGTGAAGGATTTGTTCTAAGGAACAAGAACTGCCTTCTTGTGGAGAACTGAAACTAGTATCTGAAATAAAGTGTAGATGATACCTGCAAGATGATATCTCCAAGCTTTTCCCTCGCAATCCTCGGTGGCAAGAATTGTGCCAAGGAAGTCACCATGGTAACAAGTTTGAAATCCGAAGTTTCCCGTGATACTGGAAGAAGGAAATAACTTTGAGGCAACCGGTTGAAGTTTTAAAGATTCCCCACATGATTGTAAAGTTCAAAACATATGGAACTATGAAATGATTACCTCAGTGCTGCAACTACATCCGGATCACTTGTCAATGCTTCTGGATGTCCAACAGAGATCCGACATCGCTCAGCCTAGATAATAGGAAGTTGTATCAACATAATCATTCATCAGCTTAGGCAAAAGGCTCTTCTGTTAAGTTTACTTGCATAAAAGTCGGGTGGATTATGGATTCACAGGTGTATCATGTACGGGCTTCAACATGAAGTGAAATGGGAAAAAGATTGTTTGAATTTGAAAAGTTAGCCTGACCTGAGGGTATCCACCCTGAGCAACTGTTTTGACATCAGCAAGCTTTTCCAAGGCAATCATTGAATCCTTCAATACTGGCGGCGTAAGAAAATCTGTGTGTAAAACATCTCTTCTGGACGATACCCATCTAGCCTACAACAAGCACAACACAAACACCGCCAACAATTTTCAGTACCTCAATGTCTCCAAGTACTAAAGACAATTATACTCTAATTATACATATTAGAGGAAACTAAATTACCATTTCAAGAATATGCTTCACTTCCTCAACCACATTTTTGTTGATAACACCCTTAAGTAAATCATCAACATCCCCCTTAATAGCATGTGCCAGTTGACACATCCCTGAAGCTTAATTGCACAGCATATGATAAAAGTAAAGCAAAAACCAAGTCCCAAAAACAAAAACAAAATCAAAATCAAAATTATCTATCTTTTACTCAAATAATAAAAAAAGCAAGTCTTTGAATATTGCCCACAAGTTTAAATTCAGCTAATGTGGCATCAAATTACATGCTTTTTTAGTTTTTTCTTCAATCAAGCTTACTGGGTATCTCTAATTATTGACAAATATTATAAAGAACAACAAAATCCCATGAAAATGAAAGAGAGATATATATGTTTACACACACCTCTTGAATGTCCGAGTGTGAACGTGGGAGAAAAAAGACTTCCATGAGAAGAGAAGGTGTGATTTGATTGAAGTTGAAGAGGACGAGAGAGAGAAAAGGGTTGAAGAAATGGTCTTGTTCGAACAAAAGTTGAAGGTGGTGCAGTGAAGCTGGTTCTGGTGGCAGACTATGTATGGGCATCTCTGATTTTTCTTCACTTTTGACACCGCTTTACAAATATCAATAAGGCCTTGACGACCCACCTATCATCCTAGACAATAAAACAAGAAACAAGTCTCCGTGCGCAAACGAGAGTATAAAGGAAACAATTTAGGGATGGCAATGGGGCGGGTTCGGGAAGGGTGGCCCTCCCCACACCCCGCCCTTTTATTTTTTGAAAACTCATCCCCTCATAAGGGCATCTGCAACCTGGCTGAAAAATAGAGCACAACGCCATTTTTCAGTAAAAATCAACCTCCAACCCAGTGCCAGGAGTTGCTTCAACGAACAGTGTCAGCGCGACACTCGCGCGACACAGTTCCTTTTGCGCAAAAAAAGTGCCTAATTCCCTTTTTTTTCCCATCCCTCAACCTTTGTAAAATCACAGTTTGACCCCTTTTTATTAAAATCTATTCTTATTATATCTTTTATTTAAAGGTTCTGTTTAATCATAGTTTTACCTCAATCAATTAAATTTATTCCAATTTGGTCCATTTTATTATTTAATGATTTTGTTTTGATTTAATTACTATTGATATTAACATTTATAATAAACTAAAATAAAGTGTATAATTCCAAATTTTTAATGCAATTTTTTTATAAATAAATCACTTAATTCAAAACAGCAGAAATTAAAGCAAAATACATTAATTAATAAAAACATTAAAAACAAAATATAAACTTCATAGTGATAAAATAAATTACCATTAATTGGAAGACATTAAAATTAAGGAAAAATACAACATAAATTACAACATCGATTTAGTAGTCTCGAAGACCATTTTCAGATCCTTCGAGATTATTGAAAAACTCACCAAAAGACCTAGATGTATTTTGGGATCCCTGGCCTCGTTGTTGAACTCGTTTTTTCCATAATTCTTAATTGTTCATGATGCATAAACATGCGTCGGTTTGGATCAATTATGGTATTCGAATTCATCATTACAATTTTGGTATCCTTCAGGTCCAATTTTCTCTCCATAATTTCGTAATTTCTTTGCCTATCCTCACTACTTTTTTTTAATAAAAAAAACGTCCAAGAGTTGTTGTCCATCATTTATAGAGTCAATAATTTTTGAACCTTTTTCCTCATCCTTCCTTTTCAATTTTGCTTTCTTCACCCCAACGGGCCATTTAAATGAACTATCGCCAACATCATCATTAGTTATATTAAGAGAAAATGTAGATAGTCCAGGAGATGCCAATGTGGGAGACTCTAGAGTTTGAAAGTCTTCTTGTGATGATACAAAATTACCACTTTACCTTTAAAAGGCTGATGTTGCACTTGTTATCTGCAAATTTTTACATATCTTTGAGGATGGGCCACACATGATCAAATTTGAATCTTTTTTTGTATTTCTTATCTTGTGTTAATAATATTTTGGCTCGAATCATTTGCAAAACGATACAAATATATATTGTTAAAATTCAATATTAAATATAATTTTTCTAAAACTTTAATTTTAATAAATACTCACAATATCAGCGTCTGAAGCACCACTTGGATTAAGACTTTCCATTTGTTGTAGGCATCCCCGCAATTTTCCAACTGCAGTAAGGATACTTTGCATTCGACACTGCAAACTTCTCTTGCCACGAAGTTGACTGATAATCTCTAGTTTGGTGTTGTTATACTCAGTCTCAAGTACTCAAGACCAGAACATTTCCTTCGATTGGTTTATACCTATGATTGGGTTTTGCAAAATATCAAGATATACGTGACAGGGGTGTGTGTCTTCTTCATTTGTGTACAAAGAACGTCAGTGATGTGAAGTCATTTTTTGGAAAAATGATTTGAAGCGAAAAGCAATTTGAAGAGATACGTGATTCGAAGGGATGAGAGATTTGAAGGGATATGTTTAATTTAGTGTGGGTTGATATTTATAGAAACTATAAGGTACTCTTTCATATTTAATCATATGGTTCAGATGGTGAGGAAATCCATCCACTGGTTGGCATTTGAAATCATATTTCTTATCTTTAGATATTGGGAAAGGTGAAGATAAGAATTATGTACAAGTCTAGATATTATTTTGGAGAGGTGTCCTACGATTCAGATAGAGAGAAAATCCATCTAATGATTGGCATTTAATAGCTCAAATTTCTTATCTTAATAATTTGGGAAAAGTGAAGATCAGATTTCTAGAAAAGTTGAGATATTATTGCAAAAAGGTGTCATACGGTTCAGATGGTCTGGAAATCCATCCAATGGTTGGCATTTTTTATCAAATATTTTATCTTGATATTTTGGGAAAAGTGAAGATCAAATTTCTGGAAAAGTTTAGATATTATTGCTGAGAGGTGTCCTACGATTTAGATGGTCTGGAAACCCTTTCAATGGTTGGCATTTCAGCTCAGATATCTTATCTTTATATTTTGAAAAAAGTGAATATCATAACTCAAGTGAATTTTATTTAATTAAAAAAACTGATTAACTTCAACCTAATACAACCTATGGATGAGAGAAAATGAGATCTCATCGACTCCTAAACACATCAACGAAATCGGTATAGAAAAAAAAACCCTAATTGTTGTGTAAGAAACTAAATGGGTCCGGAAAACACACTAATAGACGCATTAATGGGCCTTTTCTAGGCTTTCCGAAAATATATTATAATAGGCATTTGGAGCCCGTATGTAAAAGTTATGAACCCATAAAGCCAGACATGTTTTGGTAAATAAGTGACCCAGGTTAAAACTTGCCAATTAGTCTGAATCGAACAGTTAAGATATTACAATCGAGAGGTGACCTACGGTTCAGATGGTGATGCAATTCATCAAATGGTTGGCATTTAATAGCTCAGATTTCTTATCTTCAGATTTTGGGAAAAGCGAAAATAAGATTTCTGGAAAAAAGTGAAAACATTATTTTCGAAATTAAACCTACGATTTTGATGGTGATGAAATCTAACCAATGGTAACGATTTAATAGTACATATTTCTATAGTTTATCTAGAATAGTTATTGGTTCCAGGTTTTGGATTGCGCAGCGGAATGGGGTTTTAAAATTTTTCATGCAATCATCAAGTAAACTTATTTGTACAGTAATAATCGAAAACAATAAGAAGGAAAAGAAATTATTTCATACCAGCTTTTGAAGGCTCATTCTTTCTTTTCCGATCTGCTTCCTGATTTGAACCACAAGAGCTTCCCTGGCTATATCCCGCGATTGGCAACAGCGTATGGGCGCGTCACGGGTTTTAGGAACTTAAGTGGAGGTAGAAGAAACTAACGAAAACAACTCTTGTTTTCTAGGTGTGGAATTCGGCCACTCTCATATTAAAAAATCCCAAAAACTATATATCTATATATATATATATATATATGTGTGTATGTATATTTGGCCGCACACCTCTCGGTTTCCTTCTATTTATTTCACGCAATAAATATTCAATGCCATTGAATTTAGTGAACTGATTCATTCTCTTTTATTTCATTTCACACACCAACACCATTCAATACAATTGAATATGATATATTTTTGTTCTATGCGTGTATCATTTTTCAAAAGCAATAAATACCTCATATCTATTACCTTTTATTTTTTTTCTTAAACTGATTACTTCATTAATTAATCCTTTAAGATATCTAATATCTTTAAGGATAATTAATGGTTTTGAATTTAAACCTTTTAAATTCAAATTTGATAACACCCTCCAACTAATGATTAATCGTATAATTAAATAATATAGTTATTTAATTAACGTAATCATTAATATTCTTTAATTAAATAATCTCATTATTCAATTAATTCCTAAATAGATACGTGTCGCTTTCGTAACACAATTAATTGGACAATCCAATTAATCAAATGTGATCCTTGTTACCTTTAATCAATCGGGCTAGCAAGGGGACCTAATGGACCTACAGTATTTCGAGCTCCAATAATCCTTAGAAATAATTAATTAAACTCTTTAATTAATATTTCATGATTATTAACTTAAGTGTTATTCCACTAAAAACCCGAAGCTGCATTCTCTCAACTGTAGATGTTTTTACACAAACCAATAACTTTCGGTGTCCATTGATATATCTATTACATATGGTATAATCCTCCACAAGTAGCTCATAATTAGAGATGGGTAATAATGTCCGTTATACCCCTCTAATTACATATTTTCCATTAAGTACCATTGATTCTCTAATGAACAATAAATCCTACATTCCTCACGGAATTATGAGAGAGTTCATATTGTTTAAGCCCCGAATCAACCCTTAAGGGAACTAATATCCACTTCTCGCAAGAAGGAGTGGATTCCACTATTGTGTGCAAACCTTCCCAGCCACAAGCCAAACTGTGATCCAAACATACGAAGCATAGTGATCGGGAATGCAACTCCGACCTCACCCATGGTACATCAAAAATCACGATCTAACCTGAAGGAGTCGATAAGACACTCAGGAATAAGATCACCCATTTATAGCCATCATTTGTCGATATATGAATCTCATCATGTAACAGATCTTATTGAGAGATTCATATAGATCGTGGCCCAGTCCTATATGATCACATCATATAAGGTGTCTCCATTCTCATATCACCATATGAATGATTCAGGATAAGATCACCGTACATTACGGAATGGACCGCAGCTAAAGATTAACCACAAATAAAGTACCCAGCTTTATTTGCTATATACGGACTCTTTAGATTGCTCGTTTCAAAATGAATCCATCTGTATATGACAATCATATACTCTTGGATGTTAAATACACATGTTATATAAAAGTATAAAATAATTTGAATGAATAAACTACTTCTTTTATTTATGTTCATTTCACATTTACAAATTACAAGCTTTAGGGCAAAAACCCCAACAATAGTATCTTTCATGATGATAAACAATCTATACTAAAGTCTGCTAAAACTCATTCAATTCAACTCCAAGCAAAAATGAGTTTCAACATCGGAGGTCCATCTAATTTCGCATCTTCATCTTTCGACGATGATGAAGTGCAACTTATGGCAGATCTTGAAACAATTGATGAAGAACAAGAAGTTATAATTACCCAACATGGTAACATCCAACGGGTCATCGCTTAGTATCTCAATCAACAAAACAACCAAGTGACCCATGGAGGCTTAATTCCTGGTCATATAGTGATCAATCGAGACCGAAAAAGTATTATTCGTAATTTGTTCAACGACTGTTTTACCGAGAACCCACGGTATAATGATCAAATGTTACGTCGACGTTTTCGAATGGGTAGAAGTTTATTCATTCATATTGTTGATGTTGTGGAAGCTCATGACAACTACTTTGTGCAATGAAGAGATAGTGTGGGTCGACTAGGTTTATCCACTCTTCAAAAAATAACAGCAGTATTTCAGATGTTGGCATATGGGCTATCAGCGGATGCTACTGACTAGTATATTAAAATAGGAAAGTCTACAACAATTGAAAGTTTGAAGAGATTTTGTCGTACTGTTGTGGAGGTATTTACATAGGAGTATCTACATAGGAGTATCTAAGATCACCTAACGCTACTGACGTTGCCAGACTACTCCGTATTGGTAAAGAGAGTGGTTTTCCAGGAATGCTAGGTAGTCTAGATTGTATGCATTGGAAGTGGAAAAATTATCCAATGGCTTTGGCAGGACAATATGCAAGTCGTAGTGGATCCCCAAATATTATTCTGGAGGCTGTAGCTAATTATGATATGTGGATATGGCATACCTATTTTGGTTTGCCGAGTACCAACAATGATATTAATGTGTTGGAGGCATCCCATCTTTTTGCCAACCTTGCTTAAGGTATTGCTCATTCAGCTCATTATGTCATACAAGGAAAAGAATATAATATGGGTTATTATTTAGCTGATGGTATATACCCAAAATGGTCTACGCTTGTACAAACTATTCACGATCCACGTGGTCGGAAAAAAATTTATTTGCAATGAAACAAGAAAGATGTAGAAAAGACGTAGAACGTGCATTTGGAGTTCTCCAATCATGGTTTGCAATTGTGGCAGGACCCGCACGTTTTTGGCATAAACATGTTTTACATGATATAATGACTGTGTGCATTATTATGCATAACATGATAATCGATGATGAGCATTATGTTGATGCAGCAATTGAGGATCATATGGAAGCACCAACTCCATAAGTTGAGATGATGGTAGATGAAATACCTGATTTCAAGAAATCCTAACTCGATATAGAAAAATCAATGATAAAGAGGCTAACATTGTACTCTGAAATGCATTAATAGATCATTTGTGGGATGAATATACTAATTCAGATAATTAAATGATGATCAATATGTACTTTTTATTTTTATGCTTTTTCTTTTTTATTTCATGAAAAGTAATGTTTAAGTTATTTAATAATAAATGCAATATTTTACGTAATTAAATTTACTTTCTTTTAATTTATTAATTTCATAATTTCTTATCATATTGCAATATTATATTAATTATGAGGTGAAAAGTTAATTGTGGAGAAATATTAAAAAAAAAGGAAAAAGGGAATAGTCAAGGGAATATTCTTTTTAGTATAAAATTTAGTGCAGTGGGTTGGAAACAGAATAGTGAATTAGTGTGAAAATTGTATTATTTTAATGCAAAAGTTACACAAAAATAGGTTTTTGGGTTGGAGATGGATTAAAACCCCTCAATAGATGAACCGGGGTAGGGCGGGGCGGGGTATGCTTTCCCCATCCCCACCCAATTTATCTCACTTATCTAAATTATTTATTAAAATCTTGTCAAAAAATATTTATTAAAATAATAAATATATATTCCAATGAATATGATATAATATATAAAGTAATTCCAAAAAACTATTGAAAATCATCTCAAAAATATAAATCTCAAAACTAAACGGGGTGGGGGGGGATTCTATTCTTCATCCCCTCCCTATCCTCACCGCGGGTTATTTTGCCATTCTTAGGAAACATTAGATAAAAAAAAAATAGTTAATTTTGGAGCTAGTAAAAGACTTTAGCTCCAAGAAGTTTACTTTGACTCTAAGAATGTTGTTTTGGCTCCTGGGAATATCCGGAAAGAGATCCGAGAATATTTGAGGGGACACCGTTGTGAGCTTGGGCCCGGTTTTGGTTTGAGGTTATAGAAAGAATATTGAGTGTGTCATGTAACAATTTTCTATATACAGTATTTATATTTTTCTCTAATAAAACATGCGCTCCCGTGTCAACTTTTTTCGATATCCTCAAACTCGAAATTAATTGTAATAGCTAGAAAAAGAAAACAACCCGGATTACAAATCAACTTTAGAAAACTTGTATAAAGAATCCAAATTACTATATGATTTAACAAAAACAAAATTATTAGTACACTCTAACAGATAAAAGGGCATTTCTACTAGAATAGAAGAGACACAATTAGGGATGGGTGTGGGGCCTAATGGGGTAGGGGAGGGTCCCCCCACTCTTATCCTCACTCCCATTCTCAACCCGTCCCCCACCACCTCCTCCAAAACCCATTTGGGGGACTGGGGGTAGGGGCATTTTGGGGGGAGGTTCCCCGTCCCCCACCCCGAAACCTCATTTCTCTCATTTATTTTAATTTTCAATTTTAAATTTATAATTTCCAATTCAAAAATCGGAATTTGGAATTTGGTCATTCCAATTTTTAGTTTGACCATATTAAAATATTCAATTTAAAAAGTAATCAAAATATTAGTTATAAAATATATAATTGGTTTAAAGAAATCCAAAATAAATACAAATATTTATAATACTTCAAATTTAAAGTTTACATCTTCGATCAATACTCATATACTAAGTACTAACTAGTAACTACTAACTCATGTTAATATTGTAATATATATATATATATATATTAATTGTTAAAACTTTGGATATAAATAAAAATAATAATTATATATATATATATATATATACATTTTTGAAGGAAATGGGGGAATGAATTCAGTGGAGGGTCCCCCTACCACCTACCCCATTTATAAAATGGGGGTCAAGTTTACCCCCATCCCCACCCTCAAAAATCATTCGGGGGCAATATTTGCCCCAAAACCTCATGGGACCCGTGGGGGATGGGACCCAATGGGGAAACGCCCATCCCTATACACAATGTGCCCCCAATAAATTCATGCAATATGATGCAAAATTTACATGTACATGATTATCGATACCAATAGCCTGCTATGCTACCCATAACCCATCCCATCCCATCCCAACCCAATGAAGTTTCTCACTTCCAGACCGTGCTTTAGAGATTGATCTCGTAAGGACCCCTAACCCAATTGGTGCTGATTTCAAAAGAAGTGTTGATATAAATACACAAAGGAATGCAATCCATCCTGTCAAAACTTCTAGTCCACATCCAACAATGTCAACTGAACCCATCAAAGTTTCCAAGCTCCATCAAATCATAAAAAAGATCAGTAATGCACTTCAATAAACCGGCTACATAAACATCAATTATACATGACGCAAAGCCCTGTAGATGAAGATGATATTCATGAATTTGATTTAAGTCAAAATTTGAAAATACATCAAACCAAATGTATTATATTTTCCCCACCACTGGTAAATGTTTCAGACTGATCCAACTACAAACCAGATTATGAGTTTTAAGTCCATCCCTCGACGGGATGCAAAGAACAAAAAAAAAACAAAATTAACTTAACGTTTTTTGCTTCTATAATCCTAATTAACTTGCATGCTCATCAAGCATAAAACTGTCAATCCACCTTCTCTAATGACTACTAGTTTCCATATTATCTTCACAGAAGATAGAAGTAGTATACGAGAGCCGCAATCAACGCAAGTGCCAAACCTGCAGGACCAGCCCATAGCCAGTAGTTAGTAGACTTTTTACGCTTCAGTATGGCCTTCGGAAGTGATTCTGCACCCCTAGATCGACTCCTGTTCTTCATCGTATTCTCCTTATGGACCTTGGATTTATTCGGGATTTGAGCTTCAACCGGAGCTTCAACATTGTCGTCAGCTTTCTCTGTCTCCTCTGCTTCAGCTGATTCTTCGTTCGTAGGGAATCCAGCCTTCTTCTTTGCTTTCTTTTCACGCTCCTGAAATGGACAGAAGAAATAATCATATTAGTTTCAGAAACAAAATAAAAAGCCGGTAAACTAATAATGACAAAGAAATGTATAAATAATTTCCTTCAGCTTTCTTCTGAGCTCTTATAGCTTCTTTAAGCAGCTTTTTCAGCCAACTTCTTCTTTCTTTCCATGGCTAGCTTAGCTTTCGCAATTTCCACCTCTGTTTTCATCTCCTTCAACTTGGCTTGATCGACTTTCGGTTCTACAGCTGCCTTTCCTGACACAGAAATCTCCTTATCTGCTATGTCACGCTGCTCCACGGCAGATTTTGAATCCATTTCTTTTGTGGTTTCTTTCTGGCCCTTTTGGGTCGGGCCTGTCAGCAAAGTATCTTGCTGTGGAGGGGATGATTTGGAATCTTCCTTTGGTCGCTTCACATTAGCTTTGGCCACAGTCTCTGGTTCCAAAGGCGCCGGAGCCTCCAATACCACCAATGGCCTTTCATCAGGGTTTCTTATCCTTCCATCCTTGCTCAATTGTCGAGCATCCATTGATTGTAAAATTCTTTTCTGGTAATCATCCCTAACAGCCTTATTACTGCTCCAGGGAGTCATAAATTTCTACACCTAATAACAAATGATAGAAAGTAAAAGATGAGAAGATGGCAAAAGTATCTAAGTTGTGCAATATTCAAACAAAAAAATGAGTACAAATCTAACAAACCTCTACTTCCACAAATTCCTCAAGAGCCTTAATATCCTTCTTTACGGCATTATCTTTGGCTTGGTTCAAGATTCTACGATATTCATAGAAGAGGGCATTCTGAAAAAAGGAGTAAGATTCATTAGGGGCTGTTTTTGCATATTATATTTATCAAGAAGGAAAAGACTGATAAAAACACTTAAATAGCAGCTCCTACTCCTTTTACACCAACACATTTAGATATCTTTATAAGATAACATATCTTGCCCAAGCTGAATGTTTATGACAAACACAAGAATGAGAAAAAAAATTAATAACCTGAGTAGTGGAGAAACCAGCTAGTTTAGTCGGTCTCTCATAATTGCATAAAAGGTTTTGGAATCAAATCCCCCTCACATCAAGTTTACATATGCATAAAAGGTTTTGTTAACATAAGAGGGAGGGATGAGATGTGGTGCAATTATTATTAAGACAGGAACACAACCATAACTAATAATAATAATGGCCTAGGGAGTTGAGTGAGGCATTTCAATGATCAGAGACCACAATCCTTTCCAAATGAGACAGGAGTGAGAGGTATCTTGTGATAAATAAATAAAATAAATTTAAATAAATGGATGTAAATCAAATTTACCTCACATACTAATATTATAGTTTCATTTTACCTATATTTACTTACTATTATAGTTTCATTTTGGCTCCAATTTCACATAACTAATTAAAAATATCAATTTATTAAATTACTTAACTTACTAGAACTTTTGTTTTATACTAAATGAAATGATCAAGTTTTAGCATACTTCTGATTTTAAAACTTGACTTTAACATACGATCTCATCGTGTGGAAACGTGTGGGTGCAAGTAGCTTATCATCGATCTACCTCAACTTTTATCATTTGCATTGTAACATATAAAATTGTCGCCATCTACTTCGGAAGTTTTGAACCACAATTATGTACCTTGTAATAGATAAATCATTTTAAATTTTAATCGAGAGATTTTCCTCTTCTTTTGGCATAATTTTGTTTCCAAGAAACTATAAAATGATATTAAATCTGTATTAAAACAACTTTGATACCAAGGAGATCCATAAGGATTAAGGACCATAACAAAGGTATACCAGGTTTCTTGTAAACTTCCATGTGAATCAACAAAATCTACTGGTTACACACCTGATTTATTGGTCTATGAATCAGCACAATATGTCGTTGTCACATGATGACTCAGTCTTTTGCAGTTGGTTTCACTGAATACTAATTTTAACAGAAATTTGATTCTAATTTGCTATAACCCTGTAATATGCCTTCTCATTAAATGTTTGATATTAATATTTTCATTTAATAACACCGCACAATATGTTGTAAACATATTCCCTCAACAACAATGTTATCAGTTTAAACCTATACAACACTGTATATTTCAAAAGAACTTCAAATGATTGACATTGAAAGTTTTACTTTAATAAAATTAATACTGGACCGTGACAACAAGTCTAGCTTCTGTTTATTTGACCTTATTACCTTGATGAGGCTTTGATGGTGTGATGACATTCCTGAACCAAAGAATTACACAAAGAAACCAATTACGCGAACAATTAAGAAATATTCCACGGCAATCTTCAAATAAAAAAAAATTAAATATACATAAAGAAATCAAAGAATTGAACTAAAAAATTATAATGATAATAATAAAAGCCACAAAACTTACCCTTCAGCACTGCCACTGGTGACTCTGGTCCAACTGCAGCTGAATGGTCGAGGCACAATTCTGAATTTTTATCCAAGTAGGCATTTGCACTAAAAACACATGCCACTCAACATACATCGTTTCAACTTCTTGTTGGTTCTTGGACATGAAATGATGGAAGTGAATTCAAGCATTCAAGATAATTTTCATCATTAACAAGCAAGTCTATGACCATGGAAACTATGGATGCATCTGGAATAAGATTTCTATTGGCCATTTTGTGAAGAAATTCAACCACTTTTGATTTTTCACTGTTTTGGATGAAACCACGTACAAGCGTATCAAATGTCACTACATTTGGTATACAACCCTTTTCCTCCATATCCAAGAACAAAAGGTTTGCCTTTTCTAGCTCCCCATTTTTACAAAACCCATTGATCATGATGCTATATGTTACAACATTTGGCACTACACATTTTTCTGTCAATTTTTGGAATAGCTCCCAAGCCATTTCAATCCTTCCAGATTTACACAATCCATCGATAAGGCAACTGACAATTTTAATGGTTAGTTCAAAATTGGAATTTGCTGAAGTATGAAAGAATTGCAATGCATCTTGAACACAATCATTCTTGCAGAGCCCGTCAATAAAAACAGTAAAGGTATTTGAATTAGGTGCAACATCAAAAGATTGCATTTCATCAAACATTTTCCGTGCCTCTCCAACTCTACCAGCCCTAAAAAGGCCAATTAGCAAAATATTGTAACTAACAACTGTTGGCCTAATTCCTTTCAAAATCATTTCTCTATAAAGATTCATAGCTTTGTCTGCTTTTTTATTCTTACAATACCCATCTATCAAAATAGTGTAGCTAACAACATCAGGCGTGCACCCCATACTTGCCATAGAAACAAATAATTTCTCCGCGTCATGAATTCTTCCCACTAAGCAATAACCATCCATAAGTATGCTACAAGTGTAGGTATCAGGTTGAACACCTCTCTGAATCATCAGCTTATACAACTTATATGCTTCGTTCATCTTCCCAGTCTTGCAAAGCTCATCTAAGAGCACACTAAATGTCACGGTTGTTGGATGCACACCTTGATTCAACATCTCTATAAAAAGGGTTTTAGCCTCTTCCCAATCACCAACACGACACAAGCCACGAATAAGAGAGTTATAAATGACCACATCCGCATGGATTCCCCTGCCCTTCATTTCCAAAAACAGTTCTTTGGCTTTATTTGTAAACCCATCTTTGCAAAGACCATCAATAATACTACCATACCAAACAACATCAGGCTTACAGGTAACACTATATTTACTATTCCCATTAACCACTTGTTCATGTAACTGGAGGGCAACAGTCGTATTATCACTTCGACACAGCCCGTGAATCAAAGTTGCAAATGTGACCGCATTAGGCCTGCAACCGAAGGAAATCATTTTCTTAAGAAACCGAGTTGCTTCCAAAATTCTACCCTCCATACAAAGACCTTTAATTAGACAAGTAAAAGTCGCCTCATCTGGATTAAAACCTCTCCTCAAAAGTGCACCAAATACCACAAAACCATCACCAACCCTACTCATCTTGCACAGACAATTAATCAAAATGTTTAAAGTGATAAAATCAGGCACCAACCCAACAGGATTCATTATAGTCTGAAGAGAAATAACATCACCATAATGCTTATTCTTCACAAGTGCAGTAAACAAAATATTGAAAGAGGACATGGGAGGAGTGGTTTGCATATGAATCATGTAATCAAAGAAGTGAAAAGCTTCATGGAAGTCGATTTTACCTGATTTGCATTTCCCATGAATGAATTCATGAAGCCGAGCTCGGTCTGAGTCTTCTGATTTAGACTTTGGGTGTGAAGTAGTAAAAAGCTTGGACAGAGATGAGACTCCATTTCTGGGAACTGAAGCTCTTGAGTGAGAGATTGAAGACAGTACAGTAGCTTTGAAACCTATCATTTTCAAAACCCTTGGAGAGAGAGAGAGCGTGTTTCTCAGAAATTTTTGTTGGAGAGTGGAGACTGCAATCTGCTAGCTGGGAATCAGAGTGGATGTAAACAGGGCTTAGGCGGGTCGGAGTATTTTAAAATCGGGTATGGATTGAAGTGGTGACAAAATGTTAGGCCCTAATGTCCGATTGATGGCCCAATCAATTAATCTACCCAAATAAGGGGGAATTACAGTTTTGTCCTTATGTTTTAAGGAAACATTGTCTTTTTACCTGACTTATGTGTATTAGGGTATTTGGTCCTCATCTTTTTGGAAATGCATTAAAAAAGTCTCTCTGACCAAAAAGTTGACGGTCAACATTAATGGAAGTGCCAAAAAGACGGTTTCCCCCTAAGTAATATGAAAAGACTAAAATGCCCCAAGAATTAAACTTCTGACATTGTGATTAAAAGCCACAAGCTCTAACCAGCTGAGCTATTACAACTTATTGTTGGAGATTTGTTGATTTAAATATATATATATATAGTTATATATTTTGTTTAAAATAATTTAAATCTATTTATATAATTTAAAATAAAATCATATATATATATATAATTTGAAATAAACTCATATTTAATAATAATATATCAAAAAAAAGGTTTATGAAAAAGAAAAAGGAACTAAGAAAACAAAAGGAAAAAATATTCAAAAAAGTAATTTTTTTTTCTTTCTCTTTTTATTTTTTTCCTATACAATTTATGAGCTTTGTTTTCTGGGATTTTTTTTATCAAATCTACTAAATAAATATTTTTTAAAAAGAAAAAAAAAATAGAAAGAAAAAGAAAATAAGAAAACAAAAGGAAATCCAGAAAATCAAAACCCATAATTTTTTTTTCTTTTTCAAAAAATATTTTATTTCAATTTGATAAACAAAACCCAGAAAATCAAAGACCATAAATTGAAAATGGACAAAAATTAAATATGTTTTTTTCCTTTTGTTTCTCTTCTTTTTCATAAATATGTTTTAATATATCATTATTAAATATGAGTTTATTTCAAATTATATATATGATTTTATTTTAAATTATATAAACAGATTTAAATTATTTAAAACAAATTATATAACTATATATATATAAATAAACAAACCTCCAACAATGAATTATAATAGCACAACTGGTTAGAGCTTGTGGCTTTTAATCACAAGGTTAGATGTTTAATCCTTGATAGAGACCATTTAATTTTCTATTTAACTGTTAAAGGGTTTGAGGGGCATTTCAGTCTTTATGTAGGGTTTAAGAGTAGTTGTTGAAGAGGCATTTCAGTCTTTTTTGCATACTTAAGGGTAAACCCGTCTTTTAACACTTCTATTAACTTTGACCATCAACTTTTGGTCAAAGAGACTTTTTTGATGCATTTCTAAAAGGTTAAGAACCAAAGACCCTAATACACATAAGTCAGGTTAAAAAACAATGTTTCCTTAAAACATAAGAACCAAACTGTAATTCCCCCAAATAAAAAAGCAAGTCTGAACATTGCCAACAAGTTTAAATTCAGATAATGTGGCATCAAATTACATGCTTTTTTAGTTTTTTCTTCATTCAAGCTTACCGGGTATTTCTAATTATTGACAATATTATAAAGAACAACAAATCCCATGAAAATGAAAGAGAGATATATATGTTTACACAGGCTCAAAAAATAAATAGCACTTTTTGGAGGTGGCATTTTAACACTGTCACTGCTTTAATAACTTATGTTTAAAAGACACATATTATGGTGAACGGACAACAATACTCCCAATAGTTGTTTCACATCAGATTTCTTTCATTTAGTTTACAATGATAAAAGTTGTGAAGTAGAGAGAGAAAGTCTGGTTGAAACTCAGACAATTACTAGAACGGTGACAGAGTGGCACTACGCAGATGCATTCGAGTGTCGAGCTCGCTCGGGCAGTTCATGAAAAAGCTCGGAGCCTTATGCAAAAGGCTCGGGCAGTTCATGAAAAAGCTCGAAGTCTTATGCAAAAGGCTCGGACAGTTCATGAAAAAGCTCAAAGTCTTATACAAAAGGTTTTTGCAGTTTATGAAATACTCAGACAGTTCATGAAAAAGCTCTAAGCCTTATGCAAAAGGCTTGAACAGTTCATGAAAAAGCTCGGGCAGTTCATGACAAAGCTCGGAGACTTATTAAAAAGGCTCGGAGATTCAAAATTGATAAAACTAATATTCTTGAAAAAAACTCGGACAACAATTTAAAAGGCTCGAGTAGTTTTACAAAAGGCTCGGACACAGTGTTAAAAATCTTGAAAACCCAGATCTTCATCATCTTATACACATATTTTCATAAATTAAAACACTAACCAAAACCAGAAGGGTAAAGTGTTGTGTGTCTTCTCAGCTAATGTAGGTATTCAAGATGCAATAACCGCTGAAGTAATGGCAATAGCAAGAGCCATAGATTTATGTACCCTGAAGCAGGCTTTACGGGACAAAGATATTGTGTTGTGAAAGTGATTCGCAGGTGGCTATTTCATGGATTAATAGGGGAGGTATCAACAGTTTTGATCAAGTGCAGCTCATCTTTGACATCCATAGCAATCTTAATTCTCTTGGTCATGCTCGTGTTGCTTTCCAACTCTAGGGCCAATAATTCAATAGGTGGTTCGTTAGCCAAGAAGGGTTCTGGAGGTGGTCAAGAGGTGTTTGTACTGGAGTCTATCATGATTTGGGTGCAGCTGGGCTCTGTTTTCTTGGTTGTGTTGTTTCTTGTTGCTCCTAGAATGCTCTGCTTTGGCCCTGTGTTTCAGGGAAGTTTTGTTCTTGTCTGTGTTGGTGGCGCGGTTTTGTTTGTGGTCTGGTAGCTAGTGTTTGTAGCTTCTTGTTGCTTTTAGGGTGCTTTGTTTTGGCTCTGTTGTTGTAGGCATGTTATGTTCTGTTTCTTTCCCTTGGTGGTTCTTCCACTCTTAATATATTGCCTTTCAAAAAAAACTATTTAAAAGGCTCGGACAGTTTTAAAAAAACTGAGATAAGAAACTGATAAGATAAGTGGTGCCTCAAGTGCAACACCAACTCAATTTCAGACAAGTTTATTGTAGAGAGAGAGAGAGGAGTTACTGAGTCCAGTGTTCGAAGTGTGAAGATGGAAGTACAAACAGAATAAAAAACTGATTATTTAAGGGCAATTTGGGTAGTTCATCATAATAGGTACCTTTTAGACATAACTTATTAAAGCAGTGACATCGGTGCAACGCAGCTCCAAAAAGATGACATTTCTCTCAATTTCCACATGTTTACACACCTCTTGAATGTCTGAGTGTGAAAGTGGGAGAAAAAAGAGTTCCATGAGAAGAGAAGGTGTTATTCGATTGAAGTTGAAGAGGTCGAGAGAGAGAAGGGTTGAAGAAACTGTCTTGTTCGAACATAAGTTGAAGATGGTGAGGTGAAGCTGGTTCTAGTGGCAGCCACGGCTAGTGTGCGCGTTGCACTCATGGTGCCACAATTGACAATTCACAAACAATGGTATAGACTATAGGCATTACAAATATCAACAAGGCCTTGACGACCCACCTACCATGCTAGACAATAAAACAAAAAACAAGTCTCCTTGTGTAAACGAGTATAGTAGAGGAAATCTTGTAACGGAAACATTAGATTAAAAAAATATACATATATAGTGAATTTTGGAGCTAGTAAAAGACTTTAGCTCTAAGAAGTTTACTTTGGCTCCAGAATATTGAATGTGTTG
>CM065642.1:37636780-37761780 GCA_033220585.1 Dipteronia sinensis | reverse complement strand
TAGAATTGATCAACCATCCATTTACAAGAGCATTCTCAGTTCTCCACTTTCTAAAAGTCGGGTCTGTCGATTCAGGTTGTTGAAGATCTCCATTAATATATCCCAATTTGTCTTTGCCTGAGATGTACATCTCAACAACTTGGGACCACAAAGCATAGTAAGTGCCATCTAGCTTAATGCCAATCTGTGCAGCGGAAGTATCATAGGTAGTCACGTGAGTCTGAGTCTGATTCTGGGTCAAAACTTGTGTCATTCTTGTCGTCAAGTCTTCTAGGATCGCAACAGTGGAGTTTTCAGCAACCTGCTTATGCTCCACCAAATCTGTTGGTTGCACCGTGTTTTCTGGTTTGTTCTAGGTTTTCTGGTAGGATTCAGATGCAGTAGAAATCTTGAAAAGGCTTAGAATCTCTGCTCTGATACCATGATAAAATCAAAGGAAGTATTGTGAATCATTTTCATTGTATTTTTCTTCTTAAGAATACAAGTATATATATATATATATATATATATCAATGTACAGAAAACCATTTAGGCTAAACTATATCTAAGGCTAGTATTACGGTTGACCCACAAAACAGGGGATACACAATAAATTTCAACTAAGTATCCCTACAATCACTGTAAATGATTCTGAAGGACAGCTCACACCAACATGTACTACATTGAAAACGACTAAGGATTCAATTAACAAAACTATTTCATAAGTAATGCCAAAAAGGGAAGCGCCATTATGCTCACCTTCAAAATTAATTATTATAGTTCATCCCAAGATAGTGATGGAGCTACTGTGGCAGATCAAGTGTAAGGTGTAACTTTTATCTCTCTCATATATAAATATTTATATCCCACTTGTGATAGTTGCGATACAAACTAGAAAATTGCCCGTTGTGCATGCGACTCCAGTCGAGATATTTACATGCTACGACTCTAATTGAGACATTGAGTGAATGAACATTTTCCACTTATTCATATTAGACTCATCATGTCAGTGTTAGGTTTTGGCTCGTATTCTTAAGTGAATCCGATGTGAACATTGTGGTTTCCACTTATTCATAGGAAGCGGGGTGCACACCGCCACCCAGAGTGCAGAGATGGCATATTTTGCTGAGATCGGGAATGTTGCGCGAAAAAGGAAAGGTTCTCTTTCTAGAAGTTCTTATGCTTGAAGGAAAATGAATACTCTTTGCGTGGAATAAGAAGACTTGTGCATAAAAGGAAATAGTCTTTTGTCAAACAAGAAAGTCGTGTACGTTTAAGAGTAGTATTTTCTTTTATCTTAAACTCTCTATAACTAGTATAGATAGAACCTTGTAATTAGGTTATGTGTGTGGAGTCAATAAACACCATGTAAAGTTAAAGAGTGGTGAGATCCGGGTGAGAGACCCATGGAAATATCGGGGGAGGGATCCAAGGGAATATCGGTAGATCAAGTTAAAGATTTGTGGATGATATTCAGGGGAGACCTAGGGGATATTGAGGGGTTTTGGTGAGGATATTGTGAGTGTTTGTGAGCTAAGAGTCATGATGTAAAGCTCGGTTTGTGAGCTTGAGGGCTTGGTAAGACTCATTGGTTTAGAGTTGAGGTGTGAGAGAGAATCCTGGAGTATATGGTTGTAACAATTTATCATATAGCGAAACTTTCTCTATCGTTCTGATGGTCCGTGGTTTTTTCCCGATTTAAGTTTTCCACGTATAACTTGTGATGTGATTGTTTATTTTCTCTCATCTTAGTTTTCTATTAAAGACATCAATTGTTATGAGTTATGTGCGAATATTAGGCATGTCGTTTCCGCGATCATCAGTTCAAATTCCCAACAGACAGGAAATTTTGCTCATTGAGCTATTTTTTTTATTAGAGATTACAATTCGGAACAAACGAGGATAATGTATTGGTAAGAATGTTAGACCATAAAGAAGCTATCATATCCCATTTACGTTGGGCCAGCCTGTTTACTTTGGGACTTCAATAGAACTTTAAAAAGAATTATTTTGATTCAAGCCTCTCCTTTTCTACTTGTATACTTTAATTATGGGGGGTTTTGGTGAGTATCTTGTGAGCGTTTGTGAGCTAAGAGTCATGATGCAAATATCGGTTTGTGAGCTTGAGGACTTGGTAAGATTCAATGGTTTAGGGTTGAGGTGTGAGAGAGAATTCTGGAGTATATGGTTGTAACAATTTATCATATAGCGGAACTTTCTCTGTAGTTCTGATGGCCTGTGGTTTTTTCCAGATTTAGGTTTTCCACGTATATCTTGTGTTGTGATTGTTTATTTTCTCTTATCTTATTTTTTCTATTATAGACGTTAATTGCTATAAGTTATGTGCGAATATTAGGCATGTCGTTTTCACGATCATCGATTCAAATTCCCAAAAAATAGAAAATTTTGCTCATGGAGCTATTTTTTTATTAGAAATTACAATTCGGTACAAACGAGGATAATTTATTGGTAAGAATGTTAGACCATAAAGAAGTTGTCATATACCATTTACGTTTGGGCCAGCCTGTTTACTTTGGGACTTCAAATAGAACTTTAAAAATCATTATTTTGATTCAAGCCTCTGCTTTTTTACTTGTATACTTTAATTTGAATTATCTATTTTGAATTTCCGCTAATCACATAATATCTATTTTTTTAATTTCTCTTCTTTTGTGCAATTCAAGAAGAGTAATCGATTCCAAAAATCCATATAGTTACAATTTTTTTTAATTTTATTATTAATCAAGGATTTTGTATATAGCTAGAATGACCCTCCCAAATTGTAAATACTAATTTATTAAGAATTAATCGGATTGAAGCTATGGCGTTATCATTTACTATAATCGAAATATCTATGGGACCTCTTAGTAAAGGGTGCTTTAGATAGAAATATCGAAATATCTGTGACATCATATTATAGCAGGATAACGTTTCACATATTGGTGGTATATTTAATTATCTTCCTCTTTGCTCAATAAATTATTTTAATTAATTTTTCAAAGGCAGTAGATTACTGATCTATACAAATACAACTTAGTTTAAAATATGGAAAAAGTGGTCGGTTACATAATTACGTTCTTGAAATAGTGAAAATGTTTTCTCACTAGAATGAAAATAGAGGAGAGATATTAATATGGTAAGAGAAAATTAATTATGAAAATACCCTTATAATATATATATGGGTAGTGTTAACATGTGCCCTTAACAACGGACCCTGTAAAAAAACTATTTATTACACTAATACATTTATTACATAGATTAAATCAAAAATAACAATAAATAGTTCCCATTTAAGATTGTTAACCTAGATATTAAAGACGTTATATCTATTTATCTAGAACACCTTTTGTCTTTTGGAAAACAGAAATTAAATATACCTCTCGATTAAGATTCCCTACTAATCTCATTTCATTCATTTGTATTCAGCTTTTAACCATATACGCATATACTGACATGTGACGGTTCAAACAAATGAATGAATAGGATTAATTTGTTTTATTTTTTCATTTCTCCACCTAAAAACCACATCATTTATTTAGAACTGAGAGCCTCTCACATATTCTATTTTTATCTCTAAAATAAAGTTCCAAAATGAAATATTTTCATATTCCATTTTTAATTTTTTTTGCACTCTCATCACACTCTCTATCATTATCTCTATCTTTATTTCCAATTTTATCTTCAAATATCATTTTTTTTTTTACTTTCTTCCATAAATTAGACTATTTCTATTGCATATGTCAATGTCCAATACCTATTTAAAAATAAAAATAGAAAAATATTATATTTGGTATATGATTTTAGCATTGTACTTCGATGCTAAATTCTATTTGATATGTTATTTTTTATTTTTGTATTATTTAAAATATAAAACTCAACAATACAATCAATACATTCAATGAATGCATCAAATATTTTTTTAGAATTGTTTCAATCTTAATTTTTCTTACTAAATTTATTAAATTTTTATTATTTAAAATTAAAAAAGTCAACAAATACGGCTGTATTTATTGCTGTGTCAAATTTGACATATGCCATACACTGTGCCAAATTTAGCACAAAGTATAACATATGTCAAATTTGACACAAACTATTATATATGTCAAATTTGCCACAGCTCTGCATTGGAGCATGTTTTTTTTTTTTTTTTTTTTTACTTTACTTTAAATTATAGCATTAATATAATGATTTAGTATTGCATTGGGGATGTTTTTATTATTGAACAAAATTTTAACGAATATTATTTTAATAATAATTGTAATCTATAATTTTTAACTTTTTATAAAAGTATAATGTTTTTATTAGTACATGAATTTTTTTATAATTTTTTACTTTAATTTTATCGCTTAAATTTAGACTAATTTTCTCACATTCATACACTAATAAAAACAAAATATTTCCTATTTCAAGTATATATATTCTCCCATATATTTTCATTAAACAATTTTCTATCTAATTTTAGGGTCCAACATTTTTCAACTAATTTTCCCAACCTAGTTATTTCTTTTCCAACTTTTTCATTAGATTTTTATCATCTAATTTTTTCACCAAAATTTCTTACATGTTTGATATGCTACCTAATTTTCTCAATCAAACTTTCCGAAATATTAATGTCTTTGAGCATTATGAGTTATCTTATGTTATGTTGCTATTATTTAAGTTTTTGTTTCTTTTTTGCTATCCTTATTTTAATATGTTTATGTTATTGTAATTTTCATTTGGAAGTTTTGATATCACTACATTTTGGTCTTTATTTTATTGTAACTTATAATTATTAATATGTGAATAATATAAAGTATGAGAATGATACATGAAAAATTATTAATAAAAATATTATTAAAAATATTCAATATTAGTCTTATTTTAAAAATGTAGATGAGACATTTGTAATAGTATAATTTTTATGATAATGAAAGCTATAAATTAAAACTTATTATATATTAATTGAATTTAATTAAAAAGGTAAAAATGACAAAAAATGTAATATAAAATGTTAAAAGTGAGTTTAAAGTTTCATATTTGATACTCTAAATTTAGAGTATGGTGAGAGGATTTGATACTCTATTTGGGAGCTTATAATCTAAATAGAGTATAGTGGGAGATGCTCTCATCTCCAATGGTGCTCCAAAATAGAGTATACACTCTAAAATAGAGTACCATGTACTCCAACCATACTCTATTTTTCTATTCTCGATAATTTTTTTAGAGTTTCATTACCAAATTTGAAACTCTAAATCCACTTTTTAACATTATATATTCCATTTTTACCCCATATCCATAATTACATCTTTATGTAAACTCAATTAATATATAATAATTTTTAATTTATAACCTTTATCATCATAAAAATCATACCATTTAAAATGTTTCATTTAGATATTTAAAATGAGACTAATATTGAATATTTAATAATAATATTTTTATTTAAATTTTTTTTATTTATTAAAATTTACTTATTCTTACCATACTTTATATTATTTGCATATTAATTATTATAAGTTAGCAATAAAATAAAGACATTGAAACTTCCAAATGAAAATTACAATAACATAAACATATTAAAATAAGGATAGCAAAATGAAAACAAATGACTTTCGGAAGGTCGTCCAAATGACTTTCATATCTACCTAAAATGATCCACCTTGTATTTCGGAAATGCTAGTGTTTTTTTTTCAATAATTTCCATTCTCTTTATTCGAAAGAATTCACGTTCATCGGGATTTTTTATGGAATCCAAATTTATCATCATAATTTGTTCTCTCACGTTCACGTCGAATCACTTCACGTTCACGTAGAAAATTGTTTGATAAAAAAATTTAGATAAAAATATATGGGATAATATAAATGTTATATTTTTACTAAAAGTAAACAAAAATTAAAAATGTTATTAAAATAATATTTGTTAAAATTTAGTTGAAAAATAAAATTATATAAAATAATTTATTAAAGAAAGTAAAAATTAATGATAAAAATATAAATTATTTGAAGATAGAAATAGAAATAGAAATAGATATAAAGACAATGATAGAGATTGTGGATGGAAGTGAAAAAACTTTAGAGATGAAATCTGAAGAAAATATTCTCTTCTAGCACTCTATTTTAGAGACAGAGATAGGTTATGGGCCAGAGATGTTCTAACTACTCCATCTTTTTTTATTCGAGCCAAACACGGCCCATTTTCATGATTAAACCGTGTCACAATAATAATGGTGAAATCAATTTTCAAGGGAATTCCTTGGAATTGTCAAGCGAGAAGTTTCATGATGATTTTGATGCAGAATCGATTCTTGATGAAGAAATTGCGCAAGGTATTGACAGTATAATGGGGAATTTTAGTGTGAAGAACGAATCAAACAACAATTACTGGTACGGGAAATCCGATGGGGATCGGATTTGGCGGGAAAATGGAATTAGGGCATTGAATTAGAAGAGGAATACGAGCATTGAGAAATGTCGACGGAGGAAACTGGTGGAGCTTCCCCAGTACAATTGTTCTTCAAATGTCTCCAAAACTCAATGCTTGTACTACCAAGAAAATCTAGGGAAAAAGATTTTTTTTATTTTAGTGGGTTTTTTCAAAAAATAAAACAATTTAATCCTACCCATTTATTTGCTTGGCTGCCGCTGTGCCGCATATCAACATATATTTATAAGCCGGATATAAAAATGTCTTGGAGGGTTTAATTTTTTATTTCTCAATTTTGACTCGTGGCACTTTGTGGAGGGTTTTTATTTTAAGAATAATATACCCTAACTTTCACTAATGAAAAACTAGAGGAATGAATAAAGTGATGTATTATTAAAAAATGAAGGACTAAAGAAGTCAACACCAAAGAAAAAAAAAGGTTAAATTTTGTGATAGTGTAGGTATTAAATTAAAAATGCCGCGGTAAAAAATACAACTTTTTTATCAACAAGACACCCTAACTTTCACATGAAAAGTTCACGAGTTTAAATGACAAGTTCAAGTGGTAATTGGACTAATTAGATTAATTCTCAAGAATTTTTGTAAAATCTGAACTTCAAGTTTGACTCTATGAAATGAAAAGCCATCATGAAGTTAACAATATGCAATTCTGTGTCTCAAAATGTGTTTCTTTTTCACTGTTCACTGCAGGGATGTCCATTTTAGTCCGGTTTCTGCAAAATGTAATCAACGGGAGGGTGCTTGTTTGGGTGAAGAGGCTGCAGCTTAAGCCGATCCACAACCCCTATACACAGAATGAAGCAACAAGGTGAACAAACCGAGAAATCCAAAATCCGACAATATGTATGTGTATGATGGACAATAATATATGTAGAAATGTTGCCTCACCCTAGCACGTAGCTGGATTCAATTTGAATCCAAGAAGTAATGCAATTGGCATGCCACCGAAAAAGAATGTTGCCAAATTAGCATACATAGCCAACTGCTGCCAAGTGCCAACCACCGCCTCTTGCCACCCCTGCACCACAAACTTATTCACTTCTATCGAAATATTTACAACATGTTACGTACATAAATGAGAATGTGATGGAGCGTCACAATGATCAATAGCATATAGTTAATCCAACAGATATATATATATATATATATATATATATACATATGTAATATGATTGAATTTGGTGTATACAAACCTGATAGAACACCTTGCACAGAATCAAATGCTATGGAGGTTGCAAGAAATTAAAGGGTGTCAAAGAGGCAAACTCCATAATTATTTCACCGCTGTCACTGAAGAAGACAGCCCAGATATTATGACCAGAGGCTAGAGTCAAAACCACAATAAGAGCAAGGAGGACGAAGAGCTTCAGAATCACAGCCATGGCACTTCTTGCTCGATCGAGATTTCCAGCTCCAAACTCATTCGATACTCTCGTGCTGTAACAAAACACAAGTTTCGCTCTTTAAATTTCTCAAATACAATGTAGCAACAAAGAACAAGCCAGTCTACTGACTGACCTTTCGGCAGCACTAAGACCATAGGTGATCATGAAGGCAATAGCTTGTGTATTCACACTTAACATTGCAAAACAAGAAAATTGAAGATCAAAGTCAAGTTTAAATAATCAGTTTTCGTTAAAAGAGATGCAGGAAGGAAATGTGAAAAAGAAGTGAAACTTACCACATCGCGATCAATGAAGTCGTTAGTTCTGAGTTTGGCACCAATCCAGCCAACAACACAAGAATCTCAAAAGCCCAGTCCTCCAAGCTAGATGGAGAAAATAAATAGAAGACAAGTAATAATTACAAGTCAACGGAGAATCTGCTTCAATTAGGGGAGCAGGAATAATGAAGAAGTAAATGTTACGTGCCTAGTCTTTTGAGTGAGGCACCTAGTTGGTTACTTCAATTTCATTTATGCATTTTGAATTTAGGAATTAATAAAGTTAATGTAGTGGTTTGTTACTACTGCATAGTGGGGACCTGGTCTTATGGACCTGGTCTTATGGGAAGAACTATCATTATCATTTGTATTGTGGGAAGTCAGTTATAACGCTTTTCCTATTTTTTAGCTTGTTAACGTTGTAGTTGTTGTTGTTATATAAGACAACAAGAGTATTCAATAAAGGACATGAAAAATATTACTTCACTTATCAGAGTGTTACTCAGAGGTCAAGGCTCCTCTATTAGCCTAATACAATCACAAAATATCATTAATTCGTTCTTTTTACAATAGGTTCTAGTAAGCAGAAGAGGAACAATCCTCAGTACGTACCAAATTGGTATCAGAGCAAGGGTATGGATCAAAGAGTGGAGAAACTAGAAGCCGATGTCAGCTCTCTTAATGGTGGTCAACAACAAATTATAGAGAATCTAGGTGAGTTGTTTGATAAACTTAACTCACTAAATTCCAAACCAGTGGTGGCTTTTGATCGGGAGGAAGGAGAGAGTTCTAAGGCTCCATCCTGTGAACAAGGTGGACGATCCGACAACATTAATGGAGGTCGCTCTTCTGGTTCACACCAATCCTACATTCCGAAGCTAATCAAACTTGATTTTCCTCGCTTTAACGGCAGTGAAGATACTACTAGTTGGTTATGTCGAGTAGAGCAATTCTTTCAATTTCAACAGACACCAATTGATGAACGTGTGGCTCTTGCATCATTTCATTTAGAGGGAGATGCTCAGTTATGGTACCAACTGGTCAAGCAAGAAGGAGTTGTGATGACATGGAAAGATTTTCGAGACGGCATCAATGCAAGGTATGGACCGAACCAGTTCTAAGATTTTTTTGGAGAACTAATCAAGTTACAGCAAGTTGGAACAGTACGTGACTATCAGACCCAATTTGAGAAGTTACTTTCTAAAGTAGGCCACCTTCCTCAAGACCGCCAAGTTAGTTGTTTCATCAGCGGATTGCGTGACAATATTAAGGCAGATGTGCTCGCGGGCCGACCAACATCCTTATCATCAGCTATTGGCCTTGCACGCTTGTACGAGGCTCGAAATTCCTCACAACGATGGAGTACACTTGCTTTTGAATCAAAGAAGAATTTGACAGCAAACAAAGAGACAACGCCTAACACTTCAAGCCTTCCAGTTCGACGCATGACACCAACCGAGTTGCAATAACGACGAGCGAAGGGTTTGTGTTATAATTGCAATGAGAAGTTTATTCCCGGACATCGATGCAAGAAGTTATTTTTAATTGAAGCATGTTACGAAGATGATGGAGATGCTCTTATGGACGATGAGGGAGCCATTCTAGAAGACTTCAATGTGGTTCCTGAGATTTCTTTACATGCTATCTCTGGCGCACGAGCACCAGAAACTATGCGGGTAAAAGGTTGTATTGGACAATCAAATACCATTGTCTTGGTGGATTCAGGCAGCACCCATAATTTTATAAGTGAGGATTTTGCTAGAAGAGTTGGTTTGCAGCCTGAGAAGGAAGGGAAATTGCAGGTGGTGGTGGCTTCAGGTGAAAAACTCTCCAGTCAAGGTAGATGCACCAATGTAAAATTATGCTTGCAAGGTGTACCGGTTTTTGTGGATTTTTATTTGCTTCAATTAGAAGGATATGATATTGTTTTGGGAATACAATGGTTACGTACATTGGGTCAAATTTTATGGGATTTTACTAAGCTGCAGATGAGTTTTAAAATTGCAAATAAGGAAGTGGTGCTTCAAGGAGAGTCTATGCCAGTTGATAAGTTGATTGGGAATTTGAAGGTCCAACGTGAAGTAAGAAAATGCAAAAGGGGAGTGTTGCTCCAATTAATTGCCAATGAGACCTCAATACCCAAGCCTAACACTGGACATCACTTTTCACACTTGCAGAAGCTGTTGGAAGACTTTCAAGATATTTTTGTGGATTCTAAAAGCTTACCACCTTCACGTGCCCAAGACTATAAAATTCCCTTGATGAATGGAAGTGAGCCTGTTTGTGTCAAGCCATATCGTTACCCACATTATCAGAAGACAGAAATAGAAAAATTGGTGATGGAAATGTTATCTTCAGGTGTGATTAAACCTAGCAACATCCCTTACTCATCACCAGTTATCTTAGTTAAAAAGCATGATGGATCGTGGCGTATGTGAGTTGACTATCGAGCTCTTAACAAGATCACAATCAAGGATCGATTTCCAATTCCAATAATTGATGAATTATTAGATGAACTAAACGGAAGCGCAGATTTTTTCAAAGCTTGATCTCCGAAGCGGATATCATCAAATTCGTGTAGTACCGGAGGACACACCAAAAACAGCTTTTCGAACCCACCATGGTCACTACGAATTTCTAGTGATGCCATTCGGTCTTACGAATGCACCTTCTACCTTCCAAGCTTTAATGAATGAGGTATTCCAAGATTACTTGAGAAAATTTATTTTAGTTTTTTTGATGATATTCTTGTTTATAGTAAATCTTGGAATGAACATGTAAAGCATTTAGAAATCATATTTGCTGTCTTAAGATCTCACAGATTGTTTGTCAAAAAAGAGAAGTGTCAATTTGGCCAAAATAAGGTACAATACCTTGGCCATGTAATCTCTGATACAGGTGTTGCAGTAGATCCTGATAAAATCATTGCAATGGTCAACTGGCCGAAACCCACAACTGTTAAGGCACTTCGAGGCTTCCTAGGACTAACCGGCTATTATCGAAAATTTATTCAAAATTTTGGTAAAATAGCTGGACCTCTCACAAAGATGTTGAAGAAGGATTCATTTGTTTGGACGCCAACAGCTGAACAAACATTCAACAAACTGAAGGAGGCCATGACCAAAGCACCTGTACTAGCTCTACCGGATTTTTCAAAAAAAATTCATCGTTGAGTGTGATGCAAATGGCTCAGGTGTGGGAGTAGTACTGATGCAAGATCGACCAATAGCATTCTTCAGTCAAGCCTTACAAGGAAAGAATTTACTGTTGTCCACATATGAGAAGGAGATTTTAGCATTGGTATTGGCAGTGCAAAAATGGCGTCCATATTTGTTGGGGCACCAATTTATAGTGAGAACTGATCAACGCAGCTTGAAGTATTTGTGGCAGCAAAGAATTACTACTCTAGCTCAGCAGCGATGGTTGTATAAATTGATGGGGTTTGATTTCGTGATTGAGTACAAACAAGGAAAGGAAATGTTGTTGCTGATATTCTCTCTAGAAGAGAAGTAATAAAGGAAGCTACAGGTGGAAGTGGTGAACTTGTTGCAATTACGCAACCAATTCCAAACTGGGTGGAGGCTATTAAAGATGAAATGAAGTCCAACTCTGACATGCAAATGTTAGCCCAACGCATTAAAAATGATGAAGCAATTGGCCCCTGGAAACTTAAAGATGAAATTATTCTCTTTAAAGATATAATTTTTCTTGCTGAAAATTCTGTATTAATTGAGGATATTATAAGCCAATTTCACAACAGTACCCATGAAGGATACCATAAAACATTCCAGAGAATTAGAGCAAACTTCTATTGGACCAGAATGAGGAGGAGGATTCGAGAATTTATTGCAGCATGTGTTACGTGTCAACAACACAAAACAGAGCAACTTGCTCCAGCAAGGCTGCTGCAACCACTTCCAATTCCATGCTAGGTATGGGAAGATATTTCAATGGACTTTATTGATGGCTTACCTCTGTCGAAAGGAAAATCTACTATTTTAGTAGTTGTGGATAGACTATCTAAATATGCACACTTCATTTCTCTATCACACCCTTATACAGCCATCAATATTGCACAATTATTTTTTGACAACATTTTTAAGTTGCATGGAATGCCGAGGTCCATTGTCTGTGATCGAGATCCGACTTTCACAAGTTTATTTTGGTCACAATTATTCAAGATGAATGGTACTAGTTTTAACTACAGTTCCGCTTATCATCCACAAACTGACGGCCAAAGCGAAGTTGTGAACCGCACACTAGAGATGTACTTGAGATGTTTTACCAGTTCAAGGCCTAAAGAATGGAGCAAATGGGTATCATGGGCTGAGTATTGCTATAATACCAGCTGGCATTCATCAATTAAAACAACTCCTTTCAAGGTTGTTTATGGCAGGTCACCCCCAACCTTATTATCTTACATTCCAGGCATGACTAGTGTTGAGGCTGTAGAAGCACAATTGATGGATCGGGATCAAGTTATCAAGGAATTACAAGTCACACTCAAGCAAGCTCAATCACGTATGAAGCAGGTCTATGATAAGCACCATACAGATCGGAACTTTGAGGTGGGAGATTGGGTTTATTTGAGGCTCCAACCTTATCGACAAGCGTCCATTGCGGTACGAAAAAATCTCAAGTTATCTCCTAAGTATTACGGTCCATTCAAGGTTCTTAAGAAAATAGGTGATGTTGCTTCCAAATTGGAATTGCCTAAAAAATCACTGAATACATCTAGTGTTCCATGTATCTTTGTTAAAAAGAAAAGTTGGAGATAATATAGTTGTTCAAGCTGAGCTACCAATTATATGTGGAGAAAGTGATGTTCTTTATCCTAAACCGCAAGCAATATTGGATCGTCGTTGGCGTAAGAGAAAAGAAGAAATTCTTGTCCATTGGCAAGGATTATCGCCTGCTGAAGCAACATGGGAAGATTTTGAAGTTATGAAGAAACAGTTTCCTGATCAGAGCCTTGAGGACAAGGCTGTTATTTAAGGGGGATGGAGTTGTTACGTGCCTAGTCTTTTGAGTGAGGCACCTAGTTGGTTACTTCAATTTCATTTATGCATTTTGAATTTAGGAATTAATAAAGTTAATGTAGTGGTTTGTTACTACTGCATAGTGGGGACCTGGTCTTATGGGAAGAACTATCATTATCATTTGTATTGTGGGAAGTCAGTTGTAACGCTTTTCCTATTTTTTAGCTTGTTAACGTTGTAGTTGTTGTTGTTATATAAGACAACAAGAGTATTCAATAAAGGCATGAAAAATATTACTTCACTTATCAGAGTGTTACTCAAGAGGTCAAGGCTCCTCTATTAGCCTAATACAATCACAAAATATCCTTAATTCGTTCTTTTTACAATAGGTTCCAGTAAGCAGAAGAGGAACAATCCTCAGTACGTATCAGTAAAACAATGAAACCTTCGAGACTTTTACCATATCAATGCTGTAGAGGGTAGTGCTAGTTTCAAGGTTTGTGAAGATGTAATTAACTGAATGATTCAGAAGAAAATCCTTGCCATGTAGACTCGAATTTCTTCGAACTAATGATATACATTGCAAGCAAAAGCATTGAAGCTGCCAACGGAGCACCCTTGAATCCGAGTGATATCCAGTAAACTAAAGCATATGCAAAATCCCAAAATAAAGGGCCATTGGGAGTGCTGAGAGGAAGACCAATGGAATGACTATAGATTGTGTCGGAAGAAACCTTGCTATGTTTTGCAAAAACCAAGGACAAGCTAATCGAAGGTAGAGACCACCTACATATAAGACAGGCACACTGGTAAAACCAGCCGATGTGGGACTTTAGTTCCTACATCAAGAATGGTTACCATGAAAGCAAAGCCGGTGATGAAGGCCCAAGAATTGGCAAGGGTGGCTCCGGCGAGCTCAAGGTGACCAAGGTGGCCTGCAAACATAACAGAAACCAATGGGATTGCATAATAGGAAACGCTAGTAAGAATCATGGGTAGCGAAAACTACACTTGATTCTTGGCCTCTTCGACGTCTAAAACCAAAACTGTACTCCACCAACTACTTCATCCTGCCTCCTCCTCCACCTCTGCTTCTGTCACCAGCAGCTTCTGACAAGGGTGTGGTTGCAGTTGCGTTTTGTAACAACTTAATTTTATCTCTTGCTGTCTTCTCCAAATATTCCTGCATATATATATTTGTTCTACTCCTGTTGTGATGGTCGAATGGGAGAAATAAATCAAAACCAAATCAAATTGACAAGAAAGAATCAAGATGTGAGAAAAACGTGAAATGTATTTGACATTCAATAATTTCAAGGGGTATTATCAAAAGCATTCATATATAGTTGGTTTTATGCAGGGATGTCAATGGGGAGGTTTGTGGCGGGGGACTACAAATCCCGACCCCGACCCCAAATAAAAAATATTTGTCCCCAATCCGGATTATTGAAGATCGAGTTCAGGGTTAGAGAATTTCCAGAGCGGGAGAAGTGCCCCGACCCCATCCGTCTCAATTTCTATATATTCATTAGTTATTTTTAATAAAATAAATTCTTATATTTTAAATAAATCCAATACCAACAAATAAAATAAAATTTAAAAGTTTATAATTGACTAAAGAATAAATCAAGAAAATAATTACAAGAAACAATAGGAAAAGTAAACCGCTGCAGAGGTGAAAAAATAATATAGGATAAATTGCACTGAACTACTTGAAGGTTGAGCAAGTTGCATTTAGATGGATAGTTTTCTTTATTATACACTAACACCCCGAAAACTTAAATTTGACTTTAAAAATACCTAAAATACCCCTAGTTATATTATTTTATACTTATTTTTTTTACCTTTTAAACTAACACTTTATAAACTTTAATAAAATAAGAAAATTAAATAAAATATGCGATTCATTAAATAAATAAATAGTTTAAAAAATAAATAGTTTTTAAAAATAAATAGTTTTAAAAAAATTAAATAAATAAACAGTTTAAATAAATAAATAATTTTAAAAATAAATAAATAAATAAATAGTTTTAAAAAATAAATAAATAGTTTTACAAAATAAAATAAATAAATAGTTTAAAACGATAAATAAATAGTTTAAAAAAATAAATAGTTAAAAAAATTAAAAAAATTGTTTTAAAATATAAATAAATAAATGAAAAAAAATTAAAAATATTAAAATTTTTAAGGATATCCACTAGTAGAGACAAGAAAAACTCTAAATATTCAAACTTTTACAGTAAAGATGATGGTGAGAGAAATTTCAAGGTTCCCAACACTCATTGGATATTTAGAGCTTATCTTGTCTCTATTAATGAATATTCTTAAAAAAATTAATGTTTTTAATTTTTTCATTTATTTTTTAAACTATTTATTTATTTGATTTTTTAAAACTTTTTTTATTTAATTTTTTAAATTATTTATTTACTTAATTTTTTTTTAAAACTATTTATTTATTTAATTTTTAAAACTATTTATTTATTTAATTTTTTAAAACTATTTATTTATTTAATGAATCATATCTTTTATTTAATTTTTTTATTTTATTAAAGTTTATAAAGTGTTTATTTAAAAGGTTAAAAAAATGTACAATATAATATAACTAGGGGCATTTTAGGTATTTTAAAGTCAAATTTAAGTTTTAGGGGTGTTAGTATATCCATCTAAGTACAACTTGCCAAAATCTCAAGGGGTTCAGTGCAATTTGTCCAATAATATATAATATATTATTATTTTCTTCTTTTACTTAGGTTTACATTGGATAAAATAAATAAAGATAATTTTTTATATCTTAATTTTACTAATACAATACAGTATATATTATTTAATTAATTAAAAATATATATCTTAAATTTTTATTCATTAAATATTAATATAACCCCATTTATTTTGATAAACCCCACAGGGTAGGACGGGTCCTCGTGAGGTCGGGTTTGTTGACATCTCTAACTTTATTCTCTGTTTTTCCCCATCTTGTATCCCCTTGCAGGTTAGTTTTATTAAGATTTTGAATAAAAAAGATCATTTTACCCTTCAATATCATCCGAAAGTTATCATTCTTCTTTTAAAATGTTTAGAAAATAAAAAAAAAATTGAAAACAAAAATGAAAGAAAAACATACCAGAAATACTTTGATGGACGGAGTGGGGATACCAAATCCTACATGACTCTAAACTCGCCCCGACCCTATTTCTTTTGATAAAACACTGCCTCATATGGGGCGAGTCCCAGCAAGGTCGGGGTTTTCTTTTTACACCTTCTAGTTTTATTGATGACCATTATCTCACTATCGTTAGATTTTGTTAAGATTTTGAATAAAAAGATCACTTTACCCTTCAATATAACCTTAAAGTTATTCTCCTTCCCTCAAATATTTAGAAAATAATAATAAAAAATTAAAAACAAAAAATAAAAATTTTTATTAAAAGACAAAAAAGATCAAAGAAAAACAAACCCTTAGTTTTATTGATGACCATTATCCCACTACCGTTAGATTTTGTTAAGATTTTGAATAAAAAGATCACTTTACCCTTCAATATAACCTTAAAGTTATTCTCCTTCCCTCAAATATTTAGAAAATAATAATCAAAAATTAAAACAAAAAATAAAAAAAAATTATTAAAAAACAAAAAAGATCAAAGAAAAACAAACCCATAAATATTGATCACATTCTTCAAATTCTAGAAATAAAAATATTTTTTGTTTTTATTATTAAAAACTAAAAACATTTTCTTTTGACAAACAAAGCTAGTCTAGCGACTGACCTTGCAGCAGCACTAAGACCATAAGTGATCATCGATCAAGTAAGCAATAACTTTTATATTCACACTGAACATGGTAAAAATCAGAATTTTTAAATGAGGAATCTCTTACTTTAATTATGGTAAGAATTTTGATGAAATCACATATATTTTTATGAATTTTGATCTGAATTTGTTTGTAGATGATATGTTTATTAAAATCTACCTATAAATAAAATAGTTGTAATGCTTGAAAAATTCTTAAATTTTATTCATGGGTAGATTGCATTAACCTATCATCCATAAAAAAATTTAAATCAAAATTCAGAAAAATCGATGTGATTTTATCAAAAATATTACCAAAATTAAAGTAAGAGATTCTTCATTCGAAAACTTATATATACATATAGAGGAAATTGCAAGAGATGATCATAAAATTTATTAGTTTCTTGTTTTTAGCAAAATATATTTTTGATTATACTTATCATTTTTAGACTGAACTTCCAAATATACCCTTCTTTTGTCTTTACTTCCTTCAATATTTCCCCCCAAAATTTTGCTCTCTTATTTCCAATCCCTCAATTTTGTTTTTCATTTCAAATATTCTCTCTCTCTCAAACGAAATTTTTGAGTGTTGAAATCTTCAATCTCGGTCTCATGAAATTTTTAAGTGTTGAAATCACGAAGTGGCAACTAAATTTCTAGGCAATTTGCACGACGAAGTTTCTGGGCAACGAAATTTCTGGGCAACGGTGACAAAACGAAGTCGCACGAAATTTCTGGGCAAGAAGTTGAAGACAGCTGAAATTTTCTGGGCACCAAGGTGAAATTTCTGGGTAAGAAGTCGATGGTGAGAGCTGAAATTTTCTCGGACAAGAAGCTGAAATTTCTGGTGTGAAGAAGAAGAAAACCGCCGTGAAGAAGACAACCGCCGTGAAGAAGACACCACCATCCGAAGCCAAAAGACGTTTTTCAACGGTATGCATCCCTTACCCACTTATTTTTTACAAGGATCATTATGTTTGATATGAAGATAAAGAGATCGGTTTTGATTTAGAGTGAAACCAACTACTGTGATATTTTGTTCCCAGGTTACATTCCGGTTTATGTTAAAGTTACATGCTAGTGTATTTGTAAGTTACATGTCAGTTTATGTTAAAGTTACATGCTAGTGTATTTGTAAGTTTAGAGTGAAACCTGCTACTGTGATATTTTGTTCTCAGGTTACATGCCAGTTTATGTTAAAGTTATATGCTAGTGTATTTGTAAGTTACATGGTAATGTATTTGTAAGTTACATGCAAGTTTATATCGAAAGTTACATGCTAGTGTATTTGTAAGTTACTTGTCAGTTGTAATTTTTTGTACCCATGTTACATGCATGTTATTGTAGACTTTACATGATAGTTGATTATTTTTTAAAGTTACATGTCATCAGTTATTGTTTTGTTACATGTCAGTTCATTATAAAGTTACATGCTGGTTATTTTAAATTTTACATGTCAGTTCCTGGCCAGTTTAAATGTTTCATGTCAAATACTTTACATGCAGGAATATGGGTGCAAAGAAATTGGTCATCTATCACGGTGGAAGTTGGGTGGCCAATTATTACGTGGGTGGTATGACAAAGTGGGTCTATGTTCCTATCGGTTTGACTTATGATGGCTTGGTGAAGTTAGGACAAGATGTTGCCAAAGTTGATGCTGATAGGTACACCCTAGAATTATGCTCGTTGGCCTTTACGAATAGTGGTACTGCTCGTCCGAGAATTGAAGAATGACAAAGACGTGTCATGTATGATGGATGAAGATAAGCTATTACCCAAGGATTATGTTACCGTTTTGAAGAAGGTAGCAACACATTGTGTGCAGAATGGTACTATATTGGAGGAAGATGACAACCTAGTACAGTCAACGTTTCTTCAACAATGTGACCTTACCTACTCCACAATCGTGTATGGCGGGTTTCTCCGGCAACTGGCAGCATGTGGGTCCATTCCAATATTAGACACAATTGTATGTAATGATGAAACCATTGATGATGAAGAGAACAGTTAGTCGTCGGACACCGATAATAGGGATGATAGCTCGATACCCGACATTGACAGAGGTAGTCACGAAGATGAAGATTGCAATCATAGTGTGGGTTCTGGTTTAGGGAGTGTTTGAGGACATGGATGTGGTGGTCCATCGAGTTTTGCTACATTTAGTGGTGCTTCCTTTCGAGATGATGGATTGGATGACGGTGTTAATCAAAGTTGTGAACATGCTTCCCCAAGACCTTGGATTATTCCTGGATCCGAAAGGTATTCGTTCGAACCCATTAGCACGGAGGAATCAATTTCAGATGATGGCAGGTTATACAAGGGTAAAATATTTCAAAGTAAGAAAGATCTTAAGCGAACGTTGCATATGTATGCTTTGAAGGAGCAATTTGAAGTCCGAATTAGAAGGTCTAACAAGACACGTTATGAGGCCGGATGTAAGGATGGCGAGTATGAATTCCAATTACGTGCATTTAAGATGCAAAAAGGAGAATATTAGGGTGGTTCGAATGTTCCTGAAGGATCATACTTGCAACATCGATGGTTTCCACGCACGTCTTCGACAAGCAAATTCTTGGACTGTCGGTGAACTATTAGCACCAAAGTTGCAAGTACACGACCACTCTCTAAAACTCAAAGACATCATTGGTCGAAATGCAAGTGGATCATAGACTTCATTTGTTGTATACAAAGGCTTGGAGGCCAAAGGATCATGCAGAGGCTTCTGTTTTTGGTCCTCCCGAAGAATCATTCAAACATGTTGCCTGCTTACTGTCATCGATTGAAATAAGTAAATCCAGGGACTATTACTGCAATGAAGACAAATGTTGCAAATCAGTTTGAATATTTGTTCATCGCTCATGCCGCATCACTTCATGGATTTCGTACAGTGATTCGGCTGGTTATTGCCATTGATGGTACTCATTTGAAGGGTAAATTTTCTGGTATTATGTTTGTAGCTATATGTCTGGATGCAAACAACCAGGTTTTTCCTTTGGCATATGGCTTTGGCGACGTTGAAGATGAAATGTCATGGACTTGGTTTTTAAATGAGCTTAAAAATGCTATTGGTAGTCCTGAGGATTGCATTATCATATCCGACGGCCACCTCGGAATCAAGGCAATGGAGAAAGTGTACCCTAACGTACCGTATGGATACTTTGTGTTTCACATGGATCAAAACATCAAAAATGATTACGAAAGGAAAGATGTGAGTCTTCTTTTCTAACAAGCATGGAAGGCATACCGGAAATCTGATTTCAAGGAAGTGATGTTGGAGATGATGAAGGTTAATAGGGTAGCGTTCGAAGATTTATTGAATGTTGGGCCCGAGAGATGGTCTCGTGCTTACTCTCCTGTTATGCAGTATCGGTTGATGACCTCAAGCATTGCAGAGTCGATGAACTCATGTTTGGTACATGCTCGCCAAATGCCAATAACAACCATGGTTAAGTTTATTAGAGAGATGCTCCAGAAATGGTTTTATAAGCGCCGTACAAAGGCTGAAAAAACCAGGACACAATTGACTCTATGAGCCACTGAATTAATAAAAGAAAGAAATAAAGATTCAGAAAAGTATACGGTTCATCCAATTGATTGGTTAACTTCAATGTGAAGGATAGAAATAAAGATGGTTTGGTGAACCTTTCTGAAAAGACTTGTAGCTGTACGAAATTTCAAGTTGATAAACTGCCATGTCGACATGCATTAGCCGCAATAAGGTTATTATCATCTTGTTCCATTGTATCTTACCATCTTAACAAATGTGATTCATTTAATTACTCATAATCTTTAATTTTGTAGGTACGCAAAGAAGCATTTTTCCAGATTTTTGTGGGGATTGCTACAAAGCTACTAGTTGACTTGAAGCATATTCCAGGAACATCTTCCCGGTTGGGCATCCTAGTGATTGAAATATTCCTCAAGATGTGCGATCAAAGGTTATTCATCCGCCTCATTTTCGTGCGCAAGCTGGAAGGCCAAAAAAGAAATGATTTAAATCTGCCGGGGAACATGGAAATGGAAAGACCAGGAATTGTACAATTTGTAAAAAATCTGGCCACAACCGACAGAATTGTAAGAATCCTCAACCATGTCAGGGTCTTCAACCATGTCCATCTACAACATCTATAACATCGAAGCGACCACGTAGACCGTACAGGTGTAGGAAATGTGGAGAAGAAGGCGACAATTCATAGAAATCTCAATTGCCATCGGAAGTTGGTGGTACAACTTAGGTATTAGCAATGATGTTGTAATTCTTATATGTATGAATGTAATACTATATTTTGTATTTTAGACTTTATTAGGTTAGAAGTTACATGCTAGTTCAATGTGAAGTTACATGCTAGTGACTATTCATTTTCAAAGTTACATGCCAGTGCAATTATAAGTTAAATGCCGGTTAGTCAAAGTTGAAAGACACTTGTACTGAAAACAAATTTCAGTAATGTTACATGATAGAAGTTACATGCTAGTGCAATTTCAAGTTAAATGCCAGTGCAATTAGAAGTTACATGCCAGTTAGTCAAAGTTGAAAGAGATTTGTACTGAAAACAAATTCCAGTAATGTTACATGATAGAAGTTACATGCTAATACAATTTCAAGTTACATGTCAGTGCAATTAGAAGTTACATGCCAGTTAGTCAAAGTTGAAAGAGACTTGTACTGCAAACAAATTCTAGTAATGTTACATGATAGAAGTTACATGCTAGTGCAATTTCAAGTTACATGCCAGTGCAATTAGAAGTTACATGTCAGTTAGTCAAAGTTGAAAGTGACTTGTACGGAAAATAATTTCCAGTAATGTTACATGATAGAAGTTACATGCTAGTGCAATTTCAAGTTACATGCCAGTGGAATTAGAAGTTACATGCCAATGGAATTAGAAGTTACATGCCAGTTAGTCAAAGTTGAAAGAGACTTGTACTGAAAACAAATTTCAGTAATGTTACATGATATAAGTTACATACTAGTGCAATTTCAAGTTACATGCCAGTGGAATTAGAAGTTATATGTCAGTTAGTCAAAGTTGAAAGAGACTTGTACTGAAAACAAATTCCAGTAATGTTACATGATAGAAGTTACATGCTAATGCAATTTCAAGTATATGCCATTGAAATTAGAAGTTACATGCTAGTTAGTCAAAGTTGAAAGAGACTTATACTGAAAATAAATTCCAGTAATGTTACATGATAGAAGTTATATGCTAGTGCAATTTAGAAGTTACATGCCAGTGCAATTAGAAGTTACATGCCAATTAGTCAAAGTTGAAAGAGACTTGTACTGAAAACAAATTCCAGTAATGTTACACGATAAATGTTACATGCTAGTGCAATTTCACGTTACATGCCAGTGAAATTAAAAGTTACATGCCAGTTAGTCACAGTTTTCACAGTTGAAACCCAAGTTCGAAAAACGAAGTAAAAAACTTCATACATTTCAAGAACTTAATAAACATTGATGATGCACCAACAAAGTTATCAATCTGACGCTATACTATTTGCAAATATTTCTAGTGCCATTTCCTCCCTAAACCCTGACACATTCTTGGTTCCCCATCCCCAAAAATATTTATGACGCATCAACATGTCTGTGTATCTACATATGAAAACACCACAACTATCGTTGTCCAGTTGTGTTGGTAACTTCTTTAAAAAAGTCAGCTCTTTAGGAATACCAAATAGGTGCCCAAAACAAGTCTCCCGCAACTCTTGTAATTCTCCAACTTCTCGGAGAACCTTTACAATATCTGGGAGGCCATTCAAATTGCAATACAAGTTGGTGGTAGATTTTTTTATCCACGAATTCCTGGGTTTTATGAGGAAATCTGCATAATTTATGTTCTCCATCTACAAAATCATATAAATAAATGCGTTAGTGTCTATTCAACTTACATGCTACTACAAACAAGTTACATGCCAGCATAAAAAAGTTAGATGTCAGTACAAACAAGTTGCATGCTAGTATAAAAAGGTTACATGCCAGTACAAACAAGTTGCATGCCAGTATAAAAAAGTTACATACTAGTACAAACAAGTTACATGCTAAAAGCCTGTAATATATTTCACTTAAATCTCACCTAATAAGCTCGCTAAAAACACTGAGACGCCACATATTACGTAAAAAAAATGAAAACAAACATAATTTATTCAAAATATAAATAAAAAAAGTACATTGAACTGTTCCAAATGTTAACTCTTTTCAGTTTCTGATTTTTTTTGTGATTTATTCGATATTGAAATCATGATTTCAGTTTTGTATTTTCCTTCAAATAATTCATGGGTTTAACTCGTCAATGGAAGAAATTGGGTATTATCCTTGTGCTTTAGGGTATATGGTAATCTGGGTCATTTTATTTGAAATAAGTGAAGTAATTGTGCCATGTTACCCATGTATAACATATCTAACTTGAATATTATTGGGATGAAGCCATTTGGCATGTGATGTGCTATAAGTAAAGCAAATAATTGAAGATCAAAATTCATATTGATTATTCCATATTGAAATACCAAGAGATAGAAAATATATGAATGCACAGAATAGACCATTGATCAGTTATAACAGTTTAGGAACAATGTAGCATATAGAAGACTAAGGCACCTTTAAGATGGTAAACAATCGAGTCAGATTTCAGTACACATCCAAGCAATTAGAGAATTCCTATACAATAACTAACAAGCCAGGCTTCAACAAGCACTCCGCGAAAATTCAGCTAGAACATCACCTATAATAACGTCAGCTCCAACCTTGCCCTACAAAGTTTAAACTCTTAGGTGACCCAGAAAGTAAACTACTGATATCCAAAGAAGCCGATAAACTACAACAGAAATCAGGAATCTGAAGTTTGTACAAAAATATAATAAAATGGACTTTTAATTGACAAATTGACAAACTTAAGAATATTGTTCATGTTATATTTAGGAAAGCAAAAATGGATCAATAATAAAGATGATCCAACAGGCGTTTCCCAAAACACCCCCACTTTTTGTATAGCAATCCTAAGAAATAATCACTCTAACCCAAAGAAGAAGAGCAACGATTGATGCTGACTTTAGAACAAATCAAACTCAAACCAAAACAATCTAAGTTAAGTACGAGATATCCCCCATAAAACTTGCAGTTTTACCTAGGAATGTCTATTAGAAGTGGATCCAAGTATTGGAAAAAGGAATAGCAGAGGTTCAACTAAGTTGCGTTGGCTTGGGAGGTTTAGAAAACTTGGAAAAAAAAAACCGATATTGAAATCATGTAAGCTTATTCCACATTGAAATTCAGATACTGAAATCACAAAAAAAAAAATCAAAAAAAGCAACAACCAATCAGAAACAATAAAAACAAAAAGTCACCTGTTTTGAGCTAAAGAAACAAAAATCTTCAGATTCCAGAGAGGTGTTACTGACACCGACCGACTGGGAGAGAGGTGGGAGCGACAGTGAGAGAGATGCAGCGATCTCTTCTCTTCATTTCTCTCTTTTTCTGTAGCGACGGCGAGAAAGGTGCGAGGCGACAGCTACCGGAAGCGACGGCGATAGAGGTGCGAACGGCAGCGACGGTGAGCAGCGACGACTTCTCTTCTCTTCCCTTCTCTCTCTTTCTCGTTTTTTACTGTAACCCTAACGAAAGTGATTGGTAAGTCGTTTTCAATCACTATTTAGGTTTTTTTTTTAATTTCAAATTTAAGAGCTTTTTTGTGAAAAGTGGTAAAAACTGACGAAAACTATAAAAATTAAATTTATGGCTACAAACAATAAACTGATAAATTTTTTGGCTCTTTATGAATTCACCCCATATATATATATATATATATATATATGTAGTGTGTGGAGAGAGATTGTAAAATAATGAAAGAATGATAATTAAGAGATGCACAACTGTAAAAGACATTTTGAAAAGTTATAATTGGATACAAATTGTTGTGCTAGTTTGGAGAATATATACAGTAGTATGGTAGGACTGGCTGTAGGTGTAGCTTATCGAGGCAACCGTTTATAGCCTCCGATTTTTTGTTGTTATTGTAAGTGTATATATATTTATATCAGTTGGATCGATTCACGTATGATTAAACGAAGTTGACATATGTTTGATTAAAAAAAAAAGCCTATATTCATTCTTTCTTAAAAAAAAAAAAAAAAAGGCCTACGTACCTTTGATTTTTTTTTTTTAAAGGCACACATATTAAAGTATTAAACATAAACAACATTGTTTTTCTTACATTACCTGATACCTGATCAAAATCGACCTGAGCATTCAAAGGAAGAAAAAAAAAATCAATTAGGATTGTGTGCTGTGTAACTAAATGTGTTCTTTTGTATGATTTTGTTAGTATGATTTTTTTATTTTGAGAACTTTTATTTGCTATTTCTTATATTACAGTTAGGGATGGGCAAATCCCCATAGGCCCCATCCCCCACGGGTCCCCAATGGATTTTGGGGGCAATTTTTGCCCCCAAAATCCATTTGGGGGTGGGGGTTGTGACTTGTGAGAGATAACATTAATTTATCATCATCTGCTCATGTAATCTGTAATGAAGATGGAAGTCATAATCTAGTAAGAAGAGGTGCGGATTATCAAGCTAGACTTGCATTATGTGTAAGCAAGGATGAGCTCAATAATACAAGCACTAGTAAGCACCTCAAGCTGGGAAAACGTGCATTAGGATTCAAAATTAGTTAGACCATTACGGAGTCTGATATGGCACAATTAGTTAAGCACAAGAATCTGACGTGACACAAATTAGTTATTCTTATCTCTTAGTTATTAAGACTGAGGAGTTTGTTACAAATTAGTGATCAGACTACACTCTTGTATTCTTGTAATATATATACCTGTTCTCTATTGAGAAATAAAAAATGTGAAAATAAGAAACAAAAACAAAGCATTGTTAATGGCGTCTTTACCTATTTTCTCTCTGTGACATTTTATCAAACATCTTGTGTTAGCTATCAAATATCTTTGTCTCTTTTCATTTTGTTTGCTTTCTTACAAGGGTGGGGGTGGGGGTGGGGGCAAATTTTGCCCCCAAATAGATTGTGGGGGAGGAGGTGGGGGGACCTCCCCCCAAACCCATTCCCCCATTTCCTCCAAAAAAATATATATATATATATATTTTTTTTAATTTATAATTTTAAAGTTTTAACAATTAAAAAAATATATTATAAAATCCCCAAAAAAAATATATTATAATATAACATTAAAAAAATGTATTTTGGATTTTGTATTGTATTAAAAATTTTGGATTTAGTTTTGTATTTTAGATTTAGAATTAAAAATGAATAGAAATAGGAGAAAATGGGTTTTGGGGGTGGGGGAGGGGGAACCTCCCCCCAAAACACCCCCACCCCCACCCCCAGTACCCCCATATGAGTTTTGGGGGGAGTGGTGGGGAGAGGTTTGAGGAATGTGGGTGAGGGTGGGGGGCCATTAGGCCCCCATGCCCATCCCTAATTACAGTCTATAGTTTGCCTTGCACACCAAAAATCTCAAAGCTGACCTTGTAGCATGGTTTGATTCAAATAGTCATGTCTTTTGGATTTTAAGTTTAAATTTCAAGAGTTACGGCTTTAGTAATTAAAAGATGTTGATAACTATGAGATAATAACAAAATATTCTGTCTTTTAATTACAAAAGGACATGTCTTTCAGAATTAAAACGTTGATTGTATAGTCATGATCAAGAGTTGTAACCTAAATGAATGGTGTAGTATGAAAATTTTCACATAAGTGCGTACTGATGGAAATATATGAGGACATTGAATGTAAGCCACTCAATTTACATGCTTTGACTGGATGTACTTATCAAAATTCTTCCATAAATGAGTGGCTCACATTCAATGTCCACATATATTTCCATCATTGAGCAATGACCAGATCAGGACCGTGGTGTAGTATATTCGGTTTTGTTGTATCCCGAGGTAATTTGCACAATAAAACATAAGCAAACACTTTGAGTGGGTGCAGTTAAGAGACCTTAAGGCCAAGTGTTTATTAACATGTATTGTACAGTATTATGAATAATACAATACTATGTTTGGTTTGTTTTGGACTGTTTACTATATTGTATTAGTTAATGCATTTTAATTTGTCTGATATGATAGATATTGTATTAGCTAATATAGAAGAAAAATGTTGTATTAATTAGTTAATAACTTAATACAGCCTAATACAACATAATATAAAATATAGGATTGTATAGTATAAGAATAATACAATACAATCCAATACAATATAATTCAATACACCGCAATATAAAAGGAGCCCCAAGGGAAATGGTTACACACCTCAAGTTTGAGTCGATGAAATGAAATTCAATCATCATGAAGTTTACGATATGCAATTTTGTGTCTCAACTTGTGTTTCTATTTTTCTGTTTAGTGTAGGGATGTCCATTTTAGTCCAGTTTCTGCAAAATGTAATCAACAGGAGGGTGCAGGTTTGGGTGAAGAGGCCGCAGATTAAGCCGATCCACAAACCCTATACACAGAATGGAGCAATACAAGCTGAACAAACTGAGAAATCCAAAATCCGACAATATGTATGTGTATGATGGACAAAAATGTAGTAATGTTGCCTCACCTTAGCATGTAGATTCACCTTGAATCCAAGAACTAATGCAACTGGCATGCCAATGAGATAGAATGTTGCCAAATTAGCATACACGGCCAAGTGCTGCCAACCACCGCCTCTTGTCACCCCTGCACCATAAACTTACTGGCATCAATCGAAATATTTACAACACGCTACATACAAAAATGGGAATGTTGTGGAGCTAGCGTCACAGTGATCAATAGTGTATAGTTAATCCAACGGAAATACATATATATGTAATATGCATGAATTTTGTGAATACAAACCTGATATAACACCTTGCACAAAATCAAGTGCTATAGAGATTGCAAGAAAAGGTGTTAAAGAGGCAAACTCCTTAATTATTTCGGGGCTGTCACTGAAGAAGCCTGCCCAGATGTTATGACCAAACACTAGAGTCGAAACAACAATAAGAGCAAGGAGGACGGTGAGCTTCAGACTCACAGCCATGGCACTTTTCGCTTTATTGATATTTCCAGCTCCGAACTCATTCGACACTCTTGTGCTGCCACAAAACATAAGTTTTCTCTGTTTAAATTTCTCACACACAAATGTAACAACCAGCGAACAGAGAAAATACAACAGACAACAAGCCTAGTCTACTAACTGACCTTACAGCAGCACTAAGACCATAGGCGATATTGAAGGCAACAGCTTCTGTATTCACACTTAACATTGCAAAACCGGAAAATTAAAGATCAAAGTCAAGTTTAAATAATCAATTTTTGATAACAATGATGCAGGAAACGTACCACATTGCGACCAATGAAGTAGATATTTCTGAGTTTGGCATCAATCCAGCCAACAACACAAGAATCTCAAAAGCCCAGTACTCCAAGCTGGATGTGAAAAATAATTACTATTACAATTACTAATAATTACAAGGTGATCATTCATGATTATAAATTACTTGAATAGTTAACGGAGAATCTGGTTCAATTAGGGGAGCAGGAATAATGAAGTTTCAAGTTACTTACCATACCATTAATGCAGAGGGTAGGGCTAGTTTCAAGTTTGCGAGGATGAAACTGAACGATTCGAATGAAAATCCTTGCCATGTAGGCTCGAATTTCTTCGAACAAATGACATACACTGCCAACATAAGTATTGAAATCCATAGAGAAACTGAAACCGCCAATGGAGCACCCTTGAATCCGAGTGATGTCCAGTGAACTAAAGCATATGCAATCCCAAAATGAAGTGCCAGTGGGAGTGCTGAGAGGAAGACCAATGGTATGACTATAGATTGTGTCTGAAGAAACCTTAATATGTTTTGTATAAAACCATACGCAAATAGGCCAGGAATGAGATATCTTATATAGAGAGCTGCTGCTTTCGAAACCTCGGAATTTTGTTGGAGTAAAACAAGTATAGGTTCCGTATAGAACCAGAAGACGGATACACCAATTGAGAATAAGAACGATATGATGCAAGAAGCTTGCAGATGTATTCCCAACATTCTGTATTCTTTGGCACCAAATCCTTGACCACAAAGTGTTTCAAGTGCTCCACTTAACCCAATCTAATACAACAACAGAGAAAATAAAATTGCATACTCTGGTAGATTGCAATCATATAAATTAAAATTGCATCACATAGCCTTAATTCTTACTAGAAAATCTGTCACAAACAAGACATAGAGTTTATGATATTTAGGCTACCAATCACCAATTCAAATTATTTATGAACTAGAAATGCAAAAACATGCGTGAATGGTTACCATTAAAGCAAAGCCGGTGATGATGGCCCAAGAATTGGCAAGGGTGGCTCCGGCGAGCTCAAGGTCGCCGAGGTGACCGGCAAACATGACAGAAACCAAAGGGATTGCATAGTAGAAAACGTTGGTAAGAATCATTGGCAGTGAAAACAAGATTTGAGTCTTGGCCTCTTCCACATCCAAAACTTTCCTCCACCAACTACTACATCCTCCTCCTCCTCTGTTTATTTCTTCTTCTATCAAGGGTGTGGTTGCAGTTGCATTATCTGAACTTGTGTTTTGTAACATCTTCTTTTTATCTCTTGCTGTCTTCTCCGATACCTCCTTAGATTTGTTGTCTCCTGAAGACAAAACAAATCGAATCAAATAAACAAGAACGATTCAGAATGAAATAATAAAAAAAAAAAAAAAAAACGAAACGTGATATTTTTCTTGACAACAAAAAAAGAAAGTTGACCAAACATCAAAAAAATAAATGACGTGGATCCAATCTTAAAACATTTGGTCTAAAAATGGGCTTTAGAATTATTATAATGATCAATTATTTAAAAATAATAAATTTTAATATTGAATAAAAAAAATGTTAACATGTAACTCGAGAGTCGAGTCTCGAGGATTGAAAATATGAATTAAAAAGTTAAAATTTATTTTTTAGGACACAAATAGTCGTGTATCTTAATTATTTAAGTTAACATAAGTAATAGAAAATCTTCAATGGAACAATCTCATTGTCAGTTAATGAGACCATACCAATAAAATTATATTATTTATCTTGAAAATATAAATATATATTATTAAACTATAATTTTATATAATTTCATTGAACAGTCTCACTAAATAACAATAAAATCATCTCATTTAAGATTTTCTTCATAAGTCAATGGATATGAGGAACGAATCCAACTAGCTTTCTTCTAACGTAATACCATCTTAAATGCAGAACTTATTACCGCATGATTGCTTCAGTTTTTGTACAGTGTCATCATAAATGTACGGCTCTTTAGGTATCTAAATAAATATATAAATATATATATATATATATTTATATATATATATACTACCTACCTTTCCAAAGGTAAATGAGAAAGGTAGATCCCAAGGTAGATGGGAAAGGTGGGAAGGCAGATGGGAGTGGGGTCCATTGGGGTGGGGGGGAGGTCACCCACCCCATTCCTAAAACCTGGCTCTACTCTTAGCCCCAAACCTCAGTTGGAGGAAGTGGGGTCGTGGGGATGAAGGTATTTACGGGAGGTTTCTTTACCCCATTTTCGTTTCATTTTTAATTATAATATATATATATATACAGTCTTTTTCTCTTCAATGTGTACTGATATAACTTATATCGGTGCATTGTATGTGAACCACTGATTATGGAAAAGTGTTGACAAGTGTATACACTTTGAGTCAAAATATGTAAATCTAATAGTCCGTATGATGAAGTTATATTAATGCGCACTGACTTGAAATATTTTTATATATATATATATATATATATATATATATATATATATATAAAGAATAAATATGAATTTAACCTATGACAAAACGAGGTTGTTCCATCATAAACTTAATTACTCTCTTCATCGAAATATTTACAACATATTACGTACACAACTTAGAATTTTGTGGAACGTTACAATGATTTACTTGCTATTTGCTAATTGCAGGACTTCTTGGATTTAAACTGAATCTATATGCAGTGAGACAACATTCTTTATTTGTTCATCATACAGTCATACATATTGTATATATATGCCTTATCACAATTTTATTTGTTCAGTTTTCAGATTTCGTGGTTTGGTCACCTTGTTGCTTCATTATGTGTATAGAGTTTGTGGATCGGCTTAATCTGCGGCCTTTTCGCCCAAGCCAACACCCTATTGTTGTTTACATTGTGTAGCAATTGGACTAAAATAGAGGGGTAATGGGTATTAAAATTTCGGGTAATTTCGTTAAAATCTCTATTTTTTGTGAATTGTCATCTCTTTAAATATCTTTGACATATAAGTAACTTTAATCTATTCTTTTTCTAAAATATATCACTTTAGTCCATTTGATTAAATTACTAAAGGTCAACTGTGACTATATGTGTAAAAGTACAACTTTGCCATTATTAATTCAGTTTTTTTTAATGAAAATCCATTTGTTATTATACTTTCTAAAATTAATATTAAAATGATTTATAAAAATTAAATTAACAAGAAAACAATATTTTCTCAAAAAAATTATAAAATACTTATAAAAAATAGTTTAAATTATATGATTAAAAATATATTTTTTTTAAGAAAAGAGATTGTTAATTTTTTTTTAAATTTTTTTTAAAAAAATGCAAGTTCCACCACTTTGTAATTGACTTATTTCTGGGACAAACCACTACTGAGGTTAATGTTGTAAGGGTAGATTTAGGTAATTGGACTTGATCATGATCAAATCACCCTCCGGCATTCCCAAAGCTTCAAGAGTGAAGAGTTATAAAGGTATAACACTCGACTTATACTCTTGAAGAGAATTAGGTGCGCGCGCACACACACACACACACTTATTCATTCATTTCTGTTTAATCATTTTATTAGTGTGCATCACACCTAGCACACTTGTACTTCATGCATTTTAGACTAAGTGTGGTCGGCCACTTGAGAAGTCCATGTTACTTCTCTTTTGTGTGGCTTGGTGAAGAAGTTTCGATGTGGTGACATACGATTTTCCTCTAGGGATTTTTCGTTGTCCAGGTTTCGCTATGGACCATAATGAAATTGACTGTGAACTCTTTTCTAGAGATTCTCGTTGTCCTTCTTTCGTCCTGAAGGACAACGAATTTTGCTCTAGATATTCTCACCGTCCATCTTTCGCTCTGGTTCACCATGAACTTGACTGTGAATTATAGCACCTCATTTCACATTCTCAGTTCGCTGTCACATTTTCGCCCTACTAGACAGCAAACATGACCGCAAAAAATCCCTTATTTGCATAAAACGACTTAGCTTCATTTGAACTCTATAAATACTCATCTCTTGTATCTTCTTTGTCAAGAACTCTGGTTTTCAGACTTCCTAGAGAGAGAATAGAGTTCATAGAGAGAGAAAACACTAAAATTGCTTTTTTAACTCTCCAACCCCAAAAACCATGTGCATTTAACATCTTCAAGCATCATCTAAACACGGTCTTCATAGTCTTTATCAATTGGTAAGTTAGAATAAATAATCAACTTCATTTATTGTTCTATTTAGTCAAAACGTCTCATTTATTGCATTTTGTTTGCAAAGACTTGATCTTTAATGCATATACTTTGAAGTCATGATTGTTAGGATTATGCTCAATAACAAGAGTGTAATGATGTATTTGACAATCTTTTTCATATTAATAAAGTGATTTATAGTTTAACAAATCTTATAGCATTTATAGTTTAATTATTATAATTGTTAAAAGTAAATAATATAAGGTTAAAAGACTATGAGAGATGAACAATTGTTCGTACATCTGGATATGTACTGGATATGTATAAGGTAGACACAATTCTTTAGTTACTCTTGAACAATGTTCACAACTTAAGATAAAAGTTGGGCGTATTTACCTTGTTAAAGTTGTAGATTCTTTTGCTAGCATTTGACTGGGATCAAATGTGTTATAATAAGTCTAAAATCATCAAAGTGTAGTGTTTTTGGGCAAAAGAATCTAGTGCACTATGTGCATTGAATAGGATCACAGTGAAATACTTTATCCATAATAGTCAAGTTTGTGTTACGAACATTAAGAAGAGTGACTAGGATGTCATTTAGGTTGTTAACAAATATTCAATTAGTGGTGTTTCTATGACCAAGTGGCTAGCGAGGCTAGTCATGTGGTTTTTTTTCCAATTGGAAGGTTTCCACGTAAAAATCAAGGGTTCATTTATTTTCTCAATTTACTTGATTTTTGTTGTTTGTGTATTTAATATTGATTAATAAAAAAAGTTGGTAATTAATTTGATTAACAACATATTCACCCCTCTTTAGGTTGTTCTAGACACATTATATTAGTTTCAAAAAAAAAGTATAGATTAACTGATGGATCTTCACGAGTAGATCATCTGATGGAGATCTATATGCGGATCTCCACCGTTGAGATCAACTTATAGAGATCCATCAATGGAACAATGGGTATCCATCATTTCAAGAATGGAAGTCGACCTCTATTATTGCTGAAACGAATAGTAGCTCAAGGACGGACCTTCTCATTTGGCGACTCCACTGACCTCCGGCTCAGCGAAGGATCTCTAGGCTTGGCGATGGAGTTCCTCACTCGACTATAAAATCCGTCGTCTGGTTCTCCATCGCTCGACGATGGAGATCCTTGGAACTCTATTGTCGAGAGAGGAACTTCGTCGTCGAGTTTAGAGGTCCTTCGGTGACGGAGCGACTAAGTTTGATGCAAAAGATATTATTGAAGATATTCTTGAAAATTTTAGATTTTAAAAATATTTCTATAGTTAATACATATTATTTTATTTCCATTTATTATGTATCTAATTAGGTAGTTAATTATTTTATGATTTGATTTTATTAAATCAAATTTTTTTTTCTTAAATCAAATTTTATTTTCTTAATAGATAGGTTTTTAATGTTTTAGGATTCTAGTAGTTTTAATTTCCATTATTATCTCAATTATCTCTTTAATAGGGAAATTGATAATTTTATTACTTTACTAGTTATTTTAGGTTTCTTCAAGGTTTTTATTTTCTTATTTAAAGACGATGTACCATAACATGGATTTTAGTTTTTGATGATTAATACAAATTTGAGAGAGTATCTCTTTTTATCAATTTTCGGTACCTTTGCCAACGAATTTGAAGCCTGTTATTCTGTTATAAGTACGCGGATCAACAAATTAATATGAATCAAATTGGGATTGAGAAAAAAATTATATGAATCAAATAAATTAATTTTTATAAATTTGGGACACAATTAAAATAAAAGAATCAAAATAAAAGAGTCGAGAGAAATAATAAATTTTAAGTTACATTCTTATTCCCTTTCAAAAAAAGAAAAAGTAAAATTATTATCATAATAACCTGAAAAAATTAAAATTGATACTCAAAATTTCAAGTTAGTACGCACTGATATAATTTTATCAGTGCGTTAGATGTGGACCATTAGATTTACATACTTTGACTCACATTGTATGCACTTGTCAAAACTTCTCCATAATCAGTGGTTCACATGCAACACAGTGATATAAGTTATATCAGTGCACACTGAAAAAAAAAGACTGTATATATATACAAAAATTTTCAAGTCAATACGCACTGATATAATTTCATCAGTGCGTTGGATGTGGATCATTAGATTTACATATTTTGACTCAAAGTGTATGCACTTGTCAAACTTCATATATATATATATATATATATATATATACATAGTTCTTTTCTCTTCCGTACATACTGATATAACTTATCAATACATTGTATGTGGACCACTGATTTTCACTTTTAAATTTCTAATCCTTATATTTTTTTTATTCTTTATCTTGACTTTCCATTTTAATTAATAAATCTCACACTTAAATCGGAAAAAAAAAGGAAACAAAAAACTTTTTCTCAATCTTTTCTTTTGATGCTCTCAGAAACTTCCAATTTCTTTATGTGCTTGAAGGGAATGGTTCAGAGTCGGCCCTCCTCTTTCCCGTGAGGGGCAGCAGCCCCGGCCCAATTTTTTACAATGCTAAAATTGTATATGTTTATATTAATTTAGGGGTCCAATATTTGTTAGGTTTCAGGTTAAATCAGGTCCAGGACAAACAAATGTCTAATATGTTTTTTTGTTATCAATTATCAGATATTATTTATTAGTCCAAATGTCTAATAGAGTTTCACACTTTCTTGTTTTTATCTATAGCTACCAAATTTTGGTTTTATTAAAGCTATTATGTTGTATTGAGTTTTGGGTAGATAAGTTTGAGCATGTTGTGAGTTGTTACAGTCCACAGAAAAAAGAATTGCGACTCTAAATTGTCCAATTCATTCTTTTAATTATATGTATAGAATATATTAAAAAAAAAACCATCGGATCCATTTTGTGACAACACCATATTCCTCATTTCACATGTTATAGAGCCCATTTTTCCATTTTTTTACATTTTCGCCCCGGGTCCCAAAAATGTCAGGGCCGGCCCTGGGATGGTTGACTGTTTTGGTGTCAAACAAAGGAGATTGAGAAGCAACGAGATGAAAATAACTTTGAATGGTTTCAAACATAGAAGTATTTTGGAAGAGAAGAGAAAGGCTGTGATTTAGAAATTATTTATCCAAATGATGTTTTCTGTCATTACGTTCGGAAACCAGTGTTTTTTGGTCTGAAGTATTAAGGCGTCAGTTTTTTTCTTTTTCTGTAAAAAAAGGGTCTAAAATCCAATAAGTTAGAAACATTAACTTAAATATGAAAATCCAAACTAATTTTAACCCATTTTATTTTTCTAAAAATACCTTCAAATCTTCACAATATTATAAAATAAAAACTGAACAAATTGTAAAATACTCTCAAAATCTTGATGTTGGTGGAAAATCTTGATGTTGGTGGATGTGACGGTCTCCTCCAATCAACTGTCTACAATTTTTTTTTTTAACTTTAAAAAGAAATAATTTTTATTATTAGTCTTCTCTAAATATATCTATTTTCTTACTTTGTTTATTATTTTATTTTTATTTTTTATAATAATTTCATTAACTTTATTTTAAACATAAATATATCAAATTAATAAATACTAAGGATATAAATGTCTTTTTATTAATTTTTAGATATTAATATCCAGACTCCATAAATAAATAAAAAACAATGTTGCTTCGTTAAAGTTCAAATATATTCAAATTTAAGACGAAAAAACAAAACTAAATAAGCCACCTTCTCAACTAATAGTAATTTGTCAATTCTTTGACTAATAAGAATTGCCTCCATTTGGATTGTATTCTAATTTATTAATAAAATAAAAGGTAAATACACTAACCTTCCCTTAAGTTTGATATAAATACAACTAAATTGTAAGTATGCATTATCTACTCAAACCTCTCATACTCTTTTAAATTGAACTAATGAAAAAAATTAAATTGCCTTTATTTATTAGAAATGAAGACTAAATTATTATTTTTAAAATTTTAAAATAATTTTTTATTAATTATTAAAAGATATTTATATTTTAATCACATAAAAAATAAAATATATTGAAAAGAGAAAAAAAAAATAGTCTAAAATGGTCCCACTATTGGATAAAAAGCTTGTGTGAGATTAAAAAATTTTCATCTTATGCAAGCAACGAATATAACTAGATTTTCCAAGTAAATTCACTAAACAATGCAATATTTAATCCAGTAAAGTGAGCCAAATGTGACAAAACACCCATTGCATTTTAGTAACGTACTTTAAGACATAGTATTCCATTGCATATATGCTCGATTTTCAGGTCGGGATAAAATATAGAATATTTGGGCAAATTTCTTTCCAAATATATAATAGATTTCAAGAACTCTTCATATCATCGAACATATACCTGTAAGTTGTAATATAGCAAATCCATATTTTATTTTATTTTTAAAACACATTGGTATAATTAAAAAACCTTTCTTTTATTATATATTGACTAAGAAGGTTTATCAAATTCGTCCAGATTGTTTCTAATCTATATAAGGAATTTTATAGCTTATCAAATATAGATTATGAGGTCTCTAATTATATATTTCTGGCATTTTAAATCATTCAGGGATTCTCTTATAAATCCAAGAACTTTAGGTTATGGTCGGTTGGCCTAGCCAAGCTCATAAATTGCATATAAATAAATAAATACAAATAAAACCTGAAGTTCTGGACGGTCGGCCTAGCCGCTCCAATTTAAATTATATAATAATAAATAATTAATTAATACGCGTTATATAAATAAATTCATAAACTTCATGTTGAAATTCAATTAGATTGAAATTCAATTAGATTGAAATTCAAAACTTCAAGTTCTGACTTGATTAAAAATCTTAATATTTAAAGCTTCTGGCTCTGTTTTATTTTAATTTTGCAATCTTCATGTTGCAATAAATAAAAGAAGATTGCAAAATTAAAATACTATATGTAAGTAAATCACTATTCTAGAATTTACTTACATATAATTTTGATGATAACTTGTTGTAAACTCAAAAAGAAAAAAGTTAAAATAAGCTTTATAAGTAGGATGACAATTTCACGGTTGGGTCAGGTATGGGTCTTACTATTCGGGTCACATGTCGAGTCCGGGGTATGAAAATGTAAACCAAAATTGGGTTCGGGTATGAGAACAAAACCGAACTTGAATCTGTGACCTGTATTAGAATAAGTTCGTGAATCCGTAGAGTTGGTTTGGGTTTCTTTAAGACTCATTGGTCGAGATCCAAACCTAAAGATGCAAAATTATTATAGTCCATGGCCGGGTTTGGGTTTCAAATGGCCATTCGGTAATGTTTTTGTTTTATATTTTCGTTTGAAAAACGAGAAATTGATTTTAACGTTTTCAGAGTTTGAAAATGTGTTTGGTAGAAATAATTAAAAGTAGTTTCTGAAAATGAAAATGTTGGAAATACATCTGGTAGAAATAATTGAAAACATAAAAGCATATAATATATATTTAGTGAATTTTTTTAAAAACTTATTTTTAATATATTGTACGAGTAAAAATAATATTGTATTTAGTTAATTATATATATTCATCAACAATTTTTTTTTAAAATATTATAATAGTTTGAGATTTTAGGGAGAGGACAGACTAATGCAATGCTCCCCAAAATTCCTTCACAAATGATATGCCATTTGAGTTGTCAATATCGTATCCCTCACCCCTAAGGGCGTAACTCTGCTGTTAGATGAACGAGTTTGAGGTTTGGACAATTAACTATTATATATAATGTACAATTGTTTATTTATTTATTTTTATTATGCTATGTAATTCAACATGAGTGAATAAATAAATTATTTTTATAATAGACAAAATATAAATTGTGATTTTATATAATAGATAAACAAAATAATTAATTAATAGCTTTAAGGGGTCGTTTGTTTTTTTGTCTGAAGACTAAATAATCCTGAATTTTTCTGAAGACTGAATAGAGACTGAAATCTGAACTTAAATGACATGTTTGTTTTTTTTTCCACACATCTGAATGTATTGTCAACACGTTTGTTTTTTAAAAGTAAAATTGTCTGAAACTAAATAATTTTACATTTATACCCATGTTAAACAATTATACATATAATATGAAATAAAAACGATCCAAAAATAATAATTATATATAAACACATATAATCATATATAAACACATATAATCATGATCTTTTTCTTCGATTACAAATAAACTTCATTTTTACTAAGAAAAGAAAATGTTTTTTTTAAAATAAAAAATAAAAGGGGCAGCAAGAAAACTCATACAAAACACTCTAATAAAATAATATATAAATACATCACGCTAATATCATAATAAAATATTTATATTAAAAAACAAAATGTGAAATGATTATGGTTCTTTTTATTTTTAAAGATATTTAAAATAAGCAATATATTAAAATAAAGATTTCGGTACCATATATAATTATGATGAAATTATATATATGTTATATATTGGGGATAGTATCGGAAGAAAAGATTTTGGATTGTATTTAATGCAATTAAGTGATTTGCAATTAAGTGAAAAGTTAAGATTTTTTACTTTTTATTTTAAGTTATTTTTTGGTATTTTTAAGTTGTTTGACTACTTAAAAAAAATAAACAAAACAACTTAATAATTATGATTCAGACCTATTAAGTTTTAAGTGAAAAAAAAACAAAACACTTTATTCTACAGCGTCTTTCATAAATAATCGATAACAAGAACTGTTGGTACCGTAAAAAAGCAAAAAAGGAAAGAAAATGTAATTTTTATTTTTGGTCAACTCTTCTTTCCACGTGTTTTACGAGACAAAAATCAATTTGGCTGATTTCATTTTTGTTTTTTTTTTTAATAAAAAAAACTTTTTGGTTTAAAAAACGTGAAAACTCTTCTCGAGAACGACACCGAACTGGGCTAAAGTGTTTCATTGTTTTGCAGATCTGGAATTAGTCAAGACCTGTCCCGTTGTCATGATGCACTGTAGAAAATGAAAGTTAATAGATAGTTATTATTGCCACCATCCAACACGTCTTGCAAATGTCATGTGTATCTTCTAGTGGCCTGTGGAATCCACCGAGCCCAATCAAATTATTGCTTTTTTTGAGATGTGTTTTTGTTTTCCTAATTAAAAAAAAAACACGAGCTGTCACTCTGTCACTACTTTTTTTTAATGTAAAAGTCAAAAAGATACGAGTACCGAAATTTTTTCATCAAACGTTACACTGATGTTAGTTTCTCAGTTTTGTGAGGGTAACGTGTGAAGCGAACTTTTCGTTACTCGTGTCTTTTTAACTTCTGCATTTAAAAAAATATATATATCGACAGGTTTTGTCCTACTCTCCCAGCTATTTATATAAAATAAGATGAGGTTGATCCGGTTATACAACCTCTTGTATCTATACCATAAAATTTTGATATTATTAAAATACAATAAAACTTATTCAGTGATTTTACTGAAATTTAATTTTTTAATTATATCTTTCAAAATCCACAATAAGGATTACTTTATAAAATATTGAAATGTGATAAACTTATTAGAATATAAATAAAAACGTTAACTTTATGAGTATAAATTATGTTTAGTAATGGTATTTAAAAAAACACAAAAAAGGTATACAATAATATAATAATTTTCATATAAGTGCGTATTGATGGAATTATATAAGGACATTGAATGTGAACCATTCATTTTACATATTTTGACTTGGTATGTATACACCTGTCAAAACTCTTTTATAAATGAGTGGCTCATATTCAATGTCCTTATATAATTCTATCGATACTCACCGACAGAAAAATGATTATACAATAATAACAATAATAATAATAATAATAATAAGAGCTATGTTGGCTAAACAGTGTTATAGACTTATTAAATGGTCTAATTTTTTGGTGGCTAGAGTTATAAAAGGAAGGTACTGTCCTACTATAGATATTCTTCATGCCGGTAAGTGCGGCTCTGATTCGTTTGTGTAGAATAGTGTTTTTGTGGGGGCGTGAGCTGATTGAGGCAGGTTCTAAGTGACGAGTAGGGATTCGTTCTTCGGTTTCGATTTATGGTGATCGCTGGGTTCCGATGCCGCATTCGTTTAAAATCCATTCTCCTCCGGGTCTTGGATTGGATGCAACGGTGAGGCTTCTCTTTACTGATTCAGGAAGTTGGAATGTGCCTTTGATCAGGTCTTCCTTTTCTTCTTCTGAAGTGGAGGCCATTTTGAGTCTTCCTCTTGGTGCTAACGCTGATGATGCTCTTATCTGGCACTTTGAGAAATATGATAATTTCTAAAAGTGGTTATAATCTGGGCAGAGCTTTGCAGTGTGCTGGGTGCCCTTATGGCTCTACTGATACAGTCTGGTGGAAGTCGGTTTGGAAGATTAAAGTTCCACCAAAGATTAAGAATTTCGTAGGAAATAGATTCCTACTATGTTCACTCTGGTGGACGTGGGATTTCGAGTGATGGTATCTGCCCTATTTGTTCTAAGCTGTCGGAGACGACTATTCTTGCTCTATGAGGTTGTGACGGTCTTAAAGATGTCCGCTTGTCTTATCAGTTCCTTAAATAAGTGGAGAGATAATATGCATTTTCAAGATATGTTTCTTTTTTTTCAACAGTGTTTGTTATTGGTATAATTTGCTAAGAGATAACACGTCAACTATAAACATCGTGTTATATTAGGATAACAAGTGATGTGTCGACAGATGTCAACTAAATTGAACCAACATAAAGTGATCAGAAAATAACCCCACAATACTAATCAAAGTTACTTAGTTGGTTGGGTTGGAAAAACCCGACCAAGGTAATTAGATTGATCGGGTTAGCAAGAAAACGATAGAGAGAAACCTAAATGATCGGGTCTAGCTACTTAATCGGGTGAAGATCCCTAGTCGGGTGTGAAAGAGATCTGGTAAGGTTTGGAAGACGGTTGGCTAAGCGACACATGGACAATGTCTAGATACATTCGGATGCTTGGCATGTCGATAACGTTATTACGACTCAAACACATAAAGAAGAATCCTCCTCAAATAAGGTCTCAAGAAGCATACTCTGATAAAGAAACATATTTCCTTAGAGTTATCAGAATCAAAAATAGGCAAAAGTCCTGATGTGATTAAAACGACTCCAACTAGTCAGAGTTTTATTGATTTACTACTACCTTTCTTTTACTTATAGTCCAAGAATTATGGTTCTATACATGTATAAATAGATCATAAGAACGCCTAGCAAGGGTTGACGAATTATTAGATACTAGAGAAAGCAAATTAGGGTGAGCAGTGTAATATTCATTCTTAATAGTGAATTTCTTTCTCGCCGTCACCGATAACCGTGGATGTTTCCCCACCCTGGGGGTTTACCACGTAAAATCTTGTTTGCTTGGTCTTTTATTTCTTTTCAATCCATTACTCGATTACTAATTCAATGTACTTTGTGTGACGCGTGATCTATTTTACGCAATCCAAAAATCACCTGTCAACAATGTTCTTTGCCCTGAAGATATGGAGCTTTGGTGTATTGTTTGGTGGCGAAATTGGTTTTGGATAAATCAAAGAGTTCATGGCTCTTCTAGGCTTAGGTCAGAGAGTGTACTTTGTTGGGCTTCCAGTTTTTCAGGAGGAGTTTAAACGTGCTATTACGGATCCCAGTCCTCCTCCCCTTCCTTTCTCTGTTCCTGGGAACTTGGATGCGAAATGGATGGCGCCTCCGGTTGGGGTGTTTAAAGTGAACAATGATGTAGGCAATATTGTCGACGCAACAACGTATTGGTGGGGTTAATCGCTCGCAGCTCGAATGGTCAGATAACTGATTCTTCTGCCCAAAGCTTCGCTATTTGCTTCTCTGCCGCTGTGGCTGAAGCTGCAGCTATTTTAAGAGGTCTGAGATTTATGGTACAATGCTGGTCTCTTCCCTACTGTTTTGGAGAGTGATGCAAAATGGGTGGTGAATTTGATTAATTCTGGGGAGCAGTTGAATGCTGATATTGGTGTTGTTATTGATGATATTGTGTCTCTTTCCAGGCATTTTCAGATTTCTATTTCTTTTGTTCCTATAGCTGCTAATATTGCAGCACACACTCTGGCTAAATTTGCTTTAAATTCCGCTGAGAACTGTTTTTGGTTGGAGGATTATCCTCCGTCTCTAGAGTCTGTCATTTTGAATGATTCCATCCCTTTTAGGGGTGTTTGATTAGTGAATTTTCCATTTTCAAATAATAATAATAATAATAATATATTTATTTATGTAAAAAAAAAAATTATAGAACAAATTACACCAAACTCCCCTGATGTTTGCTCTTTTATACGTAGAAACAATTTTACCGTTAATTGACACTCACCTCCCCCGCCGTTAGGGTTTGACTGTTAAGTGTGAGAGTTGACTGTTAAAAAATAAAAAAAAGACATAAATACCCCTAATTCACCAAAAATCTAAAATAACTAATTACACTAAACTCCACTGAGGTTTTCTAATTTACACACAGAAACAACTTTATTGATAGTTGACATTCATCTCCCCTACCGTTAGTTAAAGTTGGTCAAATTAAACTGCAGACTAATTGTAGTTATCAAAAGTAAGGATAATTTAGTCATTTGAAGCATTATATATATATATATATATATATATATATATTTAATTATATAATTGAATAAATATATAAAATGAAGATTTTTTTAAAAGGTATTTTAAAATGAAGATTAAGTGAAAAATGAACTGTTTTTAAAATTAAGATTTTTTTCTTGTAAAGAAAAATAAGATTAGTTGAAAATTAAGAATAAAAAAACAGAAATTTTCATTAAAAAAACGGATAGTCCAATCTAATTAAAAAAAATTCAATTATTTTTTTAAAAACAAAATCTTAATGCCTTTGACAGTTCGTTAGGTCCACCAACAACACAAATCAAAATCTCTTCCTAATTTGTTCAATCTCTTCCATGAGAGATTGAGTCAGTTCGCTAGTTCCACCAACAACACAAATCACAATTTCTTCCTAATTTATTTTTATTTTTATTTTATTGTTTTTTAAATTTGTTAATAGTCATTTTTGATAGAGGGTCCAAAGAAGAATTTTCCATCTGGTAGGTACCTGGTAGGACCTAGATCGGGACCGGTACCGGTACCTAGATACCGGGGATGCTCTACACCATGAACCGGAAAGAATTCAGTACCACGTCTCATAGTCTACCAGGTACCAAGCAAGGCTATACCACGATACCTCCTATCTGGTACCTAGGTACCGCGACATCTACCCGGTACCCAAGTACCCCCATATCAGTCCAGGATCTAACAAGAATGTGTATCCTACCCGACAAATAAGAAGAATGGAACCAGGATGAGGTACCAGCATGCTAGAACAAGCGCCACGCCAGTAAGCACTCCGGTACACCAGTGTACCATATCACCGGGATACAGAGTCAGAATTCTCCTTCAAGCAACGTAAAAGAGAAAGTTGACCTCTCTGGTAATTAATGGAGATAATCAACGCCATTAATGAGGGAATCAATCAACTCCATTCATGGCCATTCACAACGCCATTAATGAGGGAATCAATCAACTCCATTCATGGTCATTCATAATGCTATTAATGAGGGAATCAGTCAACTGGTAGATTCAACCGCGGGCAACAAGCTCCTAAGCTTTATGAACGCCTTCTCAGGATACAACCAGATCCTGATGCACCCAGCTGACCTAGGATAAAAACCAGTTTCATAACCGGGCAAGGCCTGTACTGCTACAGAGTTATGCCCTTCAGGGCTCAAGAACGCTGGAGCTACCTACCAGCTCCTGGTCAACCGCTTATTCAGGGGACTGGTAGGAAAGTCGGTGGAGGTATATATCGATGATATGATCACGAAGTCTCAGATAGCTGAACATCACCAAGACCACCTCCGCCAGACTTTCCAGATAGTCAGGGAAAATCAGATTGCGACTGAATCCGGCTAAATATGCCTTCGGGGTTACAGCCGGGAAATTTCTCATATTCTTGGTTCACGAGAGAGGAATTGAAAGCTAATCCCGAAAAGATCAAAGCCATCTTGGATTTTGAATCTCCCACCTCACTCAGACAAGTGCAAGGTTTGACTGGGCGAATCGCAGCCCTGAACCGTTTCATATCGCGATCCACTGACAAGTGCATCCCGTTCTTCAAGGCAATTAAACAGGGAAATAACATGAAATGGGACCAAGGCAGTGAGCAAGCTTTGTAGTCATTAAAAGAGTACCTCGCTAGCCCGCCCATGCTAGCTAGCCCGGTACCAGGAGAAGAACTACAGTTATATCTGGCAGTGTTTGAAACCACCGCCAGTGAAGCATTAGTGAAAGAGTGCGGAGATGGAGCCCAGCGCCCTGTCTACTATGTGAGCCGCGCCCTAACCAAATCAGAAAAGAACTACGTTCTCTTGGAGAAGCTCGCATTTGCACTAGTAGTAGTAGCCAAGAAGCTCCGCCCTTATTTCCTTGCTCACACCATCGTGGTAGTCACTGATCAACCTTTGCGACAGTTTCTTCAAAGGCCGGATGTATCGGGAAAACTCGTAGTTGTGGGCCCTTGAGCTTACCCTAGTTCGACATCAAATATAAAGCCAGGACTACTATCAAGGCCCAGGATTTGGCAGATTTCGTGGTAGAATTCAGTGCGATCCCCGATCAAGGTGCTACCCTGAACCTGATTCGAGCTCCTCCGAAGGAACAAGAGCCTGCAGATTGACCTACCGATCGAAACATCTGGATCCTGTATACCGATGGAGCATCGAATCAGGCAGGAAATGGGGTGGGGTCATTCTAACTGACCCAGAGAAAGTCGAATGTGCCATTGTTCAGATTCGGGTTTAACACCACTAATAATGAGGCTGAATATGATGCCTTGTTAGCAGGGATGAGAGTGCCAGTAGAACTGTGAGCTGATTACCTCCTTTCCAAATATGATTCACAGCTGGTAGTCAACCAAATAACTGGTTTATACCAGGCCAAGGGGGATAACATGATAGCCTACCTCGAAAAAGTGCAAGAACTGTTGCCTCACTTCAGGGGTTTCAGGATCGAGCAGATACCTAGGTAGCAGAATCATCGAGCTGACGTCCTAGCCAAGATAGCTGCCAATGGAGGACAAGCGCTGCCGAAAGGAGTTCCGCTCCAGGTAATCACTGTATCAAGCATTTCTGAAGGCAAGGAAGTAAACCCCGTTGAACGATTTCCATGCTGGATGGATCTTATCGCGAAGTACCTTCAATCAGAAAAGCTCCCTGAAAACCCCGATCAAGCTCGTAAGATCAAAAGAACCTCAGTTCGATACTGCTTGATAAATGGGCACCTTTACCGCAGAGGTAGATCATTCCCCTTGCTCAGATGCCTACATCCTAAGGATGCGAGTTGGGCGTTGAGGGAAGTGCATTTCGGAGATTGTGGGAATCATATCGGAGGAGAAGCATTGGCTTACTAGGTGTTACGCATGGGATATTTCTGGCCGACCTTACACCATGACGCATGGCAGTTCGTACAGTCTTATGAACCGTGTCAGAAAACGGCCAACCTGTATCACTTACTTTCAGAATGGTTATCAACCATCAGCTCGCCGTATCCGTTTGCATTCTGGGGAGTGGACCTAATTGGACCTCTCCCAACCGCGCCAGGTCAGCAGAAGCATGAAATCGTGGCTATTGATTACTTCACCAGGTGGGTGGAAGCAGAATATTTTCTTGTTTTGAATTCGGCCTACCCTCGTCAGCCAGGTGGAATTTTCATTTAAATCAGCGTGCAAAGAGAATATTCCTTCCTATGAGACGTTGCGAAAAATTCTACAAGTGCTATCTATCCTGACTCCAACCCCAACCTGATACCGGTGTTCAAATCAGGGGGACTTCTGTTAACAGGTTTTTCTGGTAAAGGACCAAGGGAGAATTTTCCAACAGAGACCCGTCTAGGAAGATTCATCTAAATATTCCCAGAGACCTGCAAGATCAGTACCATCACCTAGATGGAGCCAATATCCAGGGAGGTTGGGACCTCGACTATCCATCTATCTAGAGGGGACATCAGCCCCGAAAGTATGTATCTCGCCCTACTGAAGCTCTTGATACCAGCTCAAGACTAGTAAGATGATAACTTGCATGCCCAGCACCCCGCAAGCATCTCGACGTCGATCAAGGTACCAGGTATCTCGATACCTACCTCGGTGCTACCTCGATATCCACCTGGTGTTACCTCGACTCCCGCCTGATACTCAGTACGCTCATCCGAAGCTCCTCCAAGGTAAGTACCTTACCTCCAAGGCAAGTACCTTACCTCCCAGGCAATACGATAGAAAACACGAAGACGCAAGCACCAATATAGCAGGAGGCAGAACAAGCTTATCAAAATGAGGTACCAGTGCTACCTTCCATCAGAACTCACGATCGGAATCTCCCTTCAAGCTCCACGAAGAAGGAAAGTTGACTCCATCGCCAAAATAAAGCGCCATTTATGATCCTATGGTCGACCGAATCATAATTTGAATTCACCATTGATTAACGGGATCTAATCTCGCGCCTTCAGCTCCACGCAAATGCCTTTCAACGCTTAAAATAGGACTCTCTGCAATCTTCATTAAAAAACAACCGGATTTTAAGGAGATTCAGGGAGTACTATATATACGACATTGAAGGGTAAAGAGAAGAGGACTTTTTTCGAGTATTCTTCATCGCCAGAACTAGCCGGAAGCCAGTGAAAGTAACTGACAATCACTGGAAGAAAATCTACTTATCGACACGAACGTTTTTTCCATCTCCATCCTGTGTAAAAGAGTGAAAATAGAGAGAGATATGCATGTATACATATTGTAAGCCTTCCATAGTAGTGACTGAATAAAACAATGTTTATTTTACATCTCCCGGTCCTCTTTTGTATTCGTTATCCTTTCTTTGATCTATCGATCTCGATCATACTAAAAGTGGGACCCCGGTACCGACGGTACCTACCCCGCTGCTGCTACCGGTAGTGAGTGAGTGTGTTAACTGAGATTTCCACCCTGAGTGAATTTTTCCGTTAACAGATATAACTATAACAAGTCACTCTCTAATAAAAAGGTCGATTCCCCAATATTTCGACTCCCTAACATTCTCTCCGACATTCTCCCCGACATTCTCCAACAGCTCTCCTACATCTCCATATCTCCAAGATGTCTCTGATCCTAGATTTCGCCCACTTCTCCACTAGGAATATGAGTTCGCCATCGCCTGGAGTGTAAAAGGGACCCTGCCTGAATTCCCTTACACCACCATTGTATCGACTATTATGCACATTAATTTTCTCTAGAAATGTATCGGTACCAAGTGGTACTCCTCCAACTATGACCTATCAGGTCTCAGTTTGTACTGATGTAAGCTCTCTAGAGCACCTCTCGAGATATATAAATATAAAGAAGGGTCTTTCTCCTTCATATGGATATTGCCTGGGGGTTTTTCAGTATTTGATCAATCGTGATGCTTTTTCCCCCTAGATCAGTCCACCAGTACTAAAAGAGTTGTCATTCTCCCACATATCTCTTCATTATGAATGCATGTATGCTTGCTAGGCACCGACCATGCTGGTCTTAGCTCTCATGTACCTCTCCTGGCTCATTATCTAGATCGAGGGAATATTGAAAGCACCTAGAGAGGTGACTAGGTACCAAGGATCAGATACCAAGACCGGGTACCAGTCTACTACACAAGATGGGATGGATGATTATTCTCCTACCATGGCATCTATCTTGCTTTCACCTTACCAGAACCACGGTACGAAGTACCTACCCCCCGCTGCAACTTCCTGGGTAGCGGGTAGAGGGTGTTGATTGAGATTTTCACCCTGAGTGGATTTTTCCGTTAACACTTTTTGGTGCCGTTTATGGGAAACTCACAAACGTGGCTTCCATGTCTCTACATGAGCATCCTTATCTCTACATGCAAGCTCGACTTTCTGCTATTGATATGGTACGTGGGACTCCTTGCAGAACTGGTCTACTATGCTGCCCATATGCAACAGATCTGTTTATAAACTTGAAGTGCTCCTCTATAGCAGATTCTCTCCGGTATATATAGAATTTCTATGTAGCAGAGCTGCACCTCTCCTGCTACCTTACGGAGGATTTGCTCCGCTATCAGCAGATCTCCTATGCAGCAGATCCGTCACTGATCTTCTATGCAGCAGATCCGCTCCAGTACATCTAGAACTGTTATGCAGTAGAGCTGCACCTCTTTTGCTTCCTTACAGAAGATTTGCTCTGCTCTCAGTACATCTTCTATGCAGCCGATCCATTGCGATCCATCAGATTTGCACCTGTTCATGCAAATCCCCTCATGTCACTGGATCGACTCGTTCAAAAGCTCGAAGGTAGCAGGTCAACGCATGTACCCGAGAAGCAAACTCAACTTTATGGTCATAGAAGCAGCGCGACCTGGTAGAGGCCCAGTGGTTCCTCAATCCTTGCACCGGGTCAGTCAACGCCCAAGTAAGCCACTGTGTCCCGATTAATTCTAGGACGGTCTAGAGCCACATCTCAGTTGCTGGGGACTTCTAGGATCCCAAGCATGTCTCTGGACCAGTATCATACTGGTGGCTTCCTACCTCCTATACCGGGCCATACAACGCTCTAGTAAGCCACCGAAGTCCCGATCTGTTCAGGGAGAGCCCAGAGGCTTCCCATATTGATGAGGCCTCCTATATGCCTTAGCAAGCCTCTAGAGTAGCAGCCTAGCTATATGACCCTAGTGGCTCCTCACTTCTTCTATCGGGCTGGACAACGCCCAAGTGAGCCACTGTGTCCCTATTCATTCCAGAATGGTCCAGAGCCACATTTCAGTTTCTGGGGACTTCTAGGATCCCACGCATGCCTTTGGACCAGTATCATGCAGGTGGCTCCCTACCTCTTGTACCGGGCATTTCAACGCCCTAGTAAGCCACCGATATCCCGATCCGTTCGGGTAGAGCTCAGAGGCTTCCCACATTACTGAGGCCTCATACATGCCTAAGCACGCCTCTGGAGCAGCAGCCTAGCTGCGTGGCCCAGTGGCTCATCACTTCTTTTATCGGGCTGGACAATGCCCAAGTGAGCCACTGTGTCTTGATTCATTCCAGGATGGTCTAGAGCCACAGTTCGGTTGCTGGGGACTACTACGATCCCACACATGCCTATGGACCAGTATCATGCAAGTGGCTCCCTACCTCTTGTACCAGGGCCCTTCAATGCCCTAGTAAGCCACCTATGTCCCGATCCATTCGGGTAGAGCTCAGAGGCTTCCCACATTGCTGAGGCCTCCTACATGCCTAAGCACGCCTCTGGAGCAGCAGCCTAGCTGCGTGGCCCAGTGGCTCCTCACTTCTTTTATCGAGCTGGACAATGCCCTAAGTGAGCCACTGTGTCCTGATTCATTCCAGGATGGTCCAGAGCCACAGTTCTGTTGCTGGGGACTTCTACGATCCCACGCATGCCTCTTGACCAGTATCATGCAGGTGGCTCCCTACCTCTTGTACTGGGCTCTTCAACGCCCTAGTGAGCCATCTATGTCCTAGATCCGCTCGGGTAGAGCTCATAGGCTTCCCACATTGCTGAGGCCTCCTACATGCCTAAGCATGCCTCTGGAGCAGCAGCCTTAGCTGCATGGTACAGTGGCTCCTCACTTCTTCTATCGGGCTAAACAACGCCCAAGTGAGCCACTGTGTCCCGATTCATTCAGGATGGTCCAGAGCCACATTTCAGTTGCTGGGGACTTCTAGGATCCCAAGCATGCCTCTAGATCAGTATCATGCAGGTGGCTCCCTACCTCTTGTACCGGGCCCTTCAACGCCCTAGTGAGCCACCTATGTCCCGATCCATTCGGGTAGAGCTCAAGAGGCTTCCCACATTGCTGAGGCCTCCTACATGCCTAAGCACGCCTCTAGGAGCAGCAGCCTAGCTGCATGGCCTAGTGGCTCCTCACTTCTTCTATCGGGCTGAACAACGTCCAAGTGAGCCACTGTGTCCAGATTCATTCATGATGGTCCTAGAGCCACATTTCAGTTGCTGGGGACTTCTAGTATCCCAAGCATACCTCTAGACCAGTATCATGCATGTGGCTCCATACCTCTTGTACCGTGCCCTTCAACTGCCCTAGTGAGCCACCTATGTTCTGATCCATTCGGGTAGAGCTAAGAGGCTTCCCACATTGCTGAGGCCTCCTACATGCCTAAGCATGCCTCTGGAGCAGCAACCTAGCTGCATGGCCCAGTGTCTCCTCACTTCTTTTACCGGGCTAGTCAACGCCCAAGTGAGCCACTGTGTCCCGATTCATTCCAGGATGGTCTAGACCCATATTTCAGTTGCTGGGGACTTCTAGGATCCCTAAGCATGCCTCTGGACCAGTATCATGCAGGTGACTCTCTACCTCTTGTACCGTGCCCTTCAAAGCCCTAGTGAGCCACCTATGTCTTGATCCGCTCGGGTAGAGCTCAGAGGTTTGCACATTACTGAGGCCTCTTACATGCCTAAGTAAGCCTCTGGAGCAGCAGCACTGCTGCAAGATCAAAAGTTCCTCACTTGTAGTATTCGGGCCCTTCACAGCGCCCATGTGAGCTACCTAGATCACAACTGCAAGATTAGCGGTTCCTGATTTTTTATACTGGGCTAATCAGTGCCCCCAGCAAGCTATAGAGGTCCAGGTTAGTTCAAGCAAAGTCTCGAACACCATTATGATTGTTAAAGATGCTCAGTTACTCCAAGCAGGCTCCTGAACTGGTTACATCATTTGGGGACTAGAGGCTTATCATTCTCCATAGTCCTCCCTATGAAAGGGGTAGTGTCCTTAGCATGAGAAAAGTTCTCCTAGTGACCAGTCCATAAAAAGAAGCACCATTGCAGTAGGTCGCTCTATTTACCTATACTGGGAACGCAGGTTACCCCAGAAGGTCTCACAAGTGAAGCCCTCGGGGTGAGCATTGACCAGTATCGCCTTGAGTATTATCGCCTTGGTAGTTCTCCTATGATTGCCTTGGTAGTTCTCCTATGATTGCCTTGGTAGTTCGCCTACGATCGCCTTGGTAGTTCTCATTTGATCGGTTTTCGCCTATGATCGAGACCAGGATAGCCATACGGCACTCCTGATGCTTTGGCCAGGGTACCACCCCCCGCTAAGAAAAACCTGGTGCTAAAGTGGCCTACCAGAACCATCACTTAAAGACCAGGATTCCTTGCACCGGATTGCCTGATGCCATAGACCGGATTAATCCCTCTAGGAGGATCGCCTTAATGACCCGGATAGCTAGATAGCTCTCCTGATACTCTGGAACGGGTCAATCCCTCCAGGAGGATCGGCTTAAAGACTATGATAGCAAGATAGCTATCCTAATACCCTGGACCAGGTCAATCCCTCTAGGAGGATCGCCTTAAAGACCGGGATAGCTAGATAGTTCTCCTGATGCCCTGGACCGGATTAATCCATTCAGGAGGATCTCCTTAAGACCAGGAAAAGCCACATGGCATTCCTACTGCCCTGGTCGGGCACTACCCGCCGCTATGAAGGATCCGGTACGTAAGAGCATAGTTGCCCGCTGGATCAAACCTCGACCAGGGCACCACCCCCTGCTGAGAAGGGTCTGGATAGTAAGAGCATAGTTGCCAGCTAGATCAAGGCCTTAGGTCGGGCACCACCCCCCGCTAAGAAAGACCTGGTGCTAAGGTGGCCTTAGTTGCCTACCAGGATCTTGTTGCCAGAATGTTCGCCATGTGTTCGCTAAGGTACCAAGATTCCTAGAACAGGAATGTGACGAACCTAGATTCTCCAATATGTTCTCCATGTGCTTGCCAGAATACCAGGATTCCTAGAACAGGAATGTAAGGTACCCATTTTCGCCAATATGTTCCCCTACGTGTTTTCACCTCAAGACTAGGACAGCCAAATGTCCCTCTTGCTACCTTGGTCGGCACCACCCCCCGCCAGGAAGGATCTGGATGGCATAGTTGCCTACCAGGATCGTTTTCGCCTTATGTACCCAGATTCCTGAAAAATGTAAGTCTAGGTACCTTGATTCACCATTATTATAGACAAAGTACCAGGATCCCCTGAACAGGAATGCCAGGTACCCAGATTCGCCAAAGCCAAGAGTGCTGATAGCTTTTTCTCTTTCCAGGTAATAGCTACAAGTAAGAAATGACGAGAAAAATTCTTCAAGCAGTATAAGATCCTGACTCCAACCCCTAACTTAATAGCGGTGTTCAAGTCAGGGGGACTTCTGTTAACAAGTCATTTTTGGCAGGGGTCCAAAGAAGAATTTTCCATCCGGCAGGTACCTGGTAGGACCTAGATCGGGACCGGTACCTAGATACCAGGGGACTGCTCTACACCATGAATCGGAAAGAAGTCAGTACCACGTCTCATAGTCTACCAGGTACCAAGCAAGGCTATACCATGATACCTCCTACCTGGTACCTAGGTACCGCGACATATACCCGGTACCCAAGTACAGTGATATCAGTCTAAGATCTAACCAGAATGTGTATCCTACCCTCCAAGTAAGAAGAATGGAACTAGGAAGAGATACCAGCATGCTAGAACAAGCGCCACGCTAGTAAGCACTCCAGTACACCAGTGTACCATACCACAGGGATACAGAGTCAGAATTCTCCTTCAAGCAACGTAAAAGAGAAAGTTGACCTCTCTAGTAATTAATGGAGATAATTAACACCATTAATGAGGAATCATTCAACTCCATTCATGGCCATTCACAACGCCATTAATGAGGGAATCAGTCAACTCCATTAATGGCCATTCACAATGCCATTAATGAAGAAATCAGTCAACTCCATTAATGGCAATTCATAACGCCATTAATGAGAGAATATTCAACTCCTTAAAGACCAAATCAGTGTATTAATTAACTGAGTCAATGGAGTGGGTAACAAGGATGAACATATATAAATATAACAAGTCACTTTCCAAGAAAAAGGTCGATTCCCCAACATTTCGACTCCCTGACATTCTCTCCAACATTCTCCAACAGCTCTCCTACATCTCCATATCTCCAAGATGTCTCCGATCCCAGACTTCGCCCATTTCTCCACTAGGAATATGATTTTGCCATCTCTTGGAGTGTAAAAGGGACCCTGCCTGAATTCCCTCTACACCACCATTGTATCGACTATTATGCACATTAATTTTCTCCAGAAATGTATTGGTACCAAGTGGTACCCATCCAACTATGACCTATCAGGTCTTAGTTTGTACTGATGTAAGCTCTTCGGAGCACCTCTTGAGATATATAAATATAAAGAATGGTCTTTCTCCTTCCTATGGATACTGCCTGGGGTTTTTTCAGCATTTGATCAATCGTGATGCTTTTTCCCCCTAGATCAGTCCACCGCTACTAAAAGAGTTGTCATTCTCCCATCTATCTCCTTGAATGTATGCGTGCTAGGCACCGACCATGCTGGTCCTAGCTCTCATGTACCTCTCCTGGCTCATTATCTAGATCGAGGGAATATTTAAGGCACCTAGAGAGGTGACTAGGTACCAGGATCAGATACCAATACCGGGTACCAGCCTACTGCATAAGATGAGAGGGATGATTGTTCTCCTACCATGTCATCTATCTCGCTTTCACCTTTCCAGAACTACGGTACGAAGTACCTACCCCCTGCTGCAACCTCTGTGGTAACGGGTAGAGGGTGTTGATTGAGATTTTCACCCCGAGTGGATTTTTTCGTTAACAAATTTTTTTTCTATTTATTAAAAAGAATTAATTTTTTTTTTCTATTTATTAAAAAGAATTAAAATTTTAATTCTATTTCTTTGAAAATAAAATATTGTTTTCTTATTTATAAATAGATGTTGAGTTTTTTTCCTTCTATTTTTTTTGAACAAATTACAACATATTAGGAAGCGATTGTGATTTGTGTTGTTGGTGGAACTGAAAAACTGTTACAAGCATTAAGATTTTTTTTAATTCTTTTTTTTAATTTGAATTTCTTTTAAATTAGATTGGACTGTCCATTTTTTCTAATGAAAAATTCCATTTTTTTAATTCTTAATTTTCAATTAATCTTATTTATCTTTGTAAAAAAAATCTTAATTTTAAAAACAGTTATTATTTTTCACTTAATCTCCATTTGAAAATACTTATAAAAAAAATCTCCATTTTAAAATACTTTTAAAAAATCTTCATTTTAAAATATGTTAACAGTCATTTTTGGCAGGGGTCCAAAGAAGAATTTTCCATCAGGCAGGTACCTGGTAGGACCTAGATCGGGACCGATACCTAGATACCGGGGATGCTGTACACCATGAACCGGAAAGAAGTCAGTACCACAGTCTCACAGTCTACCAGGTACCAAGCAAGGCTATACCATGATACCTCTTACCTGGTTCCTAGGTACCACGATACCTCCTACATGGTACCTAGGTACCGCGACATCTACCCGGTACCCAAATACCGCGATATCAGTCTAGGATCTAAAGAGAATGTGTATCTTACCCGCCAAGTAAGAAGAATGGAACTAGGAAAAGGTACCAGCATGCTAGAACAAGCGCCACGCCAGCGAGCACTCCGGTACACACCAGTGTACCATACCACCGGGATACAGAGTCAGAATTCTCCTTCAAGCAATGTAAAAGAGAAAGTTGACCTCTCTGGTAAATTAATGGAGATAATCAACACCTTTAATGAGGGAATCAGTCAACTCCATTAATGGCCATTCACAACTTCATTAATGAGGGAATCAGTCAACTCCATTAATGGCCATTCACAACGCCAATAATGAGGGAGTCAACTTCATTAATGAAGATAATCAGACTCCATCAATGAGAAGATATTCAACTCCATCAATGAGAAGATATTCAACTCCATCAATGAGAAGATATTCAACTCATTAATGTCGATAAACCAATAGAGTGGGCAACAAGGATGAACAGATATAAATATAACAAGTCACTCTTCAAGAAAATGGTTGATTCCCCAATATTTCTCTAGTCCAATATTTTCTCCAACAGTTCTCCAACATCTCCATATCTCCAAGGTGTCTCCGATCCCAGATTTCGCCCACTTCTCCACTAGGAATATGAGTTCACCATCGCCAGGAGTGTAAAAGGGACCCTGCCCGAATTCCCTCTACACTACCATTGTATCGACTGCTATGTATGTCAGTTTTTGCCATGAATGTACTGGTACCAAACGGTACCCCTATAACTGTGACCTACTAAGACTCAGTGTGTATTAATGTAAGCTCTCCGGAGCACCTCTCGAGATATATAAATATAAAGAAGGGTCTTTCTCCTTCCTATGGATACTGCCTGGAGGTTTTTCAGAATGTGATCAATCGTGATGCTTTTTCCCCCTAGGTCAGTCCACCTTTACCAGAAGAATTGTCATTCTCCCGTCTATCTCCTTTATTAAGCATGTATGTTAACTAGGCACCGACCCCCTACTGGTCCTAGCTCTCTTGTACCCTTCTTTGCACGATATCTAGGTCGGGGAATTATAGAGGGCACCTAGAGAGGTAATCAGGTACCAGGATCAGATTACCAAGACCGGGTACTAGCCTACTGCATCAGATGGAAGGGATGATTGTTACTCCTACCTATGACACCTATCTCACTCTCACCTTACCAGAACCACGGTACGAAGTACCTACCCCCCGCTGCGACCTTCGGGGTAACATGTTGAGGGTGTTGATTGAGATTTTCACCCCGAGTGAATTTTTCTGTTAACAAAATATTTATTCAATTTATATATATATATATATTTAAAATGCTTCAAATGACTAAACTATCCTTAGTTTTGATAGTCAAAATTGGTCTACGGTTTAATTTGACCAACTTTGACTAATAGTAAGGGAGGTGAGTGCCATTTATCTATAAAGTTGTTTATGTGTGTAAAAAAGCAAACCTCATGGGAGTTTGATGCAATCCGTTCATTTAGATTTTTGGTGAATCAGGGGTATTTAGATCATTTATCATTTTTTAACGATCAACTCTCACACTTATCGGTCAACCCCTAACGGCAGGGGAGGTGAGTGTCAATTAGCGGTAAAGTTGTTTCCGTGTGTAAAAGAGTAAACTTCAGGAGAGTTTGGTGTAATTTGTTCAAAATAATATAAGGAAAGGTTAATTTGGGAAGATGTTATTTGTTTGAATTGAAAATAAAATGTAAAACCAGCTCATTTATTATAACTCTAAATTTCAAGTCCATAAAGTAAAAAGTATACACATGTCAGTATGGAAAGAGACAGTGGAAAGATAGAGTGAATTGGTAGAGTTTATCTAGCATTCCTCTTGATGTTTTTATTCTATAAGCTTGGTCATCAAGCCTGACCCACCCAATAGGGTTTGGCCCCCAATTTGATGGCTGGACACAGCCAGCATTAGGCCGCTTGATCTTGTTGGAACCTAGGGTTACAGATTGCGCAGCGGAAGGTTTTAAATTTTTTTTATGCAATCATTTAAACTAACCCATTTGTACAGTAATAATCAAATGAAATTATAAAGTGATGAAACATTTTCATACCTACGTAGGAGGCTCCTTCACTTTAATACGAACTGCTCCTGATTTGAACCACGTGATCTTCCTCGCTATCTCCCGAAACTGGTAACAGCGTGTGGGCGCGTCACGATATCCAGGACCTGTATAGAGGAAGAAGAGAAGAATACACACAAAAACAAACTCTAGAAGTGCAGTATTTTTGTGGTCTCACCACACCATAATATTTTTTTTTCTTTTGTTTGCTTTGTGTTTTGGCACATGTGCGACAACTTTTTTTTTTCTTCTCTCAAGCAATCAAAAATTGCTTTTTCTTTTCTGTGTCAGTTTTTATTCAATTTAGAAGTAATCTAATTACTTGTCATTCGGTTATTATTCTTATTTTAATTAAAAATATATATATCTCATATATATATTCAAAAAGAAAACAACCGAATACAATTTGATTTTTAAAAACCAAAATCTTATTTGATTTTTTTTTCAAAAAATATCTCATATCCTTTTAAAATTAAATATTTGTTTTTTGAATTCAAACATTTCAAATTCAATTTCAAATATTTAATTTAATAAAATAAAATAATCATATTATCTTATTTTATTCAAAATCAAATATCAACTAACACCCTCCATTTAGTGATTAACTACATAATTAAATAATCTTATTATTTAATTTATTTAATCACCATTATTCATTAAATAATCCCATTATTCAATTAATTCCCGAATAAATACGTGTCACTTTCGTAACACAATTAATTGGACAATCCAATTAATTAACCGTGACCCTTGTTACCTAAATCGATCGGGCTAGCAAGGGGACCTAATGGACCCACAGTATTTTGAGCTCCAATAATCCTTAGAAATTATTAATTAAACTCTTTAATTAATATTTCATGATTATTAACTTCGGTGTTATTCCACTAAAAGCCCAAAGCTGCACTCTCTCAACTGTAGACGTTTTTACACAAACCAATAACTCTCGGTGTCCATCGATATAGCTATTACATATGGTATAATCCTCCACAAGTAGTTCATAATTAGAGCTGGGTCATAATGTCCGTTATACCCCTATAATCATATCTTTCCATTAAGTACCATTGATTCTCTAATGAACAATAAATCCTACATTCCTTACGGAGTTAGGAGAGCGCTCATATTGTTCAAGCCCCGAATCAACCCTTAAGGGAACTACCATCTACTTCTCACAAGAAGGAGTGGATTCCACTATTGTGTACAAACCTTCCCAGCCACAAGCCAAACCGCGATCCCAACATACGGAGTATATTGATCGGGAATGCAACTCCGACCTCACCCATGGTATATCAAAGACCACGATCTAAACTGAAGGAGTCGATAAGACACTCAGGATTAAGATCACCCACATATAGCCATCATAAGTTGATATATATGAATCTCATCGTTAAACGGATCTTAGTGAGAGATTCATATAGATCATGGCCCAGTCCTATATGATCACATCATACAAGGTGCCTCCATTCTCATATCTACATATGAATGATCCAGGATAGGATCACCATACACTAAGAAATGGACCGCAGCTGTAGATTAACCACAAATAAAGTACTCAGCTTTTTTTGCTATCTACGGACTCTTTAAATTGCTCGTTTCAAACTGGATCCATATATATATATGACACTCATATACTCAGTTCGAAATTACATCCGACAATTTTGGATGTTAAGTGCACATGTTATATAAAGTATGACACAAAATGAATGAATATACTACTTCTTTTATTTATGTTCAAATTACATTTACATATTACAAGCTTTAGGACAAAAACCCCAACAGATCCATCTGATGGGTGCACATACTGCCACTCTTTTGAACCAAATTGTTTAGATCAAATGCTAAAGATTAATACCGCATCATCCAAAAACAAACCAAATTATGAGATAAGTGAATTGTCGTTACCATATAAATTATGAGATAATACGCTGATTAAAAATCACTTCCTAAGTTCTAACACCATTTGGTTGATTTTTGGGTTACTTTTTTGATTGCATACCATTATGAAATGTCATAATATATATCACTTTTTTCTTACTTCATGCTGAATCTTTCCTGTTTATTTGATTTATTTCTCTCTTTTAAACCAATCTGATGGTCCCATGTGACAATCACAAATGTTATGAAACTGACGTGTTTCGATTCCCAGCGTAAATTCTAATTTAGAATAAAATATGAGATAAAAATAATGGACACAAGATTTACTTGGTAAAACCCTCAATGTGAGGGAAACATCCACAGACAAAGACTTGAAGGATTTTATTAGACAAAAAATGATTACAACATCTCTATAATATTTTAGGAGAGAACTACAACATTTCTCTCAAAAAAAGAGGAAAGAACATTTAGGGAGAAAGAGGAAAGCTAATGCTTGAGATGATTCTTAGAGAAAACTTAGCTTGGTATTTATAGGCAAACACCACACCCATATCATTAATGAAAGTAGTTGAGAAATCAACTACCATCTACCATGTCATTAATTCATACCAACCAAGATTAAATAAATGACTTTAATTCCTTCATTCTCCCAATTGAAGTCATCTTTTCATCGTCTGATTATCCTTCTGATCCTTGCTCAAATTCCCGTTACTTATGTTTCTGCTAGACCATAGAAGGATCTACACCATATGAACTTGTCAATATTGATAGGCTTGGTCATTACATCTGCTAGATTCTCCTTGATGTGTAACTTTTGCATATCCATACTACCGTCTTCCACTACTTCCCAAACAAAGTGATATTGTACTCCTATGTGCTTGGTTATGGAATGGAAAGATGGATTCCTTGTGATGTGCAAGGTACTATGGTTGTCACAAAACAAAATGATCTTCTCTTGTTTATACCCGAGTTCCAACATCAGCCTTTTAATCCAAACTGCTTCCTTACAATCTTGTGTAGCAGCCATATACTCTGCCTTAGTTGTAGATAGAGCCACAACTATTTGTAACTTGGAAATCCAGCTCTAGCCCCTTCTACAATTGTAAACACATAGCAAGTAGTAGATTTTCTTTTGTCGAGATCTCCAGTAAAATCTGAATCCACATAACCTCTGATAGTAAATTCAGATCCTCCATAACATATAGCAACATCTGAGGTTCCTCTGATGTATCTCATAATCCTCTTCACAGCATTCCAATGCTCTATACCAGGATTCGTCATGTATCGACTAGCTGCTCCTATTGCTCCCATTGCTTGTGCAATGTCTGATCTTGTACATATCATAGCGCACATCAAACTTCTCATTGTAGATGCATATGGCACTCGAGACATTTCCTTCCTCTCCGCTTCATTGCTAGGACTTATACTTGAGGATAATTTGAAATTCACAAGAAGTGGGGTAGAAAATTGGCTTACAATCTTGCATGTTGAAGTGTCGTAAAAGTTTCCTCAAGTAGTTCTTTTGAGAGAGCCAAAACTTCCTGTTATTTCTTTCTAGGTAAATTTACATCCCTGGAATCTTGTTTGCTTGTCCAAAATCCTTCTTATCAAACTCCCTAGCCAACTGTGCTTTTAATTCTTGGACTCGATCTTTGTTGGGGCCTGCTACCAATATGTCCACGTACAACAACAAGATAATGAAGTTATCATCATCTTTAAACCTCTTGTAGTAAGTACAATAGTCTGAACTGAGTCTGTTGTACCCAAGGCTTATAATGAAAGAATCAAATTTCTTGTACCAACACCTCGGAGCCTCTTTTAAACCGTACAGAGATTTGGTTAACCTGTAAACTAAGTTCTACTTGCCTCATTTGGCAAAACCTTCTAGTTAAAGTATATAAATTTCTTTTTCAAGTTCTCCATAAAGAAATACAGTTTTCACATCCAACTGCTCTAGGTGTAGGTTAAGCGTAGCACACATAGTCAGGACTACTCTGATTGTTGTAAGTCGAACCACTGGGGAAAATATCTAGTTGAAGTCAATGCATTCTTTCTGAGCATATCCTTTCACCACCGGTCTTGCACGATACCGTTCCACTTGGCCATTGCCATCCCGTTTAATCTTATAAACCCATTTGTTTTTGATGGCTTTTATTTCATGTGGTAGTAGAACAAGTTCCCATGTCTTGTTCTTGTGTAGAGCTTCGATTTCTTCCTGCATTGCTGTTATCCACAGAGATGCATCTGAGCTATTTGTAGCTTAATGGAAAGTCAATGGCTCTCCATCCTCTGTTAGAAGACAATATGTTACGTTGCTCTCTGTAACATACTCTGAGTGCCAAGCCGGAGGTCTCCTCTCACTAGTTGACCGTCAAACTTCTAGAACCTCAGGACTCGACTGGTTCTTGCACCTCATGCTCCGGTGCTGCTTCAGAAGGATCTAAATCTTCTTGTTTTGGATTATCTTCCACCTAATCTTAAGTAGTCTATGAATTTTCTTTTGAAGTGCTATCGTCTTTTTCTCTTTGTAATTGATCTTCTACAAAGATAACCTCTCTGCTGACTATAACCTTATGGACAGTGGGATCCTATAAGCGATACCCATTTACTCCAGCAAACCCCATGAATATACATCTCCTAGATTTCGGATTTAGCTTTGCTCTTTCTTGGACATTGTACATCATGTACACAGGACATCCAAACGAATGTAGATTAGAGTAGTCAACAAGCTTACCAGTCCACATCTCCATTGGTGTTTTCAACTCAATTGCAGTTGATGGAGATCGATTTATCACATAACATGCAGTCTTTGTTGCTTCAACCCAAAATGACTTTGGTAGAGCTACAGTCCTCAACATAGCTCTAATTCTTTCTGCTAGAGTTCTGTTCATCCGCTCTGCCACTCCATTTTGCTGAGGAGTGTAGGTGACTGTGAATTGCCTATCAATACCTTCTTGCTTACAAAGTGCAAGAAACTCACCATCTTTATACTCTGTTCCATTATCTGTCCTCAAACACTTGATCTTCTTCATGGATTCAAGTTCCACCAGTGCTTTGAAGGCTTTAAACACTGGAAACACATCTGACTTTCTCTTGATCGGGTACACCCAATATCTCCTGGAGTAATCATCAATAAAAGTCACATAGTACTTTGCTCCTCCTAGGGATATATTTGGTGATTCCCAAACATCAGAATGGATTAAGTCTAGAATGTATTTGCTCCTAGCAGTTGATTTGCTAAACTTCAATCTATGCTGCTTACTTGTAACACAATGCTTACAGAATAGTAGATTTACCGATTTGAGCCCTGTAAGTAGGTTATGATCAGAGGGAATCTTTAAACCTTGTTCCGATATGTGGCCAAGTTTGTGATGCCATATCATCAATGACTCTTCTCCATGGTTGGAAGTTGCAACACATGCATCAGCTTCCAGTAGTGTTTCTCCTTTAAGCATGTATAGATTTACAACGATCTTCTCTGCCCTCATAACTACAAGCACGCCTCTAACAATTTTCATGATCCCATTTTATATATGGGATTTACATCTGAGATCATCTAATTGTCCAAAAGACAACAGATTCTTTTTTAGGCTTTTCACATGTCGTACTTCCTAAATAGTACGAACATTACCATAATGCATCTTTATCTTGATAGTACCAATACCAGCGATCTCCAAGGCATGGTCATTACCCATAACTACAGAGCCTCCTAAGATAGGTTCATATTTGTGAAACCATTCTCTTCGAGAGCTCATGTGCCAGGTTGCCGCAGAGTCTAAAAGCCAGACGTCAGCAAACTGTTTTCTGCATTTAACAATAGTTGTTGCCTCACTGTATAGAACTTTGCAATCGTCTGAAGTACTTGCTACACATCCCTGAGAATTTGATGACTTAGGAGCTTTGTTGCCCATATTCTTCTTGTTTAGCCAACACTCACTTTTGACATGCCCTTTCTTGCCACAGCAGTAGCACTTGATGTTCTTCTTACTTCTTAATTTTGATCTACCATGATTTTCACTCCCACTAGGGCCACGTTCCATTGATCTCCCTCTTGTCATCAATAAAGCCTCTGTTTGTTGCGAATTTTCCAACATGTCTTCCCTGTTCTTACAGTCTACTTTCTTCTTCCAAAACAGCAGCTGCAATATCATCGAAGACTAGATAATCCGTAAGGATGTTGTTTGTCAGGTTGATGAACAAGTTGATCATATGAGTCAGGTAGACTTTGAAGTAGAAGTTCCGCACATTCAGTCTCATCTATTTTATAGCCCAAAGCTGTGAGCTGAGAAAATAGTGTATTTATGGTATTGCAATGGTCGATCACCGATGAGGATTCTGTCATTCGAAGAGTGTAAAGTCTCATTTTCAAGAATATCTTATTGTGTAGTGACTTGACCTCGTACAATTTTGTCAGATTATCCTATATCTCCTTTGCCGTTTTCTTCTCCGCCACACTTGATAATACTCTATCGGCTAGTGCTAGATGTAGATTGGCAACTGCATTGCCATCAATCTTGTTCCACTCGCCATCATAAGTGATCTCCGTTGGCCTTTCATAAATTGCTGCCAAGCAATTATCCTTTATCAAGATTGCCCCTATCTTCATTTTCCACAACGTGAAATTACTTCCATTGAATTTCTCGGAATTCGAATTCCGCTCCCATCTTTGCAAAATTTACACAAGAAAGACATTTGATAAATAGTGTCCTGTGAACAGTATCATATACTAGAATAGTACGGATCCATGAATAGTACACCAGGACAGTTCCCAGGAAAGAGTGGAGGGTCACACCGGACACACTTAAAACCAGTCTCCTTAGACAGAACTTTCCTAGACATGTACTTCCACACCACCACTCATAATTCCAGTACCTGTACAATCCGGAGATCTGATAACTCAAAAACAAATCTTTTCTGATGTGGAAGATCAGACACTGCTTTAACCACAAAGCATACTAAGATTTTTCAAGAGAATATAATACCTTGACAACCAAGGGCTCTGATACCACTGTTATGAAGCTAGCGTCTTTTGATTCCCAGCGTAAATTCGAATTTAGAATAAAATATGAGATAAAAATAATGAACACAAGATTTACTTGGTAAAACCCTCAATATGAGGGAAACATCCACGGACAAAGACTAGAAGGATTTTATTAGACCAAAAACGATTACAATCCCTCTCTAATATTTTAGGAGAGAACCTACAACATTTCTCTCTAACAAGAGAAAAGAACATTTAGGGAGAAAGAGGAAAGCTAATGCTTGGGATGATTTTTAGAGAAAACTTAGCATGGTATTTATAGGCAAACACCACACCCATATCATTAATGAAAGTAGTTGAGAAATCAACTACCATTTACCATGTCATTGAATTCATACCAACCAAGATTGTAAAAAAAAAACGACTTTAATTCCTTCAACAAAGGACACCAAATATGTGCAGGAGCCGGAGAAGACAACAAGAGATAATATCAAAATGTCAAACACAAGTTCAGATGGTGCAACTGCAACCGCACCCTTGATAGAAGAAGCTGCCAGAAACAGAGGAGGAGGATGGAGGTGGTGGAGGAAAGTTTTGGATTTGGAAGAGGCCAAGAATCAAGTGTTGTTTTCGCTACCTATGATTCTTACTAACGTTTTCTACTACGCAATCCCTTTGGTTTCTGCCATGTTTGCCGGCCACCTTGGCAACCTTGAGCTCGCCGGAGCCACCCTTACACATTCTTGGGCCACCATCATCGGCTTTGGTATCATGGTAACCTGCATTGCTGATTAAATATATGCTATCCTAAATATCGTAAGCTCTATGTCTTGTGTGAATGTGACAGATTTTTTTCGTAAGAATTAAGGCTGTGTGATGCAATTTTATATGATTGCAAGAGTATGCAATCAACCTTGCAACTTCAAGAAACCAATTATGCAAAATGGACAGTCGTGAGTTACATTTAGGGATAGCAAAAACCCGGGTCCGAGCAGGGTATACCCGGACCCGGCCGGGTACCCGGGTTTACACAGTCTGGGTATCCACCCGGAAAAAATCCAGATTTTGATATCCGGGTACCCGTCCTGGAAAGACGGCGGCCGGGTATCCGAGTATCCATACCCGGATTTTACCCGGTATTTAATTTGATTTTTTTTTTACAATTTTTTAAAACTTATTCTTTTTTACAAATATAAACCTTAGACAATGTTGTTCCATTTCTCTGATTCTTCTTTCACAGGACTTGGCATATTACATGTATGAAGCAAGAAGTTTAGGTTGCATAACTTCAATCGATTTGGATCACCATCACAACCAGCAATTGATATTTCTTCTGATTCTGTGTGAAAAACTGATTGAAGATTGATTGACAGTGTTTGATTAAAACTATGTAGTGTTTGATGAAAATCCTCACAGAGAAAATAAAAGAAAACTAAGTTTGATAAAGCTCCATTAATGGAGATATTTCTTCCAGAATTCTTTTGAAAAATTGTATTGAACTATTACAGAGTTTGATATTATATATCAGTGATTGCCACACTAAAAACGTGACCTTATTTACTTAAAAGAATTTCTTAACTAACTACTAACAAACTCTTACATCAGCATTCTGTTATTTAACCACCAGTCAACTAACTACACCTTAACCCAGCTCTAACCACCTGCCATGGTTAGCTTCAACTTGACCACTATAGTCTTCAATTTGACCACCATCGTAATGCTCTATTTTACAACATAGCTTAGCTCTTTTATTAGACAAGCTTATACTCTCAGAGTTATTCTTCTCATCATTCCCCTTCAAACTAAACCGAGGAGAATTCAGAAGCTTTAGATTGGAGCACAAATAACCAAAATGATCTCGTGTAAAACCCTTCGTAAAGATATCAGCAATCTGATGTTCAGTAGGAATGTAACGAACATCGATTTCCCCAGACAAAACCTTTTCACGAATAAAATGTGTATCGATGTCAATATGTTTTATGCACTGATGGAAGACAGGATTTTAAGCCAATGAATTGGCACCGATATTATCACACCAAACCACTGAACATTCAGTAACAGAAACACGCAATTCACCCAAAAGAGACCGAAGCCATAACACATCTGTAGTAACCTGAGCCATTGAACGATATTCAGCCTCCGTGCTTGATCGAGCAACAACCTTTTGCTTGCGAGAACTCCAAGACACCAGATTACCACCTATCAGCACACAATTTCCACTTGTTGAACGCCTATCATTAACACAACTTGCCCAATCAGCATCAACAAAGGCTTCAAGAGTCAAACAAGAGGCAGGTTGGAAGTGAAGACCAAGATGAGGAGTGCCTTTCAGATACCGAAGGACACGCTTGCAAGCCTGCCAATGCACAATCGTAGGAGCCACAAAAAACTGACTAAGTTTGTTGACAATAAAAGAGATAACAGGCCTTGTATTCGTCAAATACTGTAGAGTGCCGATCGTACTCCGATAAAGAGTAGGATCAGTAAAAGCAACACCATCAAGAAGAGATAACTTTGTTCCAGCTGCAACCGGAGTATCACATGCCTTTGCATCACTCATATTAACCATTTTCAACAAGTCAAAAAATACTTGGTTTGGGTTAGATATAGACCATCAGAGTAACGAAAAGCCTCGAAACCAAGAAAATAATTCACTAACCCCAGAGTTTTTAATGCAAAAGTGTTGTTTAGAGTGCTGATAACTTGATGAATTTGCAAGGGATTATTACCAGTAATCAAAATGTCATCTACATAGACAAGTAGGAAAATACAATCAGCATCTGAGAACCTTATAAAGAGAAATGTGTCTGAGGTTGAGGTCTTGAAGCCCCAAGAGAGAAGAGCTGTTCTGAGCTTGTTGAACCAGCTTCTAGGCGCTTGCTTCAGGCCATAAAGTGATTTATTTAACTTGCAGATATGAAGAGGATTCTTGCTGTCCAAAAATCCAGTTGGTTGTTCCATATAAACAACCTCAGTGAGATCACCATTCAAAAATGCGTTGTTAATATCAATTTGTTCAATGATCCAGCCATAAGACACAACAATAGAGAAGATGACTCTGATTGTGGAAACTTTGACAACTGGACTAAACGTGTCTAAGTAATCAAGGCCAGGTGTTTGATGAAAACCTTTGGGCACTAAACGTGCCTTATACTTGAGAATACTACCATTTGGATTGTATTTAATCCTAAACACCCATTTACACCCAACCACATTCATGGAAGAGTGATATGGCACAAGAGTCCATGTATGGTTAGCTTGTAGAGCACTAAACTCCTCAACCATAGCCCTTTTCCATTTAGGGTCTTGAAGAGCAAGTTTAACTGATGTTGGTTCAGTTTCAGTAAGATAATAGCTTACAAGGGACTGAAAGACTTTAGGTCTGAAAATGCCACTCTTGGATCTTGTTTGCATCGGATGAAGAGACCTATGAACTGGTTCAATGTTATTAGAAAGTGGTAAGGGAACAGCTGACAGTGTTGTGAAAGATGTAGCTGAACTAGAAGAGGAAGTTTGTGAGATAGGTGGTGTGACAACTCGAATAGTAGAACCAATATCAACATTCTGAGCAGCTGTATTAGTAGGAACAGTTGACAACACCTCTTGAACAACAGAAAATGGAATGCTTGAAGACTGAGAACAACTTGTAGACATTGTTGTATTAGTAAAAAAATATGAAAAAGGAAATTCTAGCTCATTGAACTCCACATTTCTTGAAATATACACTCTTCCAGATGGATGTAAACATCTATATCCTCTATGTAAAGGACTATATCCAATAAAAAGACACTTAGAGAAATGAAAATTAAACTTGTTTTTGTTGTAGTCTCTTAGATAAGGAAAGCAACTACAACCAAAGGTTTTGAAAAAGTTGTAGTTAGGCTTTTTATTGAAAAGCTTCTCAAAAGGAGAGACAAACTGAAAATTTGCAACAGGCATGTTATTTATCAGAAAGGTAGCAGTACTAAAAGCCTCATACCAGAACTTGAGAGGAAGTTTTACATGAGCTAGGAGAGTTAAGCCAGTCTCCACCACATGCCTATGTTTTCTCTCAGCCACCTCGTTCTGCTGTGGTGTGTGAGGACATGACAATCGAACCTGTATACCACACTTAGCAAGGTGAGAGGTAAAGGCAATGTATTCTCCTCCCATGTCAGTTTGTAGACCCTTGATTTTTCTATCAAATTGCAGCTCTACTAGTTTCTGAAAACATAAAAAGACACCAAATGCATCAGACTTTAGTTTCATAGGAAAAAGCCAAGTAAACCTTGTAAAGGCATCTATGAAGGAAATATAGTAACGATGGCCTTCTGTGGAAAGAGTTGGAGCTGGTCCCCATACATCTGAGTAGATTAGTTCAAGAGGGCCTTTAACACTAATTGGTACAGATGTATAAAGTAGCCTATGATGCCAAGCTTACAAGAGTCACAAAATTGAGGAATTCCAAACTTTTTATTGAAGTGAATATGATGTAACATTTTTTGCAATATCAAAGGAGCAGGATGCCCCAATTTTGCATGCCATATTGAAGAGTTTACAGTACCATATGAAGTAAAAGGATTTACATCTGGTTTGGACCTATTTACACAACCAGAGTCCACCTTATTTGTTGAATTGAAAAAGCAAAAGCTTGACATTTTAACACTGTCATTGACATCTGGTTTGAACCTATTTACACAACCAGAATCCATCTTATTTGCTGAATTGAAAAAGCAAGACCTTGATCCTTTATCACTGTCGAATCCACCAGCTGCTTGTCCTATACATTTGGCTTGAGACACCCCTATTAAGCTTTAGACAATAAAGTCCATTCCTAAGCATTCCTCGAAGTAAAACCTTCCTCGTTTTGAGATCCTTAATCACACATTCATTAGCATAGAACTCAGCAACAGCATGATTATCATATGTAAACTTGGAAATACTAAGCAAATTCTTAGCAATTTGTGGTACATGCAATATGTTCTTGAGCTATAGATGTTGATATGGTGGTGTGTGAGCTTTGACCATGGTGTTACCAATATGAGAAATATAAATATGCTCACCATTACCTATTATTAACTTGTCATTACCTCTATAACTGCTCTTCATGGATAGATTACTTAAGTCTGACTGTTATGTGATTTGTTGCTCCGCTGTCTACATACCATGCTGGGTCTATGACTGTCTTAGGTGTTGCAAGAAAGGCAGAGTTCTAATGATAGTTTGCCTGATGATCTGAAGCACCTTGGTTCACATATTGTTGAGGTGAAGATCCAATAAAAATCGGGCCATTGAAGTTTTGTGTCTATTGCTGACTATGAGGTGCTTGATTCTGATACCGATGCTGATTGTAAAATGCTTGATTCTGGTACTATTGTTGTTGTTGTTATTGTTGAGAGGGAGGGCCTCGAAAGGCTTGATCAAAACGGTGATAACACTTTAGTGCACCGTGGCCCGGTTTATTGCACACTTGGCAGTGAATTCTGCTATTTGATCGACCTCCAAAACGATTGTTTCTTCCTCTGCCGCGATAGCCTCCTCTATTGCCTTGATAATTGCCATCTCTTTGAACTTTTTTGTCTTGAAAGTTGTTAGAGACAAAGTTGGCACTTGTTTGACCAACATTAAGTTAATTTGATGAATTAAGATGCTCAATTCTCTGCTCATGCATCATCAGCATAAATTGTGCATCTTCTAAAGTAATAAATCTCTGAGTAGTGATTACAGCTACAATTGGATCAAACTCATGACCTACCATTTATCAGACTTGTAACTAAATCTCTCTCTTTTATCTCTTCTCTAGCAGCCATCAATGCATCACCTATGTTCTTAATTTTCAACACAAATTCATTCACCGAATCTGATCCTTTTTTGACACCTTGGAGTTGTTTTCTAAGTGAGGCAGTCTTAGCTATGGATTGTTGAGAATAAAGTCTCTCAAGTCGACTCCAAACCTCAAAAGATGTTTGACACCCTATTACATGTCCTATAATTCCTTCACTGATTGTTGAAAAAATCCAACTAATAAGCAGTTTATCAATGCGTTTCCAGTTGTTATATTCTTGACTCATTCTTTGTTCAACAATAGTTTCACTAGATTCATTTATAACTTGAACCGAAACAAACTTGATTGAAGGTTGATTTAAACCACAAACATAATCTTCTAAGTCTAAAGCTTGAATAGCATCTAATACCTGTGCTTTCCAGTAGATATGATTGTCTTTGCCCAGCTCTATTGGAAGATTAAAGTTCATACACTTTGAGACTGATGAGAACTCCTTTGACTTCACTACTGTCGAGTGATCTTCACTTTGATTCTGAATCGAAACTTGTGATGCCATTGGTGATCGAATTTGAGAGGAAGATTGAGTAGCCATTGACGTTAGTCAGATTGGCTCTAATACCATGAAAAACTGATTGAAGATTGATTGACAGTGTTTGATTAAAACTATGTAGTGTTTGATGAAAATCCTCACAGAGAAAATAAAGGAAAACTAAGTTTGATAAAGCTCCATTAATGGAGATATTTCTTCCAGAATTCTTTTGAAAAATTGTATTGAACTATTACAGAGTCTGATATTATATATCAATGATTTTGTGAAAGGAGAATAAAAGTCATAAAAGAGAAAACTAAAGGATAAAAAAAAGTCCACATTGAGATTTGCAGCTGGAATGATGATTAAGCAATCTAGCAGTAGCAGGTTAAGACTTAAAACATATAAGATATAACGACCACATTTTGGTCCATAGTGTTTACAACCTGCAGCTCTTTAAGACATAATAATGAACTTACCAATTGCCTTCAGTAGAGGCAACTGGTCATGTGAAAAAAATTTGCCTTAAGTAGACATAACAAATTTATTTTTTAAAAGTTTAAAAAAATTTGGGTTTAGTTTTTTTTTTTTTTTTAATTTGACAGGATTAAAAAAAAAAAATTAAACCGGGTACCTAGCCGGGTAGCCGGGTAACCGGATATACCTTACCCGGTCCCGGGTAAGAAATATCCGGGTATTACCTGGGTATTCCGGCCCGGGTAGGGCCGGGTACCCGACCCGACCGGGTAAAGTTGCCATTCCTATTCCTGGTCTATTTGCATTTGACATCTCACAAAACATATTAAGGTTTTTTCGGACACATAATCTATAGTCATGCCACTAGTCTTCCTCTCAGCACTCCCAATGGCCCTTCACTTTGGGATTGCATATTCTTTAGTTCATTGGTGGTGTAGCGGAAGCTCTACGAGAAAAACCTACAAGAAACAATTAGAAACAACCTACTAATATTCTGTTGATCCGCGCACGGATACTAGAGTACTAGGCTTCAAATACGACAATCTTCGCGCACGAAGGATGTGTAATTGGATAATTTGAGAATCAAATCTCTGTAATTTTATTAATTCAAAAAGCTGAGAAATAAAAAGGCATACATGTCTATTTAAACTAAAACAAACCCTAACCCTAAACTCATACCTTGTTAAGCGAGGAAACGGCCTAAAAACCCGAAATAACAAAAATGACCAAAAATGGACAAATTTGAGTTAATTACGGAAACAAATAAAGCTAACAAAACTAAACAAGCCAGAATTGAAGGAAGTCGATTCGGACTTGGAAAACTAAAGTTATTGCGAAAACGAAACTTTCCTAAAACGGCAAAAACATCAATTTCGGGACCTAAACGATGGAATTCGGCTATTGAAGATCTCGCCGAAATGCATGAACTATAGAAGTTTCATGTCAATCCGACTCCGACGCTCGGACTAGTAGGAGGATTGATTTGCCTCTTTTCCTTGGTCTTTTTCCGATCCAACCCCTCCATATAATCCAAAGCCAGGGCCGCTGCATCAACTGTTTAAATACTTAGATTAGTAGGGTCCTTAATTAATATATTAGGATTAATTTGATTAAGCTCCTAATAATAATTGGACCTATTAATGTGTTTAGTTTTAATAGTAAAAACTTGGTAAATACACATTTAATAATAATTCTAGTCTTAGTAAACCGTTTACATAGATTTGAATTATCACTAATGAACTAGATTTTTTAAGTGTTAAAATCAATTTAGTTTATTAATTATTGGAATAGGATTCTAATAATTTGTGATTAATGCACTGACGCTTAGATTCAAATTAGCCGTTTAATCTAGTTTAATCTAGGTGCATTAATATTAATAGAAAACCCTTAACATAAAATAGTGAGTGGGAGAGGGATATATGACATTATATCCCGCGGTCTCTATCATTAGTTCAACACCGTGAGATTCGAGTGGGGCCTCGTGACGGCTTTGTTTTCGTCCTCCCTAAGAAGGGTTTCCATAAGAATCAATACCAAGGTTGACTTCCTAACAGATAGGATTTCGGAGGGGATTTCGGGATTGACCGACCCTAAGGCGGCAATTCTCGAGTTAAGCTCTTGAGATCTGAAATGATGGGTTACACTCACAAGGTTTTAATTAAATTGGTTAATTAAAAACCTGACCTAATAAACGATGGTTGAATGATATTGGCATAAGAGTTATTCCGGTATATCCTTTGACTGAGAAGGTCTAGATCCAACATGCAAGAATTTGACCGACCCTAAGGCGGCACTTGCTTGTGGTATGTTGGATTGTCGTGGCATAGAAACATTGTTTTTAGGGTTGTTCTTGGTCATTAAAAATTTTCATGCATCATGTTTAATTTTATGCCGAACATTAGCACATGTTTAGAATGTATGACTGAATGAATCTTTAATTTATGTTTTTTCAGCCATGTCATCTGTACTATTACAAATACTTGCAAACGATAAATTAACTGGTGATAACTACACAAAATGGAAACTTAAAATTAATGCAATAGTGGTCACCAAAGACCTCAAGTTTGTGCTTACGGAGGAATGTCCTCCGGTGCCTATTGCTAATGCCACACGAACTGTTCGTGAGGCATACCAGCGATGGGTCTCATCTGATGAGAAGGCCCGAACATATCTATTAGCTTCTATGACAGACGTGCTTGTCACAAAGCACGAAGCAATGACTACAGCATTCGAAATTATGGAGTCATTGCAAGCTATGTTCGGGCAGCCCTCCGAGCAAAAGTGACACGAAGCTGTTCGTTCCGCTATGCTCGCTCGCATGAAGGAAGGAACATCAGTTCGGGAACATGTCCTGAGCATGATGTCCTACTTCAACACGGCAGAAGTCAATGGCGGGGCCATTGACGAACCCAGTCAAGTGAGCATCATACTGACGACTCTTCCGAAGAGTTTCGATCAGTTTAAGAACAACTACGGGATGAACAAGTTCAGGTTTAGTCTCATGCAGTTGCTCAATGAGCTCGCTACTTTTGAGTTAGCAAAAGTAAGACCGGTGAGGCAAATGTTGCAGAACCATCTTCCTCCAAAAATAACAAGAGGAAGAGGTCTGCTGGGAAGGCGAAGGGTAAGCCCAAACCCAAGAAAGCCCAAAGCAAAAAGAAAGGCGCCTCCATCGACAAGAGCAAAGGAAAATGTTTCCATTGCGACAAGGTCGGACACTGGAAGAGGAATTATCCTCAGTATCTGGAGGAGGTAGCCAAGAAGAAGAAAGCGAAAGGTAAATATTATTTACTTGTTCTTGAGTCATGTTTAGTTGAAGATGATTCTTCACCCTTGATAGTTGATTCAGGGGCCAATAACCATGTTTGTTCTTCTTTGCAGTGGACTGATTCTTGGACACAGCTTGAGGAGAGAGCATTCTCGATGCGAGTGGGGTCAGGGGATGTCGTGTCGGCACGAGCAGTGGGTGTAATTAGATTGCGTTTTTGTAATAATAATTTTATTTTTTTGGACAATGTATTTTTTATTCCTGGATTTACACGGAATTTAATTTCCGTTTCTAAGTTGTTAGAACAATTATATTTTGTTTCTTTTGATAATAAATCAGTTATTATTGTAAAGAATGGTCTGAATATTTGTTCAGGAATTAATGAAAACAATTTGTATGTGTTAAGACAGTTAATGCATACAACACTGCTCAACACCGAAATGTTTAAAGTTGAAAAACCAAAAACTAAACGACATAAGATTTCTCCAGAAAATGAAACGTGTCTCTAGCATCTAAGGCTTGGACATATTAACCTTGACCGGATAAACAGACTAGTAAAAAGCGGATCTTTAAATGAGTTAAAGGTTGGCACCTTACCTATCTGTGAATCTTGTCTGGAAGGTAAGATGACTAAGAGACCTTTTACTGGTAAAGGGCTTAGAGCTAAACAACCACTAGAGCTTATACATTCAGACGTCTGTGGACCAATGAATGTTAAAGCAAGAGGTGGTTATGAGTATTATGTCACCTTTATAGATGACTACTCGAGATACAGATATGTCTACCTAATGCAACGGAAGTCGGAAACATTTGAAAAGTTTAAAGAATTCAGAGCTGAAGTTGAGAACCAGTTAGGAAAGACTATCAAGTCTCTATGATCAGATCGTGGAGGTGAGTACCTTGACCAAGAGTTTGAAGACTTTATGGTCGAGTATGAGATAGTGTCCCAACTCACAGCTCCTGGTACACCTCAGGAGAATGGTGTCGCGGAGAGGAGAAATAGAACCCTAATGGAAATGGTGAGATCTATGATTAGTTTCTCATAATTACCAAATTCCTTTTGGGGATATGCGTTACAAACAGCGGCATACATTTTGAATGTAGTGCCATCCAAATCTATTCCTGAAACTCCCCTAGAGTTGTAGAATGGTCGTAAAACTAGTTTACGACATTTTCGCATATGGGGGTGTCCAGCACAAGTGCTGAAAAATAGAACTGGAAAGGTAGATCCCAAGTCTGTGGTCTGCTTGTTTGTAGGATACTCCAAGGAGACCAGAGGTGGATACTTCTATAGTCCTGAAGATAACAAAGTATTTGTATCGACAAATGCAACGTTTCTTGAGGATAACTATATAAGTGATCATAAACCTCGTTCTAAAATTGTATTAAATGAGTTGGAGCCTGGTGAGACCAGTACTCAGTCAACTAGAGTTGTTAATCCATTAACATCTGAAAGTCAGATAATTCCTAGTCAGGATACACTACCACCTAGACGTAGTGAGAGGGTTGTAAGACAGCCTGAACGCTATTTGGGTGTAAGTGAGGGACAAGATCTTGTCTCTGCTGATAGTGTGGATGATCCATTGACATTTAAGAATGCAATGGAAGATCCTGATAAAGAGGAATGGCTTAAAGCCATGAATCTCGAGATGAAGTCTATGTACTCTAACTCAGTCTAGGAACTTGTAGACTTACCGAATGGGGTAAAACCTATAGGATGTAAGTGGATCTACAAGAGGAAGAGAGGAGTAGACGGGAAGGTAGAGACCTTCAAGGCAAGGCTAGTGGCCAAGGGTTATAACCAGAAAGAGGGGGTCGATTATGAAGAGAACTTCTCGCCAGTAGCCATGTTTAAGTCTATTCGGATTCTCTTATCCATTGCTGCCTATTTAGATTATGAAATTTGGCAAATGGACGTCAAGACTGCATTCTTGAATGGCAATCTTGATGAAAGCATATACATGATGCAACCAGAGGGATTTGTGTCTCCAGATCAAGAGCAAAAGGTTTGCAAGTTGCAAAGGTCCATTTATGGACTTAAGCAAGCATCTAGATCATGGAACATAAGGTTTGATGATGTGATCAAAACCTATGGCTTCGAGCAAAATGTTGATGAGCCTTATGTCTACAAGCGCATCATTGACAAAAAGGTAGTTTTCTTGGTCCTATACGTGGACGACATCCTACTCATTGGGAATGAAGTGGGAGTGTTATCTGATGTAAAGGGCTGGCTGGCTAGCCAATTCCAAATGAAAGATTTGGGAGAGGCGAGTTATATTCTAGGGATCCAACTTATAAGGGATCGTAAGAACAAACTCATATCATTGTCTCAAGCATCATATATCGACAAAATTCTTATGCGATTTTCGATGCAGAACTCCAAGAAAGGTAATTTACCTTCTAGACATGGAGTTCACTTGTCTAAGGAACAGTGTCCTAAGACACCTCAAAAAGTTGAGGATATGAGACGTGTGCCATATGTATCAGCAGTAGGTAGTCTCATGTATGCTATGTTATGCACGAGACCGGACATCTGCTATGCAGTGGGAGTAGTCAGCAGGTACCAGTCCAACCCAGGATTAGATCATTGGGTTGCTGTCAAAACTATTCTCAAGTATCTTCGGAGAACGAGAAACTATATGCTAGTGTATTCCGGACAGGATTTGATCCCGTTAGGATACACAGATTCTGATTTTCAGTCAGACAGGGATTCTGAAAAATCCACGTCTGGATCAGTATTCACCCTAGGTGGTGGAGCCATTGTGTGGAGAAGTATAAAGCAATCTTACATTGCTGACTCCACCATGGAAGCCGAATATGTAGCCGCTTGTGAAGCAGCTAAAGAGGCTGTTTGGCTCCGTAAGTTCTTGAATGATCTGGAAGTTGTTCCAGATCTGGATAAGCCCATCACACTTTATTGTGATAACAGTGGTGCTGTGGCTAATTCCAAAGAACCAAGAAGCCACAAGAGAGGGAAGCATATAAAGAGAAAATATCATCTCATTAGAGAGATAGTGCAGAGAGGAGATGTGATCGTCACCAAGATAGCCTCACAAGACAATCATGCTGATCCATTTACGAAGATCTTACCGGCTAAAGTGTTTGAAGGTCACCTAGAAGGTCTAGGGTTACGAGACATGACTCACATGCTTTAGTGCAAGTGGGAGATTATTGGGGTTTTTGCCCTAAAGCTTGTAATATGTAAATGTAATTTGAACATAAATAAAAGAAGTAGTATATTCATTCATTTTGTGTCATACTTTATATAACATGTGCACTTAACATCCAAAATTGCCGGATGTAATTTCGAACTGAGTATATGAGTGTCATATATAGATGGATTCAGTTTGAAACGAGCAATCTAAAGAGTCTGTAGATAGCAAATAAAGCTGGGTACTTTATTTATGGTTAATCTACAGCTGCGATCCATTTCGTAGTGTACGGTGATCCTATCCTGGATCATTCATATGTAGATATGAGAATGGAGGCACCTTGTATGATGTGATCATATAGGACTGGGCCATGATCTATATGAATCTCTCACTAAGATCCGTTTAACGATGAGATTCATATATATCAACTAATGATGGCTATATGTGGGTGATCTTAATCCTGAGTGTCTTATCGACTCCTTCAGGTTAGATCGTGGTCTTTGATATACCATGGGTGAGGTCGGAGTTGCATTCCCGATCAATATACTCCGTATGTTGGGATCGCGGTTTGGCTTGTGGCTGGGAAGGTTTGTACACAATAGTGGAATCCACTCCTTCTTGTGAGAAGTAGATGGTAGTTCCTTTAAGGGTTGATTTGGGGCTTGAACAATATGAGCGCTCTCCTAATTCCGTAAGGAATGTAGGATTTATTGTTCATTAGAGAATCAATGGTACTTAATGGAAAGATATGATTAGAGGGGTATAACAGACATTATGACCCAGCTCTAATTATGAACTACTTGTGGAGGATTATACCATATGTAATAGCTATATCGATGGACACCGAGAGTTATTGGTTTGTGTAAAAACGTCTACAGTTGAGAGAGTGCAGCTTCGGGTTTTTAGTGGAATAACACCGAAGTTAATAATCATGAAATATTAATTAAAGAGTTTAGTTAATAATTTCTAAAGATTATTGGAGCTCAAAATACTGTGGGTCCATTAGGTCCCCTTGCTAGCCCGATCGATTTAGGTAACAAGGGTCACAATTAATTAATTGGATTGTCCAATTAATTGTGTTACAAAAGTGACACGTATTAATTCAGGAATTAATTGAATAATGAGATTATTTAATTAATGAATAATGGTGATTAAATAAATTAAATAATAAGATTATTTAATTATGTTGTTAATCACTAAATGGAGGTTGTTAGTTGATATTTGATTTTGAATAAAATAAGATAATATGATTATTTTATTTTATTAAATTAAATATTTGAATTTGAATTTAAAATGTTTGAATTCAAAAATAAATATTTAATTACTTTTAAAAAGGATATGAGATATTCTTTTGAAAAGTTTTAAAAATCAAATAAGATTTTGGTTTGTTTTTATTTGATATATATGAGATATATATTTAATTAAAATGTGAACAGAATGAGAGAGAGATAAAAGAGTAATCAGATTTCTTGAATAGTAAAGAGAATACACACACGACAAAAACAAAGAAAAGAAGAGAAAACGAAGTCGTGACATAGCAATTGAAAAGCAAACAAAAAGAAAGAAAAAAATAGGGTGTGGTGAGACCACAAATGCTGCACTTCTAGAGTTTGTTTTTTAGTGTGTATTCTTCTCTTCTTCCTCCATACAGGTCTTGAATATCGTGACGCGCCCACACGCTGTTACCAGTTCCGGGAGATAGCGAGGAAGATCACGTGGTTCAAATCAGGAGCAGTTCGTATTAAAGTGAAGGAGCCTCCTACGTAGGTATGAAAATGTTTCATCACTTTATAATTTCATTTGATTATTACTGTACAAATGGGTTAGTTTAAATGATTGCATAAAAAATTTTAAAACCTTCCGCTGCGCAATTTGTAACCCTAGGTTCCAACACCAACTCCAGAAGTTGAGATGGTGGTAGATGAAAATACCTGATTTCAAGAATTTCTAGCTCGACATAGAAAAATCAGGGATAAAGAGGCTCACATTACGCTCCGAATGCATTAATAGATCATATGTGGGATGACTATACTAATTATGATAATTTGATGATGAACATTATGTACTTTTTTATGCTTTTTCTTTTTTATTTTATGAAATGTAATATTTAAGTTATTTTAATAAGAAATGCAATATTTTACGTAATTAAATTATATTTCCTTTAATGTATTAAATATCATAAATTCTTATCGTATTGTAATATTATGTTAATTATGTGGTGAAATGTTAACTGTGGAGAAATATTAAAAAAAATGAAAGAAAGAGAATATTCAAAGGAATATTCTGTTTAGTGTAAAATTTGGTGCAGTGGCCAGTGGGTTGGAGACGGAATAGTGAAATAGTGTGAAAGTTGCAATATATTAGTGGAAAAATTGCACCAAAAGCACTATTCGGGTTGGAGATGCCCTTAATGTCGTTTGTAACCATGCTTACACATTCACTGTTGAGCTCATTTCTGGAAGTTGAATATGGTTGCATTGGATCATGCTCTTAAACTTGCAACAACCGGTTATTATTTTCTCCGACAATATGTTGAGAATTTTATTAGAATATGATCAGTTATTGCTTCATACCGAATGCATCTCATTTTCACGAGATGGTTTCTCTATGTCTCGATTCTTTAAAATTTGAAGAAATTAATATACCAAAGGCGAAGATAATAGAAAAAACTTGGTTAGTCTTTATGGGGTCATTATACCGATCATCACCTCCTTTAAGAGTTATATCTTTTAAGTGTCCTCTCTCTAATAAGCTTTCAATGTAATCTCTTAGCTGGTAGCATTGAAAGTTTCGTGACCATTCTCCCAATGAAACCAGGAGTATTTAGAGGTGTCTCTTCGTGCAAAATTGGATTGCTTCGGGGGCTTTTTGTACAAGTTCTTGTACTCAATTATATTCAGAATTTCTTCCTACTTCTGAGCCATAGAGGTATAGTTTGTATACTGCCTCTTGAAGGTCATATTGCTCTTCTGATTATCATCCATGCAGCCATCTTTGCCCTTCCCAGAATTGTTCTTTTGGTCTCCCTTATGATTTCCTTTCAGGCCATTGTCTTTGGGCTTTTGACTCTCTTCTGGTCGGCCGCCATGTATCAACTACCCTCCATTGGCTATCTGTTCTTCTTCGGCCATTGTTGGAGACTTGGAGATAACAATAACTCAGTGTTGCAACAATACACTGGGAAAAAGCACAAACCAATCCAACAATGTCCTTGAGGGTACCAAAAGGCTTGCATCCTCGATTTCGATAATAATACCAAGGAAATGGTAAAGTTCCCCTCCACCTCCAAATCAGTTTCTTTGTTCGAACTTCATAAATGAGCTCAACAATGCAGGTGAGCATGGCTGCAAATGAAATCAACAGACCAAAAATAACGCACACCGTGTTTTGTTCACAGAAGAAGAAACTTGGTCAAGAACAGCCGATACAAGCTCTAAGACAAGGTTGAATATTATAAAACTCATCACTATATTCCTCCTCCTTTGTTTTCTCAAGATGCCTCCAAGATATATCTCCAAGAGTACTTGAATAGATTGTTCCAAGCTGTTTCCCAAATGAGCCCCCTTGGCGTATTCGGTAATCATTATTATAATGGCGCAAAGCACATGAAAATTATACATCTTGCATTTAGACTAGTATGAAACACCAAGACCTGGAAAGAGCCTGGGGTAGAGCAGTTTCGTTTCATGTTTCATGAAATTATTTTGGGAAAAATTTATATATGTGCATCATTACGTATGCATCTTCCAATGTAATGTTGACTTGAAGCAAAAGTAACGTAGTTTCTCTCGTTATCATTATTATTTTTTAAAATATTATAATAATTGGGAATTTGGGAAAACGCCAAGCCAATATCATCTTATTAGTTTTTCTGGTTATTTTGATATCAAATACTTAACAAAAGAGACAAGATGAGTTTGACCCGCCGGTAAAGCCCTTCACATTCAAACCATAAGATTGTGGGTTCAAGTCTCTTCTCCTCCCCTATAAAACTCTGAATTATTGTAATATATTTTTTAAAAAATTAACTACGGAATCCTCATAATAAGAAATCCCAAGTTAAAAAAAAAAATTCTAAAATTGATAAACTTTGGTCAAATTTTAGGAAACATATATATCCATTAAGGCAGCCATCAATTGGTAAAAAATGTTTGCTCTACAATGACTGATTGGGTTTTTATTTATTTTATTTTATATTTAAGTATTATATAAATTCTGAATTTTTTTAGGCAGCGAAGGATTTGAACCCACGATCTCGTGGTATAGGTGTAATGGTATACTTCCGGACCAACCCTGATTGAGTTTATTCATTATTATAACACTACCTAATCCATTGTAACGTGTGAGCAATACAACCAATTTAATTGATTAAATTTTATAGATTTAAATTATGTTTGATTACAACATCAACAAGAAGTTGCTGCAATTCTATATATATTTTCATACATTTTGATGGCTAGGCAAGTGAGGAAATTGGTTGAGACCTTACTTGCCTAGCTCATTTTATAATGGCCTCAATTATTTTCTTAATAAAATGTTTAATTTTATATATACCTAGTGCTTTATAAAATATCAGAAAATAATATATAATTATTTTAGTTTTATTAACATTATTATTATTCAAATGTATTTTTCTGTCAAACTATATGATAATATTCATTTTTCCAACTATTATTTTTATACAATTTAAATATGATTAAAGAACAATAATTTTTTTATGGATCACACCACATTGTCAAAAAAAATTATGTTATTTACAAAATATCTTGAAAAATGTTTTTTATTTATTTATAATTTGATTGTTTAAATTTATTTTGAGAATCAAAACTCAAAAGTTTTAAAAGAAGTTTAGAAATTAAAACTAAACTTCAATTACAGTACTTATATTCTTTTTCATAAAGTAAATAATATTCTTTTTTACAAAAAAATAAGAAAATAATATTAAATTACAAATACAACATTTTTATTCTAAAATTTAATAAACTAATATTTGATACAAAAATACCTAATTTTACTTTTTCATCTACGACCCCTCAAATAATGTTGAGTCAGCTCTGCTTGTTGCCAAGAAGTTTATGAGCAATTCAATATTGATTTTCACTTTAGATTGAGTTGTTCAGAAACTTCTTGCCAATATGCTTTAATGAATATTTTTATTAGTATTTTTGAACACAAGTTCACAAACTTGATTACCAAAAGAATTGATGATGCTTTTTTCCAAAAAATAAAATATAATATAAAATAAATAAATTGATGATGCAATCAACCAGTGGAATTTTTCAAAAGAACAGTAGTATATATATCCGTTCTAATTTCTTGGATTATACTTTTCTCTCTTCAATTTTTTTTAATGATTCTCAATTAGGGTATTCCCAAGAAGTTTCTCATCAATTTAATCCATTTTTTCTTTCAAGAAATTGAAAAAACTTTAGTGTATATATCTGTTATGCCTCATTTGGATCCTACCGTAGGTTTGGATACCGAACGCTTCAGGGCCTGCACCCACATCCTCCAATATAGTGATCCACCAAACAATGGCTGAAGTCCCTCGAGACAGGGCTTGGATACCACGTCATCCGCTATGATCATCGGAGGTTACTAACGAGACGACATATCTCTGACATGCCAGGAACACCTGTCACAGTCCAGCCAATCGCAGATAGCCAGGGAATCGCCTGTGTTAGAGGTCAAGCCTATATAAACCCCACTACTTGTACAAAAAAGGGGGCTTTGGAGATTTTTAGAAAAGAAGTACGAAAAAGTGTACTAGTCGGGACTTATGGTTTATCCCACTAGTCTCTATTCTTGTAAACTGTAATCCGATCATAATATACTAGGCTGATAAAAATCGCCTTCCAAGCATTTGGCTTGAAACTCATTCTTACATATAACAGTTGGCGCTAGAAGGAGGGGGTGTTTCCAGCACCTTCGCAGCATAAATGAATCCGAACCAGGGGGTTCAAGGCCCCAACCTCTACCTCGGGCTCCAATCCCCAGGGGCCAAGAACCAAACGCGGCCCAACAAGGGCAGCAGCCTGAGCTGCATCATCCTCCCTATCAACCGCCTATGCATACGGGACCGACAATCCAGCAAGCGCCGCAGAACTCTAGCTACGAATACTACCCGTATCAAATGCAGTATGTGCCCCTAGGGTATCAGTCAGGGTATCAGCCCGGATTCCACGGACCTCCATAGTACTATCCTCCGGGGTTCCATAACCCCTACTTCCCATCAGGGCCTCCACCGATGTACGTCCCATAGCAGACTCAACAGCTTTTCCCGCAGGCGGATGATCCAGTAATACACGAGATTACCAGCAGATTAGACACTTTGGCACAGAATGTTACCAGAGTGATCAATGTAGTTGACGGTGGAGGACACCAAGGAGACTCAGACGAGGTTAACTCCCGCGAGGAGGGTGAAAATGCGGGCAACCCTCCGGCGGGGACAAGGAGGAACTATCAGCATACCATGCAGTTCATCCAGCCGAATGGTTCAATGGTTTAATTGCAACTTGTTTGCTGATTACGTTGAATCATTGCAGTTGAATGGCTATCCAGCGGAGGCATGCCAATTGCGTCTTTCAGTCCTGGATCTTTCTAATAATTCATTGTCTGGATTGCCACCTGAGATTGGTAAGGTTAGCAAAATAAAGTTGGAACCTAGTTTTACCGTTGATTATATTTTTGTGCCACTTACCAATTTTTAGTGTAAGAAATGAAATTCCTATTTTTCTGTGCTTGTTGCTGTATAATGCATACCATCACATATTCACATCTTTACATTTCCTAGTCAAATATTATATTTTTAAATATAGAACTAGGTTTTGGTGTTCTGCCTTCTGTTAACCAATTGTAGCTTATAAAGATAATGTTTTGTTGGTAGTGCTTGTAGTAATGTTGTTGATAATGATAACAATAATGATGATATTGAATGGTGATGAATTTTTCATTTGAGGTCAGTTTAATACATAGAGGAAAAAATCTCTCTCTTACTCTCTCTCTCTCTCTCCCTCACACCCTCTTCTCTCTCTCACACACACATATTGAGTCTTCTCATATGCTTTATTTTCAATAAACACAATAAGGATGCAGGTATTGCCCAAATCTTTGGACTTATTTGTCCTCCCGTCTGCTCAACTAATTTAACAAACCATTAATTCTATCCCTTCTGCTCAACTAATTTAGTGATCTTTTTTAAAACATATTTTTAATATATTGTACGAGTAAAAATAATATTGTATTTAGTTACTTATATATATTATCAACAAAAACATTATTTTTTTAAAATATTACAATAATTTGAGATTTAGGAGAGGGAACAGACTAATGCAATGCTTCCTAAATTCATTCACAAATGACAACATCGTATCCCTCACCTCCGAAGGTGTAGCTCGGCTATTAGATGAACGAGTTTGAGGTTTGGACAATTAACTATTATATATGATGTACAATTATTTTTTTATTTATTATTTTTTTTATTTTTATTGTGCTATGTATTTCAACATGAGTGAATAAATAAAGTATTTTTATAATAGATAAAATATAAATTATGATTTTATATAATAGATAAACAAAATAATTAATTAATAGCTTATTCTACTGTAAATTATAAAAAAAAAAAATTAACTGTGCTTTTTTTTATTTGAGAAAAAACCGTGCCTTTAATAAAGAATCGATAACAAGAAGTTTTGGTACCGTAAAAAACAGAAAAGAAAAGAAAATATGTAATTTTTATTTTTGGTACTCTTCTTTCCACGTGTTTTAAGAGAAAAAAAAAATCAATTTGGCTGATTTCATTTTTATTTTAATTTTTTTTGTTTTTTGTTTTTTAAACACGTACCGAACATGTTCTTGCTATTTTTTTGGTTTAAAAAACGTGAAAACTCTTCTCTAGAACGACACCGAACTGGGCTAAATGTTTCACTATTCTGGTATTTTTGGTTTTAGTAATGACCTGTCCGTTGTCATTAATAAATAGTATTTATAATGATGCACTATTCTGCTCGCTGTAACCTGTACTAAAAGAAAATTAATAGAGTTATTATTGCCACCATCCAACAGGTCTTGCAAATGTCAAGTGTATCTTCTAGTGGCCTGTGGAATCCACCGTGCCCCATCAAATTATTGTTTTTTTAGGAGTAATGCTAGACGTTTTAAATTTCTTTTTTAAATTTTGTCTGAAATGATGTAGCATGTGAGGTGTCAATATCATATCAGTTAGCGTATAATATCATGATTTATAAGATGTTAATACCTCACGTACCATATCATTTGAGACAGAATTTGAAAAAGAAATTTGAGACGTCTAGCATTATTCTTTTTTGAGAGGTGTTTTTGTTTTCCTAATTAAAAAAAAAAAGCTGTCAGTACTATTTTTTTAAATGTAAACGTCAAAAAGACACGTAACAAAAAGTTCTCACAACACGTCCACACGTTACACTGAGTTAGTTTCTCAGTTTTGTCAGTGTAATGTACGAAGAAAACTTTTCGTTACGCGTGTCTTCTTAACTTTTACATTTAAAAAAAAAAATATTGACAGATTTTGTCTCCTTATTTATTTTCTTAACATATTTATGTAAAAATTATTATTTATATATATATATATATGGCAAGATAAAATTGATCCGGTTATAATATTCCTCACATCTGTACTATAAAGTTACAGGTTTGAGTTCTCTATTTTTCAGAAAAAAAAAAAAAAACTTTGGTTTACATTTTACACTTGAAATCTAGAGTCATAATAAATGGTTGGTTTTATATGTTATTTTCAATTCAAAAACATGTTTCAAAATTATCCTTATAAAAAATTAGAAGAAAATTGTTTAAAGAATTAAAGGTGGCTTGAATAATATTTAATAAATTTATTTTATATTTATTTTAAAATAAAAATAATTAAATATATTATTAAAAAAAAATTGAAATGATTAAAATACAATAAAACTTGACAACCCACATTTTTAGTACATTTAAAATTTGATATTATTAAAATACAATAAAACTTATTTAGTGATTTTACTGAAATTTTAATTTTTTAATTATATTTTTCTAAATCCAAAATAAGGATTACTTTATAAAATATTAAAATGTAATAAACTTATTAGAATGTAAACAAAAACGTTGACTTTACGAGGATAAATTATGTTTAGTAATGACATTTAAAAAAAATAAAAAGAGGTATATAATAATAATATATTTACTTATTTATTTAAAAATAATAATAGAACAAATAACGTCAAACTCCTAAGGTTTACTCTTTTACACGCAGAAACAATGTACTGTTAATTCACACTCACCTCCCCCGCCGTTAGGGTTTGACCGTTAAGTGTGAGAGTTAACCGTTAAAAAATAATAAAAGACAAAATACCTTTAATTCACAAAAAATCTGAAATAACTAATTACACTGAACACCCTTGAGGTTTTCTATTTTACACACAGAAACAATTTTATTAATCGTTGACACTCACCTCCCCTACTGTTAGTTAAAGTTGGTCAAATTAAACCGTAGACTAATTTTGATTATCAAAAGTAAGGATAATTTAGTCATTTGAAGCATTTTATATATATATATATATATATAATTGAATAAATATTCTAAAATGAAGATTTTTTAAAAAGGTATTTTAAAATGAAGATTAAGAGAAAAAATAAACTGTTTTTAAAATTAAGATTTTTTTCTTGGAAAGAAAAATAAGATTAGTCCAAAATTAAGAATAAAAAATAGAAATTTTCATTAAAAAAACGGATAGTCCAATCTAATTTAAAAGAAATTCAAATTAAGTTTTTTTTTAAAACAAAATCATAATGCCTTTAACAGTTCGCCAGTTTCACCAACAACACAAATCACAATCCCTCCCTAATTTGTTCGATCTTCTCCGTGAGAGATTGAGCCAGTTCGCCAGTTCCACCAATAACACAAATCACAATTCCTACATAATTTGTTTTTATTTTTATTTGTTTGTTTTAAAAAAAATCTATTTATTAAAAAAAATTAAAATTTTAATTCTATTTCTTTGGAAAAAAAATATTGTTTTCTTATTTATAATTAGATTTTGAGCTTTTTACCTTTTAATTTTTTTAACAAATTGCACCATATTAGGGAGCGATTGTGATTTGTGTTGTTGGTGCAACTGGCAAACTGTTAAAAGCATTAAAAAAAATTTAATTCCTTTTTTTATAATTTGAATTTATTTTAAATTAGATTGGACTATCCATTTTTTCTAATGAAAAATCTCGTTCCTTTTTTTTTAATTCTTAATTTTCAATTAATCTTATTTATCTTTATAAAAAAAATCTTAGTTTAAAAACATTTAATTTTTTCACTTAATCTTCATTTTAAAATATTTATTCAATATATATATATATATAATGTTCAAATGACTACACTATCCTTAGTTTTGATAGTCAAAATTAGTCTACGGTTTAATTTGACCAGCTTTGACTAACGGTAAGGGAGGTGAGTGTCATTTATCTATAAAGTTGTTTTTGTGTGTAAAAAAGCAAACCTCATAGGACTTTGATGCAATCAGTTCTTTTAGATTTTTGGTGAATCATGTGTATTTCTATTTTTTTTTATCATTTTTTAACTGTCAACTCTCACACTTAACGGTTAACCCCTAACGGCAGCGGAGGTGAGTGTCAATTAACGGTAAAGTTGTATCTTACGTGTAAAAGAGTAAACCTCAGGGGTGTAATTTGTTCAAAATAATATAAAGAAAGGTCAATTTGGGAAGATGTTCTTTGTTTGAATTGAAAAAAAAAATGTAAAATCAACTCATTTATTATAACTCTAAATTTCAAGTCTAAAAAGTAAAAAGTATACACATGTCAATATAGAAAGAGAGAGCGGAAAGATAGAGTGAAACGGTAGAGTTTATCTAGCATTTCTCTTGATGGTTTTTATTCTATAAGCTTAGTCATCAAGCCTGACCCACCCAATAGGGTTTGGCCCCCAATTTGATAGCTGGACACGGTTTGGCCACCGAATTGTTTGGATCAAATGCCAAAGACTAACCAAATTATGAGATAAGTGAATTGTGGTTACCTAATATAAATATGAGATAATACGCTGATTAAAAATCACTTCCTAAGTTCCTAACACCATTTGGTTGATTTTTGGGTTACTTTTTTGATTGCATACCATTATGAAATGTCATAATATATATCACATTTTTCTTACTTCATGCTGAATCTTTCCTGTTTATTTGATTTATTTCTCTCTTTTAAACCAATCTGATGGTCCCATGTGACAATCACAAAGGACACCAAATATATGCAGGAACTGGAGAACACAACAGAGATAAAATCAAAATGTCAAACACAAGTTCAGATGGTGCAACTGCAACCGCACCCTTGTTAGAAGAAGCTGCCAGAAACAGAGGAGGAGGAGGGAGGTGGTGGAGGAAAGTTTTGGATTTGGAAGAGGCCAAGAATCAAGTGTTGTTTTCGCTACCTATGATTCTTACTAACGTTTTCTACTACGCAATCCCTTTGGTATCTGCCATGTTTGCCGGCCACCTTGGCAACCTTGAGCTCGCCGGAGCAACCCTTGCAAATTCTTGGGCCACCATCACCGGCTTTGCTTTCATGGTAACCTGCATTACTGATTAAATATATGCTAGCCTAAATATCATAAACTCTATGTCTTGTGTGAATGTGACAGATTTTTTTCTTAAGAATTAAGGCTGTGTGATGCAATTTTATATGATTGCAAGAGTATGCAATCAATCTGCAACTTCAAGAAACCAATTATGCAAAATGGACAGTCATGAGTTACATTCATCTTATTTACTCTGTTGTTGTCTTAGACAGGGTTAAGTGGAGCACTTGAAACGCTTTGTGGTCAAGGATTTGGTGCAAAACAATACAGAATGTTAGGAATATATCTACAAGCATCATGCATCATATCGTTCTTATTTTCAATTGTCGTATCCATCTGCTGGTTCTATTCGGAGCCTATACTTATTTTACTCCAACAAGATCCCATTATTTCGAAAACAGCAACTCTCTATATGAGATATCTTATTCCTGGTCTACTTGCATTTGGCATCTCACAAAACATATTAAGGTTTCTTCAGACACAATCTATAGTCATGCCACTAGTCTTCCTCTCAGCACTCCCAATGGCCCTTCACTTTGGGATTGCATATTCTTTAGTTCACTGGACACCCCTTGGATTCAAGGGTGCTCCATTGGCTGCTTCAGTCTCGTTATGGATTTCAATGCTTTTGCTGGCAGTGTATGTCCTTTGTTCGAAGAAATTCGAGCTTACATGGCAAGGATTTTCTTCTGAATCGTTCTGTTTCATCCTCGCATACTTGAAACTAGCCATGCCCTCTGCAGCTATGGTATGGTAAGAGTCTCAAACTTTTCTTTTTAAAAGTATTTTTATAATTATGAATGATCGCCTTGTAATTGCTAGTAGTCTTGTATCTATTTTTCTCATCCAGCTTGGAGTACTGGGCTTTTGAGATTCTTGTGTTGTTAGCTGGATTGATGCCAAACTCAGAACTAACTACTTCGTTGATAGCTATGTGGTAAGTTTCACTCCTTTTTTTTTTACCCAAAACTGATTATATTTATCGCAATGTAGTAACTACGTACTTCCCGCATCATATTTATTGAAAACTGATTATTCAAACTTGACTTTGATCTCTAATTTTCTGGTTTTGCAATGTTCAGTGAGAATACAGAAACTATTGCCTACATGATCACCTATGGTCTTAGTGCTGCTGCAAGGTCAGTCATCAGACTAGCTTGTTCTTTGTTGTATTTTCTCTAAATTTAAAGAGAGAAAACTTATGTTTTGTAACAGCACGAGAGTGTCGAATGAGTTTGGAGCTGGAAATCTCGAAAAAGCGAAAAGTGCCATGGCTGTGACTCTGAAGCTCTCTGTCCTCCTTACTCTTATTGTGGTTTTGACTCTAGCCTTTTTCCATAACATCTGGGCTGGTTTCTTCAGTAACAATCCTGAAATAATAAAGGAGTTTGCCTCTTTAACACCCCTTCTTGCAATCTCCATAACATTTGATTCTATACCAGGTGTTCTATCAGGTTTGTATAAACCAAATTCATGCATATTACATATGTATTTCCGTTGGATTAACTATATGCTATTGATCATTGTGACGCTCCACAAAATTCTCATTTATATATGTAACGTGTTGTAAATATTTCGATTGAAGCCAAAAAGTTTTTGGTGCAGGGGTGGCAAGAGGAGGTGGTTGGCAGCACTTGGCCATGTATGCTAACTTGGCAACATTCTATTTCATTGGCATGCCAATTGCAGGACTTCTTGGATTCAAATTTAATCTACATGCTAGGGTGAGACAACATTACAGTATTTGTTCATCATAGACTCATATATATTGCATGTTTTATCACAATTTTATTGGTTCAGTTTTCGGATTTCTCGGTTTGTTCACCATGTTGCTTCATTCTGTGTACAGGGTTTGTGGATCGGCTTAATCTGTGGCCTCTTCGCCCAAAACTGCATCCTCTTGCTGATCACATTGTGCAAAAATTGGAGGACTAAAATGGACATCCCTGTAGTGAACAGAGGCAAAGAAGCACAAGTTGAGACACATTATTTCATATAATGAACTTCATGAATCATGATGGCTTTTCATTTTATAGAGTCAAACTTTAAGTTTAGGGCTTATTCGGAAATGTTTTATGTTTTCTTCCAGACTTATTTGTCAAACAAATTGTCCCCCATTTCAACCAAATTGAAGCTAAAACCTACATAACACCATGTATAAATCCTAAAATCACAAAGTTATATGCTGCAAATAAAATCATTAATCCTCTGTAAATGAAGCGACCAGAACTTACTATAGCAAGTTCCAACCACTTCTCTCTGCGTTAGTTCACTGAAGGCTGTGGTTGTTGCGTCACTTTCAAATCGCATATGGCAGTTGACAAAGCTTTAGTTTGCCGGAATCGAGCGTCACTTCGTTACCGACGTTGCGACAATGTTGCTGGAATGGAGCGTTTTGAAAGTGGAGGAGTGGTTTTATTGATTTTGTTTCTCTCTAACTCTCCGGATTTCCCACAACTTCCAAGTAAAGAATGAGACATGGGTATTTTTGTCCCTCACCATATTTTGGTGCTATATAAAATTAAGGGATAATTATCCCGGTGGCCATTAATTTTGGTAACAACTATCAAAATGGTCATCGGACAGAGAATTTTCGAAATGACCATTTTTAACTGACATTGTTATACTAACGGTCATTCTGTCCAACTCCGTTAAGTTTACTGTTAAATAGGTGGACATTTATGTAACTTTCTCTAAAATTACAAAAACAATTAACATTTGTATTTGCAATCTCATTCATTTAAGGCAAAATTAGAGGTTTAGGGATTTGGGTTTTCTGGATGCACGAATTGCAGCCGCTAGGGATGGAAGATTCTGGGCAAAATGGAGAGGACAACATGCAAGAGTCAATGACTTGGTCAAGAGGTAGGTATCTTTGGTTGTTTTATTCATCGATTGAGATAAACTTTTAAATAAATGGTTTTTACCATTTAGAAATGACGTGGGTGATCCTAAAATTGATTTTGTTTGTTTAACTTTGTTCCAACTCTGCACTAGCAGTAAAATCCACTTCGTCAGGATTAAATTGTTGAAAGCTTGTTCTGTACGTTGTGTGATGGTCTTTAACAAACTTGATTGAAAAACAACCTTTGTATTCATACTAAACCGTTGGGACTCCATTGGAGTTTATCATTCTCTATCTTTTTTTAAAAAAAATTCTCTCGTAATAGTGGTTGTGGGCATAATGATGATTATAATATTTTCTTATTTTTATATGCCGGTTAATTACCTCCTACTCATTCTGAATGTCTACAAATAAGTAAAAAAAAACAAAAAAGAGAATTTTGGAACTTGAATTTGGTTGTTTAATTGATATGGGTTTAGTATTTTTCGAATTCAAAGAAGATTGAGTTTTGAAAATATCAACATAATTAAGGATGTGCAACGATGAAGAGAGAAAATTAGGCCCCGTCCTGTAGCTGTATTTTTTTTCGTTTTTGTTTTCCAAAAATGATTTCAAATTCGCGTTCGTTTAACCGTTTTTCATTTTATTTTCGAAAAACAAAAAAATTTGAAAAACACAATTATTGTTAAAAGTGAAAATTTTGAAAAACATTTGAAAGTTGTTTTTCGTTTTTTGTTTTGTTTTTTTTTTTCACTTTTTTTTATTAAAAAAAATCATTTTTTTTCTTACTTTTCTCCATCTTCCCGTCACTATTCTTCTTCATCTTCTTCCAGACTTCTTTTCTTCTTCTTCTTCACCGCCGATCGGCTGTCTTCTTTTTCACCGCCGATCTGCTGCTTCTTATTCTTCTTCGCCTCTTCACCGCCTATCAGCTTCTTCTTCTTCTTCTTCACCACCAATCGGCTTCTTCTTCTTCTTCTTTGCCGCCGATCGGCTGCTTCTTCTTCTTCTCCGCCGATCCGCTGCTTCTTCTTATTCTCCTTCTTCTTCTTCTTATTCTTCTTCACCGAGTCCACTTATTAGTCATCCAGCGAAGTTAAAAATTTTCTTTCCTTGAAATTTTACTGAACTTTGTTTGAATACCAGCTTTTCAATTTTCTTTCCTTCCACTTCCAGTGTAAAAAATCCATTCAAGCTTAAAAATTTCAGCCTCCCAATGACATCTATGGCTAGTGAACTTATTCCTTCAAAAGTTGTATATACACTGTTCGATAGAAGTCCTAAACGAATTGGTGTTTCAACAATTGATCCCAATTAACCATGCTGGATATGTGATTGATATTGAAAAGGGTGTGGTTAAAAATGGTTATTTTATAGGTAATGGTACTTCTCATGATGATTGCAGTGACGATGTGTGTACTAATGATGCCCCTACATGTTCTTCTTCAAGGAGTTTACTAGATAGGCGTTTTGTGATTGGTGTTTTAAAATTTTGTAGCAATGAAAGATGTCTTGAACTGGGAAGAAGATACCATGCATTGATTATAAAGAGTGAAGTTAGTGTTAATCAGTTTGTAGGAACTAGTCTTGTTGGTATGTTTGCTAAATGTGGAGATATGAGTTTACTGGTAGTACGTTTAACTCCAGATTTTGTTAACTTAACTCCAGTTTACTGAATTTCATGTGTAATATTCTGGTGACTCACTTTTATTCAAATGATATATATATATATATATATATGTATATGTATATATGTATGTATTCGGTTAATCAATTTTCTTCTCTGATTCATTATTATATTTTTCTCTTTATTTTTACAACAATTTTTAAATTATGAGTTATTTGATAATTATTTGGGATGAATTATTGACTCCCTTTTATTCAAATTTAAAATTGCAATAGAAAAAATATAAGAAAAATAATAATTTTTGATATTTTTCAGTTATTCTACCAGACGTGTTTTTACTGTTTTCATTTTCAGAATTCAGCTTTCAGTGAAGCTACCAGACACATTTTTACTGTTTTCAATTTCAGGATACAGTTTCCCGTATATGCTACAGGCGCGTTTTCAGAATTCGAAAAACAAAAAAAAACACTGTTTTCATTTTTATTTTTATTTTCGAAAAACAGTCACTGAAAAATGCTTAAATGACAAACCCTGAAACTCTCAGTAGTACTATGAGGAGGTTACGATTTCCTGTGATTGTGCTTCAAGCACTTTTCAGCTGCTATTCTCTTTTTCTCTCAAGTTAATCATTTTCGTAAGAGAAAGTTACCAAAATGCTCATCTATTTAACGGCAAACTTAACGGAGTTTGTCGGAATAACTATTAATGTAACAGCATTTGTCAAAAATGGATATTTTGAAATCAATTTTCTATCTAATGACCATTTTGATAGTGGTGACCCAAATTGATGGCCACCAGACTTATATCAGCTTTAATAAGTTTAGTTGATCTTAAGCTTAAGCAAATAATAATTGACATACATACCAATGCCTAATGTCGCTGTTATTGCAATTGGTATATCAAAATAATAATAATAATAATAATAATAATAATAATAATAATAATAAACGTACATTCATAGATCATTTATTTTGAATTATCACGGGGCGAGACATATTATGCATGGTCAAAACCTCGATGAGTTGAAAGATGTAGGAACAAATATTTGTAATATAGAATTTATGTTTTGATGCTCATCCAAGTTTTTTTTTATGACAACATTTATTAATCTGGAAATGGATATTTTTTTTAAAAGCTTTCGTCATTGGTATGATTCGAGCCGCTGACATATGAGTCATTTGTCAAAACCACAAGCTTGTCCATTTACTATCCGAGCTACACCTCTGTTAGCGATGCCCATCTAAGTTGTTTGCATTACTTGATCATTTAAATATGTTGTCACAGTTTATTCCATAAGTTGTTTATTGAATAATAATAATTACAAATATAGATATTTTGAAAATAGTCATTAGAGCATTAAGTGACTTTGAAATAAATAACTAAAAATGCATGACAATGATTTTGGGTTTAGTTTAATTAACTATGAGCATTAGAAAGAGAATTAATTATGCGGTTATTATTGGTCTAAGTCTCTAAGACCAAACCAAATTTTAATTTAAAATAGTTTTAAGAGTAGCGAAATTCACACCCTGAAAATTTTTTATATGCACCCATTTTATGTTTACACCCCATTAAAAGTTTTTAAACGGTGTGCACGCCCTACCGTTGCTCCCTTTTTAATTTTTTTTTAATATTAAAATTAAATTATAAAATACTTTTATTTTTATTTTTTAATTTTAAAAGGAGAGTGCTGCACCACCTCCTAGATCTAGGAGGAGGCAGCTGTTAGAGAATTTTTTTTAAAATAAATAACATTTGAAATTAAATTTGAAAAGACACAATCTTTTGTCATAAATAAAAGAATGTGTTGTTTCATACAGACACATTGTTTTGTTTTAAATTTAAATTGTTATTTCAATGTTTATAAATACTGGTATCAGACAGTATACAAACAACACTTGAATCACTTTCTTTCTCCTCTATTTTCTGAAAAATCATACAATATTCTATTCACTGCAAAAAAAATAGAATACTGTCATAAATAGACTTGCAACCTTCAAAGGTGTTCCGGTTTGTTTTCACAAGTGCACAACGCAAACAAACAAAGACTTCATTGTATCCTGGAGGCTTATTCGCAAACTCAGTACATCACAGAATTGGTGGATGCGAATAACGTCTTAAGGAGAACGACATCATATCGTGCCTTGAAGCCAATTGTATTAGTGTTTTATTTTGAGACTAATTTTGTTTTTGCAGTATTTGATTTGTTAACATTGATTAAACTTTGAGAGAAATTCTACAACAATCTTAAGACGTTATTTTTATCATCAAGGGCACGAGTTTCATCATTGCATGACTTCATTGTGGATTTTGTCAAATTGGATCGTTTCGATGGTGGAAATTTCAGGCGCTGGCAAAAAAAATTGCATCTCCTGTTGACAACTCTAAAAGTTGTATATGTTCTCACTACACCGAAACCGTTGGAACATGAGGATGAGACATTGGCGAAAACTCGAACTTGGAAAAAATGGGAACAAGATGACTACATATGCAAGGGACACATTTGTAATGCCATGTCTAATGCACTTTTTGATCAGTATTACAACAAACCAACAACCAAAGAAATATGGGATCTCTTGGAGGCAAAATATATGACAGAGGATGCAACAAGTAAGAAATTTTTGACCTCTAAATATTTTCAATACAAAATGGTTGATGGTAGGCGTGTTGTTGAGCAATTTCATGAGATACTACATATTTATAATCAATTTCAACAACACAAATTAGTCATGGATGAGTCAATTGTTGTTTCCTCTATTATTGACAAACTTCCTCCTTCCTGGAAAGACTATAAAAATAGTCTCAAACATAAAAAGGAAGACATTTCTCTTGAGGAATTGGGCAGGCATCTTCGTATTGAGGAAGAGAATAGACTTAACAGTCATGATGAACAGCCCATTGTGTCTTCCAAAATAAATATGGTGGAGGAAAAGAAGAGTCTAAACAACCCCAACATCCAAAAGACAACAAAAGAAAATTTGCTGCAAAGGTGAACCCAGATGGCAAGAAAAGGAAATTTTCATGCTACCATTGCGGTAAACCGGGCCATGTCAAGAAAGAGTGTCGACTTTTGAAGAAACAAAAGGAGAGTTCGACTTCAAATTTTTGTGGCCATGATATCCTAGATTAATGTTCTCGAAGATGACTATGCATGGTGGATAGATTCGGGTTCTACAAAACATGTGTGCAAGGATTGTACCATTTTCACATCTTATGAATCTAGTGAAGCTGGAAGTGTGCTGTACATGGGAAATTCATCTACTGCAGCAATAAAAGAAAATGACACAGTACAACTTGAATTCACTTATAGAAAAGTTCTTACTTTAACTGATGTTTTCATGTACTAGAAGTTAGAAAAAATCTTGTATCTGGTAGCCTTCTTAATAAGTTTGGCTTTAAACTTGTGTTTGAGTCAAACACATTTATATTGTCTAAGGGTGGAACCTTTGTAGGAAAATGTTATATGTATGAGGGTATGTTTAACCTTAATATCAATAAAATGATTGTTTCTTCTGTTTATATTATTGACTCATTATCGTTATGGCATAATCGATTGGGACATGTTCATACAAGCGTTTGCATGATATGGCTAATTTAGATTTAATTCCTAGATATAACTATGACATGCATGAAAAATGCAAAGTATGTGCTCAGACAAAAATTACAAAAACTCATTTCCCTAAAATTGAAAGATCATCTTTATTACAACTAATTCATAGTGATGTGTGTGATATGCATAGTAATGCTACTTGAGGAGGCAAACGATACTTTGTAACATTTATTGATGATTATTCGAAATATTGTTATGTTTATTTGTTGCATTCAAAGGATGAAGTATTGAATAAATTTAAAGTTTACAAAGCTGAAGTAGAAAATGCATGTGACACAAAAATTAAAATTCTTAGGAGTGATAAATGTGGTGAATATCATTTCCCTAATTTTTGTGAATGTGTTGGCATTGTATATGAAACATCTACTGCATATACACCACAACAACATGGGGCAGCAGAAATGAAAAATAGAACACTCAAAGAAATGGTTAATGCAATGCTTTCGAATTCAGGTTTAGGTAAAAGATTTTGGGGTGAAGCATTATTGACTGCATGTTATATATTAAATGGAGTGCCTACTAAAAAACTTAAAACGAATCCATATGAGCTTTGGAAGAAAAGAAAGCCTAATTTATCTCGCCATAGTTAGACTACCAGAACCTAAAATAAAGAAATTAGGTGAGAAAGGTGTTGAATGTATACTTTTAGGTTATGCGGAACATAGCAAGTCATACATGTTTTTAGTTACTGAACCTAATAATTCTATTGAGATTAATACAATAATAGAATCTAGAGATGCAATTTTTAATGAATCTAGATTTTCTGCTATACCTAAAATTATGAATTCTAATACACTTGCGGAAAATGTGGCAACAGTAAAGCGAACAACCACAGAAGATCCTCCTGAAATAAGGAGAAGGAAAAGAGCAAGAAAAGAAAAATCTTTTGGCCCCGACTTCATTGTGTATCTAGTTGAAGGTATTAGAGATACACATGTGAGACAAACTATGGTCTCACCGATAATTGAATCGGATCCCTTCACTTTTGAGGAAGCAATGAAGTCACAAGATGTTGCCTTTTGGAAAGAGGCAATTAATGATGAAATGGAGTCTATAATGGGCAATAAGACTTAGAAATTGGTTGACTTACCACCTAAGTCAAAACCAATAGGTTGCAAATGGATCTTTAAAAAGAAGATGAAAGTTGATGGAACAATTGATAAATTCAAGGCAAGGCTAGTGGAAAAAGGTTTTACCCAAAGGAAGGCCTTGATTATTTTGATACATATGCACCAGTTGCAAGAACTGCTACTATAAGAACATTAATAGCATTGGCTTCAATTTATTGCCTTGAAATCCATCAAATGGATGTAAAAACAGTTTTTCTTAACGGAGAGCTAGATGAAGAAATTTACATGGAGCAACCTAAAGGTTTTATAGTTCCAGGACAAGAGCACAAGGTTTGCAAACTTGTCAAGTCGTTATATGGTGTCAAACAGGCTCCCAAGCAATGGCATGAAAAGTTTGATAAAGTCATTGTTTCAAATGGTTTCCGAATTCATGAATTCGATAAATGTGTATATAGCAGATTCAAAGGAAATAAAGGTGTGATTATATGTCTTTATGTGGATGACATTTAATTTTTGGAACTGATAATGAGAATATTGAACTCACAAAAACTTTGCTGTCATCCAATTTCGATATGAAAGACATGGGGCTTGCATATGTGATTTTGGGTATTAAAATTATCAAAAGAGATAATGACCTAGTATTGACCCAATCACATTACATTGAAAAAATATTGAAAAAGTTCAATCATTTTGATTGCAAGCCAGTATCCACACCATTTGATTCTAGTATAAGATTATACCCAAACACAGAAAGGGCAACTTCTCAATTGGAGTATGCTCGTGTTATAGGATGTCTTATATATGCAATAACTTGTACTAGGCCTGACATTGCATTTGCTGTAGGAAGGCTTAGTAGGTATACTTGTAATCCAAGTCAACTACATTGGCAAGCACTGTATAGAATTTTAAAGTATTTAAAGCATACTATGGATTATGGTATACATTATGCTGGCTATCCTTCAGTTTTGGAAGGATTCACTAATGCAAGTTGGATCATATATCGGAGTGATCATGCATCCATAAGTGGATGGATTTTCACACTTGGCGGAGGAGCAGTTTCTTGGGGTTCCAAGAAATAGACATGTATATCAGACTCCACCATGGCTTCTAAATTTATTGCATTAGCATCATGCAGTAAAGAAGCAGAGTGGTTAAGGGATTTATTGATAGAAGCTCCTTTATGGCCAAAACCAATGCCTCCTTTATCGATTCATTATGATAGTGAGGCAACATTATCTAAAGCATATAGTCAGATATACAATAGTAATCTAGGCATATTGGCCTAAGACATAGTTATGTGAGGCAATTGCTCACAAATGGTGTGATAACCATTGATTATGTAAGATCATGCCAAAATTTGGTAGACCCCCTTACAAAAGGCCTTGCAAGGGATCTAGTATATAAAACATCAATGGGGATGGGACTTAAGCCAACTTCTAAAATCACCAATGATGGAACCTCAACCCAACACTTGAAACATCAAAATCTTGGGTTCAATGAGTAAAGTACATCATATGTTGTGATTGTAAGCACTATAATATTTTTTATGTGTCTCAAAGGTGAAAGTGCTTGATACCTGTATGATTTGGGAAGGTTAAGCTATTAAGCTTTTAATAGAGTTATAACAGTTTTCTGTTAGAATGTTTTTACACGAACATTCTTGACAACATCTACCTATATGAGTTCGGAGATGGTGTCGTCTCCTATATGACCTGGCTAGTTACTAGAGCACTCATGAAATAGGATACAGGACACAAGGCCAATCCATGTGTTGGTATTATGAACACCTGAGAAATTGAAAACTTATGTGTGAGATGTGTCCGGTGAATCGAATAAGGTTGCTGGTTCAAAGCTTGTCTACCATGCCACCTTAATTAATCTTGATGTATTTTCACTAAATGGAGGTTCAAGTCGAGAGACACCTTCATTTATGCATTAAGGTTTCCAAATCTATGCAAAAATGATTTTCAAATAAATTTATTTTGAAAATGGTGGAGGATTGTTAGAGAAATTTTTTAAAATAAATAACATTTGAAATTAAATTTGAAAAGACACAATTTTTTGTCATAAATAAAAGAATGTGTTGTTTCAAACAGACACATTCTTTTGTTTTAAATTTAAACTGTTATTTCAATGTTTATAAATACTGGTATCAGACAGTATACAGACAACATTTGAATCACTTTCTTTCTCCTCCTCTATTTTCTGGCAAATCATACAATATTCTATTCACAGCAAGAAATAGAATACTGTCATAAATAGACTTGCAACTTTCAAAGGTGTTTCGGTTTGTTTTCCCAAGTGCACAGCGCAGACAAACAAATGCTTCATTGTATCCTGGAGGCATATTCACAAACTCAGTGCATCACAGAATTAGTGGAGGCGAATAACATCTTAAGGAGAGCGACATCATATCGTGCCTTGAAGCCAATTGTGTTAGTGTTTTATTTTAGGACTAATTTTGTTTTTATAGTATTTGATTTGTTAACAGTGATTAAACTTTGACAGAAATTCTACAACAGCAGCGGCCTTCTCCACTCTATCTTTTTCCATCTAGGATGGAGGAGGCAACGATGGTGGCCACCAAGAAATTCAAGAAGACTCATGTACACTTTGAGTTACAAAACTGTCCTTAAATCCCTACGAAACTCTAAATGGAAATTAGTCATCATAACCAACAACTGCCCTCCTCATTGCATGTATGGGATAGAGTGCTACGCAATGTTGGTAAAGGTTGGAGTTCACCACTACAATGAAACCAATGTAGATTTGGGAACTGTATATGTGGAAACTGTTTTAAAGTTTGCTGCCTCAGTATTTGTTTGGGAAAATCCTAGTCATCCTGACACGTCATCATTAAAAGCATAATTCACTGAACAAGGTCTCCATATCATCAAACCATGCCAAATCGACATGGTACACGAAGCATGGATGAGGTTAAAGACCGAAAGCAGGTTGCCCACTTAGAACCAGATCGCCAAAGTAACCCTAGGCGATGAATTGATACCAACTCACCAATCACGTTGTGAACAAGAAAAAAATTCCCGAAATCACTATAAATCTGGGATTCTTCGCATCTCCCATAAAACCCAAGCCTAAATCGAGAAAGACAATCACTGCTAATCAAGCAGTTGACGAATTCGATAATAAACTCGAAGATCTTGTGGATAATCCATAAAAGGAAAAGGGATCCCCCAAATACATGCGGATCACCAAGATACCATCTTCTCAAAACCTTTGCTTGCACAACAGGGATTAGGACAACACTTTAATTCCCATATTAATACATCGTATTAGCAAAGGCCAAGAGCGGCAATAAGGTGATACAACATTGAGAGAGATATTTTTCTGTAACTTGTAACCCTTTTCTAAACATAGTGGCGATCGTGGTTTTTCCCTGCCTTAGGGTTTTCCACTTAAAATTTGGTGTTGTTTATTGCTTTATTTACTTTTTTCCATTTCAAATCATGTTCACGTAACAAAGGGGTTGTTTTGATCACAAGTTTTCTAGTCGGTCCAAGCATCAACTTGCCTTTGTGTTATTTTGACTAGATAATCCAAAAATCGACATCAATGGTATTATTGATGCTGGTGACCACTGATGAGTTAGCAGATCTCCCACTTTTCGATATGAATTTTGTTCTTCTTTACAATTTTTTTTCTTTCATTTAGTTTAGTTAGTAAAATTTGGAAAAACGAAATCTTAAAAAATATAATATCTTTTGATTAAAATGATAATGTTTTTTTTTTGAAGTATTACATTTACAACTATTACAATAGGGATGCCGGAACCTGCCAAGATTGGATAACTACTCCAACCAACCGAAAGAAAACTCCACACACATGCTTGTAAAATACGTATGGTGAGATTCGAACCCTTGATCACTAGGTGTGGAAGGGAGGTGCACTACTATTTCTACTAAGAAGTGATGTTATTTAAGGGTAATGTTAAAATTATGAAAATATATAAATATAGAGGTGTAGATACAGTTTTAAAGTGGTGCAAATATCATCACTCTAGTTTTAATTAAAATGGGCTTTATATAATGAGTTACTAGAGTGTAACTTTGAGTTTTTAGTGGAATAATCCAAAATTAATTTAAAAATACTAGCAGGTCATAACATGATTTGTACTTTTATTTTTTAAAATTAGAGGTTTGGAGCTAGGAAGCCCATTGGTTAGTCGGTCCATCTGCTAACTTAATATAATTCAAACTAGGGTTATGTGTACCATTTATATATAGATATAAAAGAACATACATATGAGTCACAATAAAAAAAAATTAGGGTTGTGCCCACATGCATAGAGTCTGAAGTTAAGTATTATTTTATAAGTAAGCCTCTCATGAGGGATCCCTTATTTTAATTAATTTTGGTAAGAATCTGGATAAAATAACATATATTTTTATGAATTTTGATCTGAATTTTTTTACAGATGATAAACTCATTGAAATCTACATATGAATAAGATTTGAGAATTTTTCAACCGCTAGAACTATTTTTCTTGAATTTTTCTATATTTCGTTCATTTTTTTAACGTGTTCATATTAAACAACATCGGGATAAATAGTTCTAGTGCTTGAAATTTTTGTCAAATTTATTCATAGGAAAATTTTATTAGACTTATCATACACATAAAAATTCAGATCAAAATTAATAAAAAACGATATAAAATTTCATCAATGTTTTCACCAAAATTAAAATAAGGGATCCTCATGAGAGACTCACTCATTATCTCATTAAAGAGTTCTTCTACTATACAGAAGCTGTATAGTTGCTGAGTCAATTTCTAGTCTTTAGCTTTTAATCCTAAATTAAATATTTGAAAATTATAAAAAATTAAAACAAAAATAAACTAATTCCCACTCATATAACTAATCATTGACAATACGGTTCCTGTATTGTAGCTAAACATTTCATTAAATTGATCGGAACAATTTGCATTAAATAGCGTATGTTTGTCTGCACTTAACATACATTTATTTCAGCTTCAAGTGATCTTTCCTGGAGACTTGAATGTGTGAGCAATGTAACATTTTTATAAAATATTGAGCAACATATGACATTATATTTTGAGTTTATGAAAAACCGAATTGATTGGAGTGTTTAAGTAAGAGAGAGTTGACCGGATAAAGTCTGTTATTAATGTCATCAATATTGTTGGGCTTAGTGCAATTTAGCTACATTATTAATGTAGGATATTGTATGTGATGGGCTATTGTATATGTGTGGCCCTGGTAATCCTTTTGGGGCTAGCCATCCTATTAGGGTTGTAAATCCTCTATGAGTTAGGATTCAAGTAGGTAACAATATATATAGGGGGTCCCTACTCTCTCTCATGTATCATACAGTGATTCAGAATAAAGTATCATCCCATTACGTGATCTAAAATAAGGTGAGAAGAGAGTACAAGACTTCATATTGTTCTTTTCATGTTATTACGCTATTATAGGATTCGAGATTAAGACTTTCTATAACTTGGATGATTTCCGCTGCGTTTCCAGGTACGCATCTATTCATACTTATGCATACAATACAAGATTTACTTATCTTTATATGTAATGGTTACGGTGATATCAGAGCCGATCGTATTGTTGCATAGATTGAATCTATTTATGTTTAAACACGCTGATTGAATTTAAATTATTGATGCCATTAATTAAAACCATATTTGAATTGTGTTGGTTTTACAAGTTGGATGATATTTGGTAATTAAGTTGTGTAATACTATATTTGAATGGTTTCAATTGCCATGAACCTAACATACACAATTGCTGCATCTGATTGAATGAATATATATGGATTTTGTTTTGATTAAATTAAATTGGATTCGTGATTTGGATTGTCAATGTGTACTTAACATGATATTATATATTATATAATTGTGTATCTGATGTTAACAACAAAATCAAATTCCATGTATGAATTCTTGGTTGTTTTGACGTGTGTTGTTAGTTGTTACGAACCATATTTGACTAGTGTATCTGATGTCAAACACGGGTCAATGGTTAGAGATCCGTGCACAGACGCTGGTTGTCTGCATCAGACCCACCCCACTAGCGGCTCGTTCTTCTTAAACACACGCACAGACTCGGAACGACCCAGACCCGCACACTTGTGCTAGTCTTTCCGGCATCAGATTGCCGCTGGAGAATCTCTGGTTGCGTCGCCGTTGTTCATCACTTTCCAGGTGACAAAGTGTTTGATTTCGGCGACGGCATGGGTTGTAGATTCGCGGATGATTGGGCGGATTGGCTTCGGTCGATTTGGCGATGAGACCGCCAAAGCGACTTGCCATCTGAGTCCACCAGGATGTTTTCGCCGCCGTTCTGGTGGCTACGGAGCAAGGACCATAGGCGGCGCAAGAAACCTAGGGTTTCTTGGATTATTTTTGTGTGGGCCACCTTTTGTGAATTAGATACAGGTTTGAACTGTTATAAAATTGTCCTAGGTCCTTTTGTAAATTAGATATAATATTGGCCTGTTATGTAATTCTTCTTGGGTCTGTTTGAATTAATTAAGACATTGAGGTATCTGTATGCAATTGGTTATGTGTTGGGCAGATTTATAATTTCAGAAAGTAATTGGACCAATTTAATATTTTGATATTTATATGGGCCAATTTAAAATTTACCAAAATCATCAGGCAATTTTAAAATTTCCAAAATTTTTATGAGAATAATTGCAGTTCATAAATAGTAATTATGATTCCGGATGATTGTGTTTCACGTAGTGACTAATCATTGAGTTTTCATAATAATTATTTGTTTGATTAAAATTAATAATCGATTTTGAATATTCTCATGAATCGGATGACTATGTTTTTACATAGTGAACTAGTCATTAAGATTTTGAGAAATTGGTCGGTTATCGATTATTAATGATTTTGATTCAATAATTGATAGAATTTTCTCGTAAATCGGATGATTATGCTTTCACATAGTGACTAATAATTAAGATTTTGAGAAATTCGACGGTTATCCATTAATGATGAGGGTAAAATTAATAATCCGTTTTGAATTTTCTCGTGAATCGGATGATTATGCTTTCATATAGTGATTAATCATTAAAATTTTGATAAATTCGTCAGTTAACAATTATTAATTTGATAAGTTTTAATAATTGGTAGAATAATCTCGTGAATTGGATGATTATGCTTTCACGTAATTACTAATCATTAAGATTTTGAAATATTCGTTTGTTATCAATTTTTAAATTTGAACTGCAATGATGGAATTATATGCATGTGATGAGTGATGTTCTTCTCTGTAGGAGGTTCATTATCTCGAGGTATTCACTTATACAATATGTTGTGAATGTTAGAGACATGTGACTGGTGATGTTCTTCTCCGTAGGAGATTTATCATCTTGAGGTATTCATTTATATAATGTAATATAAATGTTAGAAATTTTGGCAGTTGCCTTTAATATATTTTCATTTGATTGAATGAAAGTGCCCAACGCTTATTGATGCGTACATATTCTATATGCTCACAGATAATATTCACTATCCACTCAACATGAATTTAAGAAGGTTATATATTTCTCATTATTTTACATAATTTTAAAATAAAAATTATGTGTGACCGTGTTGGATTGATTAAGAGAAAATATATTAATTTATGTTGGGAATAATGATATTGGATTTGCAGTTCTTGGTTTACAAATGTATAACCTATGGAATTATTGTGGAATTTGATGGTTATGTTTCTACGTAGTAGACAAACTGTTAAGATTTCATTATAATTTGTTTATTTCATTGAGGTTAATTGATTATATTAGAAATTATTATAAAGTTTGATGGTTATGTTTCTGCGTAGTAGACTGATCATTAAGATTTATAATGATTGTTTGTTAAAATTATAAAATCAATTGTGATTGGAATATTTATGGAGTTGGATGGCTATGTCTTCACGTAGTGAACTAGTCATTAAGATTCCACAATATTTGTTAGATTATCAATGATTAAGGTTTTGAACTACATTGAGGAAAAACTATACATGTGTTGATTATCTGCCTAAGAGAGTCATCACTTGTGTAAGTTTTGTGAGCACCGAAGAATAAAGAGTGATGTTCATCTCCCAAAGAGGTTAATCACTTGTTGGAAAGTTTTAACATGTGCGTGTGGTCTTTGTCCTAAAGACAGATCATGATGTTGTGTTAGATTTCTATGAAGATTAAATCATTATTTATAATAATTATGGAACTCGGTATGAGCATGAATATACTGTGATTTAATTCCTTTTTTCAAACACCTTTATTATTTTTAAATAAATGCCATTAAGATATTGGTTGATGGACCTTTTGATGGACTAGATGAGACGATCTAATTTGTTTTTACCTTAACGAGGATTAAAGAATAAATAAAGTTTAGTGAACTCATTGTCAAAAGTTTTGTTAAGTTAATATATTTTATGAAGTTATGTCTTTTATTTGTCATTTTGATATAGGTGATAGGGTACAAACACCATAGGAAGTAGTCTGGAAAATTTTGACAATTTAACATAGCAAGTTAAAGAAAATACTGAGGACATAAAATAATATGCTATCGTAAGAAAATCTCCACCTTGATTTATGTTTTGAAATATTTGATTGATTATCAATTAAGCACTTAGTGGGTTATTTCTTGTGATACAATTTATATTATAAATTCATCCACTGAACTCAGTATTTAATAGGGATCAAGTAGTTTAGAGGTTTTATTAGAATTCATATGAATTCATAGTAATATTTAGATTATCTTTAACCTCTAAAAGTTTTATTGGATGATATTTCCTATTTTGGTTCTGTAATGCATAGTACAATTTCCATAATAGGACTGGGAATTTTAAATTAATATCTTGAAGCTTATTCGAGATAATTCATTCTTACTTATGATTTTCACATAGTGAGTTATATAGTGATTTTTGTAAATAATAATCTTTAAGGGTCTTCGAACTCTTATCGTATTCTAAATTCTACTTTTAGGTTTCAGAATCAAATTGATGTTTGTTCTTTTAGTTTAGATATAATCATTATAAGCACATGACCAAAGGTAGAATGGAGATAATTGATACGTAGGGCATTTCGATTATTTTTAAATTCTCGGTTTTAAGTCTTTTGATTAATTGTATTAAAAGTGATATCATAAAATATAAAGATATGACTGCAAAGGTTAGAACCTATTGGTAATAGTTCATATAACTTGTTCTGTTTTATTTATAAGAATAATTGTATCTATGCATTATACATTCTTAGGGGGAGAGAGTGATGTTGTTAAGAATATATAATTTCAAATACTTGCGTTTAAAGAAGAAATCTTGTGCTTGTGATATTTATATTGAATAAATATCATGTTTGTTGAATTCCAATTTTGGATGTTCTTGGAGTTTGGTTTTTGACTTAATTGTCAGACAGTTAAAAACTAATTGGTTGAAAATGATTTTTCAAAGTAATAATATTTCTAGCTTAAATGTTGAAAGTTATGTGGTCAAATTTATGGCTTGAAGGTTTTACTTGAAAATTAGTATTAAGTTTGCATACTTTAAGACTTCATTGACATAGTTAATCAAGTTTCCAGACAATGATGTTTAGTTTAATAATGTTGTAGCATTTTAAAACTTTGTTAAAAGTTTTATTTTGCCATTTGACATAATTGAGGGTCAGTGGGAGTAAGTTTATTTTCTATGTGCTCTATGTTGTCATTTGTGTGACATTAAGAATTTTATCTCTAGTATTTTGAGGTGAAAAATTCGAACAAGTTTTTTTTTTTTTTTTTTAATAATGCTATTAAGAAAATATATTAATAGAGCACTTAAAGGATTAATATGATTACAAATTTACTTGTTTGATGTACCTATTGGTAAAAATGTTAAACTTACATAAATTTTTAATTCCTCAAGTAAATTGGAGCGTTCTTATAAGAAAATGTCATGTAAATATCTGCAATTGATATTTTAATGTAAGGTTAATATATATGTATTGCTTATATTATTACATTAGTAGACTTTGCAGATTTCAAACGAATTTGACATATATCACTGGATAGTCATAAAAATATAGGAGGTTTTATAGTATTTGTAGATGTTAATTGTTTCACGCTCACATGTATGTATGGATAAAGAAATAGGTGGCTTTATATATTGTAACTCTAAAGAATTTTGATTGTGAAATCATATTTTGAGGTAGATTGTGATAATTTCATTACATTTATTTTCTCTGAATATGATAAGAGATCTCAAAGGTTTAATCATATGGATATTATGGTGGTTGAGAAGATTTAAGAATTGTAAGTTTCTAATAGTCACAAGTAAAATAACTCTTGATACACTAACCAAGATATTTGACTCCGGAGGTTTTGTGGAGCATATTATATCCTGCATTAGATGATTGATATTTTGATATATTTGGTTAGTGGGAGTTGTTTTTTATTAGATTAACTTCATTTATGCTATGCATGTTTGTTTTATATTCTCTAGAATGTATTTTATATGCATGTTAAGATGTTTGCCATATTTGTTATTGTGTGCACACATATGTTTGATTATGGCAGGAAATCTGAAGCTTTTAACTTGAGGGTGTTGGTTCCAGGTTTTGGATTGCGCAGCGGAATGGTGTTTTAAAATTTTTATGCAATCATCAAGTAAACCTATTTGTACAGTAATAATCGAAAACAATAAGAAGGAGAAGAAACTATTTCATATCAGCGTTTGAAAGCTCCTTCTTTCTTTTCCGATCTGCTTCCTGATTTGAACCACAAGATCTTCCCGGCTATGTCCCGCGATTGGCAACAGCGTGTGGGCGCGTCACGGGTTTCAGGAACTTAAGTGGAGGTAGAAGAAACTAACGAAAACAACTCTTGTTTTCTAGGTGTGTAATTCGGCCACCATGAATAAAAGAAAAAAAATTATTATTATTTTTTTCTTTCTCTAGCAGCACACCTCTCTGACTTCTTCTTTTTGTTTCACGCAACCAATTGTATTCAATACAATTGAGAGAACTCAATGCAATTCTCTTCTCTTAATTACGTGTATCAGTTTTCAAAAGCAAATATATATCTCATATACATTTATTCTTTTAACTGATAACCTTTATTAATTAATCGTTTAATTAATAAAAGATAATTAATGGTTTGAATTTAAACCTTTTAAATTCAACTTTTATATCACCCTCCAACTAATGACGAATTGTATAATTAAATAATCTAATTATTTAATTACATAATCATTAATATTCATTAATTAAATAATCTCATTATTCAATTAATTCCCGAATAAACACATGTCACTTTCGTAACCCAATTAATTGGACGATCCAATTAATAAACCGTGACCCTTGTTACCTTAATATATCGGGCTAGCAAGGGGACCTAATGGACCCACAGTATTTCGAGCTTCAATAATCCTTAGAAATAATTAATTAAACTCTTTAATTAATATTTCATGATTATTAACTTCGGTGTTATTCCACTAAAAAACCCAAAGCTGCATTCTCTTAACTGTAGATGTTTTTACACAAACCAATAAATTTCGGTGTCCATCGATATAGCTATTACATATGGTATAATCCTCCACAAGTAGTTCATATTCAGATCTGGGTTATAATGTCCGTTATACCCCGCTAATTACATCTTTTCCATTAAGTACCATTGATTCTCTAATGAACAATAAATCCTACATTCCTCACGGAATTAGGAGAGCGCTCATATTGTTCAATCCCCGAATCAGCCCTTAATGAAACTACTATCTACTTCTCGCAAGAAGGAGTGGATTCCACTATTGTGTACAAACCTTCCCAACCACAAGCCAAACCGTGATTCCAACATACGAAGCATATTGACCGGGAATGTAACTCCGATCTCACCCATGGTATATCAAAAACCACGATCTAACCTGAAGGAGTCGATAAGACACTCAGGATTAAGATCACCCATATATAGCCATCATTTGTTGATATATATGAATCTCATCATGTAACGGATCTTATTGAGAGATTTATATAGATCGTGGCCCAGTCCTATATGATCACATCATACAAGGTGCCTCCATTCTTATACCACCATATGAATGATCCAGGATAAGATCACCGTACATTACGGAATGGACCGCAGCTGTAGATTAACCACAAATAAAGTACCCAGCTTTATTTGCTATCTACGGACTCTTTAGATTGCTAGTTTCAAAATGAATCCATCTGTATATGACAATCATATACGCAGTTTGAAATTACATCTGGCAATCTTAGATGTTAAGTACATATGTTATATATAAATGTATGAGACAATTTGAATGAATAAACTACTTCTTTTATTTATGTTCAATTCACATTTACAAATTACAAGCTTTAGGGCAAAAACCCCAACAATCTCCCACTTGCACTAAAGCATGTGAGACATGTCTTGTAAACCTAGACCCTCTAGGTGACCCGTAAACACTTTAGCCGGTAAGGTCTTCGTAAATGGATTAGCATGATTGTCCTGTGACGCTATCTTGGTCACGATCACATCTCCTCTCTGCACTATCTCTCTGATGAGATGATATTTCCTCTCTATATGCTTCCCTCTCTTGTGGCTTCTTGGTTCTTTGGAGTTAGCCACAGCACCACTGTTATCACAATAAAGTGTGATAGGCTTATCCAGATCTGGAACAACTTTCAGATCACTCAAGAATTTTCGGAGCCAAACAGCCTCTTTAGCAGCTTCACAAGCGGCTACATATTCGGCTTCCATGGTGGAGTCAGCAATACAAGATTGCTTAACACTCCTCCAGACAATGGCTCCACCATCAAGGGTGAATACTGATCCAGGCGTGGATATCCTAGAATCCCTGTCTGACTGAAAATCAGAATCCGTGTATCCTAACGGGACCAAATCCTGTCCAGAATATACTAGCATATAGTTTCTCGTTCTCCGAAGATTCTTGAGAATAGTCTTGACAGCAATCCAATGATCCAATCCTGGGTTGGACTGGTATCTGCTGGCTACTCCCACTGTGAAGCAGATATCAGGTCTCGTGCATAACATAACATATATGAGACTGCCTACCGCAGACGCATAGGGAACAAGTCTCATATCCTCAACTTCTTGAGGTGTCTTAGGACACTGTTCCTTAGACAAGTGAACTCCATGCCTAGAAGGTAAATTACCTTTCTTAGAGTTCTGCATAGAAAATCGCACAAGAATCTTGTCGATATACGATGCCTGAGACAATGCTAGGAGTTTGTTCTTACAATCCCTTAAGAGTTGGATCCCTAGAACATAACTCGCATCTCCCAAATCTTTCATTCGGAATTGGCTAGCCAGCCAGCCCTTTACTTCCGATAATACCCCTACATCATTCCCAATGAGTAGGATATCATCTACATATAGGACTAAGAAAACTACTTTCTTGTCAATGATGCGCTTGTAGACACAAGGCTCATCAACATTTTGCTCGAAGCCATAGGTTTTGATCACATCATCAAACCTTATGTTCCAAGATCTAGATGCTTGATTTAGTCCATAAATGGACCTTTGCAACTTGTAAACCTTTTGCTCTTGATCTGGAGACATGAATCCCTCTGGTTGCATCATGTATATGCTTTCATCAAGATTGCCGTTCAAGAATGCAGTCGTGACGTCCATTTGTCAAATTTCATAATCAAAATAGGCAGCAACAGATAAGAGAATCCTAATAGATTTAAACATGGCTACTGGCGAGAAGGTCTCTTCATAATCGACCCCCTCTTTCTGGGTATAACCCTTGGCCACCAGCCTTGCCTTGAAGGTCTCTACCTTCCCGTCTACTCCTCTCTTTCTCTTGTAGATCCACCTACACCCTATGGGTTTTACCCCATCCGGTAAGTCTACAAGTTCCCAGACTGAGTTAGAGTACATGGACTCCATCTCGAGATTCATAGCTTTAAGCCATTCCTCTTTGTCAGGATCTTCCATTGCATTCTTAAATGTCAATGGATCATCCACACTACCTATAGAAACGACATCTCGTCCCTCACCTATACCCAAATAGCGTTCAGGTTGTCTCACAACCCTCCCACTGCGTCTAGGTGATAGTATATTCTGACTAGGAATCATCCGACTATCAGATGTCAATGGATCAACAACTCTTGTTGACTGAGCACTAGTCGTACCAGGCTCTATTTCATTCAATACAATCTTGCTACGAGGTTTATGATCACTAATATAGTTATCCTCAAGAAATGTTGCATTTGTAGATACAAATACTTTGTTCTCTTCAGGACTATAGAAGTATCCACCTCTGGTCTCCTTGGAATATCCCACAAACAAGCAGACTACAGACTTGGGGTCTAGCTTTCCACTTCTGTTCTTCAGCACGTGTGCTGGACACCCCCATATGCGGAAATGTCGTAAACTAGCTTTACGACCATTCCACAACTCTAAGGGGGTCTTAGGAACAGATTTGGATGGGACTACATTCAAAATGTAAGCCGCAGTTTGTAACGTATATCCCCAAAAGGAATTTGGTAATGATGAGAAACTAATCATAGATCTCACCATTTCCATAAGGGTTCTATTTCTCCTCTCCGTGACACCATTCTGTTGTGGTGTTCCAGGAGCTGTGAGTTGGGACACTATCCCATGCTCGACCATAAAGTCTTCAAACTCTTGGTCAAGGTACTCACCTCCACGATCCGATCGTAGAGACTTGATAGTCTTTCCTAACTGATTCTTAACTTTAGCTCGGAACTCTTTGAACTTTTCAAAAGTTTCCGACTTCCGTTGTATTAGGTAGACATATCCATATCTAGAGTAGTCATCTATAAAAGTGACATAATACTCATTGCCACCCCTTGCTTTAACATTCATCGGTCCACAAACGTCTGAATGTATAAGCTCTAGTGGTTCTTTAGCTCTAAGCCCTTTTCCAGTAAAAGGTCTCTTGGTCATTTTACCTTCTAGACAGGATTCACAGACAGGTAAGGTGCCAACCTTTAACTCACTTAAAGGTCCGCTTTTAACTAGTCTATCTATCCTATCAAGGTTAAAGTGGCCAAGTCTTAGATGCCACAGATACGTTTCGTTTTCTGGAGAAATTATTTATCGTTTCATTTTTGGTTTTTCAACTTTAAACATTTCAGCATTGAGCAGTGTTGTATGTATTAATGGCCTTAAAACATACAAATTGTTTTCGTTTAATCCTGAACATATATTCAAACCATTCTTTATAATAATAACAGACTTATTATTAAAAGAAACAGAATATAATTGTTCCAACAACTTTGAAACATAAATCAAATTTCTTGTGAATCCAGGAATAAAAAACACATTGTTCAAAGCAATAAAACAATTTCCAAAATGTAGTCTAACTACACCCACTGGTCTTGCTGACACAACATCCCCCGACCCAACACGCATAAAGAAGGCTCCCTTCTCAAGCTGTGTCCAAGAATCAGTCCACTGCATAGAAGAACATATATGGTTAGTGGCCCCCGAATCAACTATCCAGGGTGAAGAATCATCTTCCACTAAACATGACTCAAGAACAAGTAAATCATATTTACCTTTCATTTTCTTCTTCTTTGCAACCTCCTCCAGATACTGAGGACAGTTCCTCTTCCAGTGTCCAACCTTTTCGCAATGGAAACATTTTCCTTTGCCTTGGTTGGCGGAGGAGCCCTTTTTCTTGCCTTGGGCTTTCTTAGGCTTGGGCTTACCCTTTGCCTTCCCAGCTGACCTCTTCCTCTTTTTATTTCCAGAGAAAGATGGTTCGACAACATTTGCCTCACTGGTCTTACTTCAAGGACAACAAAAGTAAGACCAGTGAGGCAAATGTTGCCGAACCATCTTTCTCTGGAAATAAAAAGAGGATAGTGAGCTCATTGAGCAACTGAGTGAGACTAAACTTTAGCTTGTTCATCTCATAGTTACTCTTGAACTGATCGAAACTCTTCGGAAGAGTCGTCAGTATGATGCTCATCTGACAGGGTTCATCAATGGCCCCGCCATTAATCTCTACCGTGTTGAAATAGGACATCATGTTCAGGACATGTTCCCTAACAGATGCGCCTTCCTTCATTCGAGCAAGCATTGCGGAGCGAACAGCTTCGTGCCGCTTTTGCTTAGAGGGTTGCCCAAACATAGCCTGTAATGACTCCATTATTTCAAATGCAGTACTCATTGCTTCGTGCTTAGTGACAAGCACGTCTGTCATACTAGCTAACAGATATGTTCGGGCTTTCTCATCTGATGAGACCCATTTTTGATATGCCTCACGAACAGTTCGTGCGGCATCGGCAGTAGGCTCTGGAGGACATTCCTCCGTAAGCACAAAATTTAGGTCCTTAGTGACCAAGATTGCATTTATGTTATGTTTCCATTTAGTGTAGTTATCACCAGTTAATTTGTCATTAGCAAGGATTTGTAATAGTGCAGATGACATGGCTGAAAAAAAATAAATTAAGAATTCATTCAATCATACATTCAAAACATCTACGAATGTTCGGCATAAAATTAAACATGATGTATGAAAATGTTTAATGAACAAAAACAACCCTAAGAAAACAATGTTTCTATGCCACGACAATCTAACATACCACAAACAAGTGCCGCCTTAGGGTCGGTCAAATTCTTGCATGTTGGATCGAGACCTTCTCAATCAAATGATATACCAGAATAACTCTTATTCCAATATCATTCAACCATCGTTTATTTAGTCAGGTTTTTAATTAACCAATTTAATTAAAACCTTGTGAGCGTAACCCATCATTCCAGATCTCATGAGCTTAACTCGAGAATTGCCGCCTTAGGGTCGGTCAATCCCAAAATCCCCTCAGAAATCCTATCCGTTCGGATGTCAACCTTGGTATTGATTCTTATGGAAACCCTCCTTAGGGAGGACGAAAGCAAAGCCGTCACGAGGCCCCACTCGAATCTCACGGTGTTGAACTAATGATTGAGACCTCGGGATATAATGTCATATATCCCTCTCCCACTCACTATTTTATAATTAGGGTTTTCTATTAATGCATGTAGATTAAACAAGATTAAACGGCTAATTTCAATCTAAACGTCTAGTGCATTAAACTCAAATTATTAGAATCCTATTCCAATAACTAATAAACTAATATGATTTTAGTTTATTAATTATAATTCTAATCTATGTAAACTATTTACTAAGATTAGAATTATTAAATGTGTATTTACCAAGTTTTAACAATTAAAACTAAACACATTATTGGGTCCAATTATAATTAGGTGCTTAATCGAATTAAACCTAATATTTATAATGGATCCTACTAATCTAAGTAATTAAACACTTTAATAAATAGATTAGTAATTAATGAGAATTACCAAGTTTTTACTCCTAAAAACTAATCTCATTAACTTATAGCCAATTATGTGAATTACACATTTTAATCAAATTAAAATTAAGCACATAATAAAGAAGGCTATAATGCATGTATGACATATCAGCATATATATATATATATGTGTAGGCATACCTAATCTAAATGATATGTATATGCATGGCAATGCTTTAATTATAACATAATAAAAGCATACATGAATTGACCGAGTACGATGGGTTTATCTAACTTAAAAAATTTCTAATTACAATAATGTCCAAGGCATTCCTTGGTCTTCTTGTAATTCCAAAAATCTTCAAGCCCATTTGTAATATCTTTTGTGTCTTCCAGGCCCAAAATCAAGTCCAACTTGATTTATTTCATTGGATCCATCACATGGATTAAATCCCTAAAGCCCAAGTGTTACTCTAACACTTTTCGGAGGCCCGAGATTTTCAAAAAAACAATTGGCCCAAACTTGATTGACTGTTGCACTCCGCGCGCTCTTGCTACACACATACACAACAATTGTGCATAGCTGCAGCATGTTGCACATACACACAACAATTGTGCGCAACACACACATGCACAACAATTGTGCACAGCTGCAACATGACATGTGTAAATTGTTATGCGCACCATTTATTGTGCAACATATCTATTACAATTGTGTTGTCATGGTATGTCTACCGGATCATCATCTTCATCGATTTACATCAATAAAAATAAAATAATAGCATAAAAAAATATACAACCCGGAATTAATATTACATTTAAAATCCAAAAATCCTAAAACCCATGTACCATAAAAATTTACGATCAACCATGTTTAAATTAAACAATTGAATTATAAACATTCATACAATCATAAAGACAGTGCCTACACATTCATACATGCGATCAGGAGCGATCGAATTCGATTATACTGTACAAAAATGGCTCTGATACCATTTGTTAGTTCTAGGATTTGGATTGCGCAGCGGAATCGTGTTTTAAAATTTTTATGCAATCATCAAGTAAACCTATTTGTACAGTAATAATCGAAAACAATAAGAAGGAGAAGAAACTATTTCATACCAGCGTTTGAAGGCTCCTTCTTTCTTTTCCGATCTGCTTCCTGATTTGAACCATAAGATTTTCCCGGCTATGTCCCACGATTGGCAACAGCGTGTGGGCGCGTCACGGGTTTCAGGAACTTAAGTGGAGGTAGAAGAAACTAACGAAAACAACTCTTGTTTTCTAGGTGTGTAATTCGGCCACCATGAATCAAAGAAAAAAAATTATTATTATTTTTTTCTTTCTCTAGCAGCACATCTCTCTGACTTCTTCTTTTTGTTTCACGCAACCAATTGTATTCAATACAATTGAGAGAACTCAATGCAATTCTCTTCTCTTAATTACGTGTATCAGTTTTCAAAAGCAAATATATATCTCATATACATTTATTCTTTTAACTGATAACCTTTATTAATTAATCGTTTAATTAATAAAAGATAATTAATGGTTTGAATTTAAACCTTTTAAATTCAACCTTTATAACACCCTCCAACTAATGAAGAATTTTATAATTAAATAATCTAATTATTTAATTACATAATCATTAATATTCATTAATTAAATAATCTCATTATTCAATTAATTCCCGAATAAACACGTGTCACTTTCGTAACCCAATTAATTGGACGATCCAATTAATAAACCGTGACTCTTGTTACCTTAATCAATCGGGCTAGCAAGGGGACCTAATGGACCCACTATATTTTTAGCTCCAATAATCCTTAGAAATAATTAATTAAACTCTTTAATTAATATTTCATGATTATTAACTTCGGTGTTATTCCACTAAAAAACCCGAAGCTGCATTCTCTCAACTGTAGATGTTTTTACACAAACCAATAACTTTCGGTGTCCATCGATATAGCTATTACATATGGTATAATCCTCCACAAGTAGTTCATAATTAGAGCTGTGTTATAATGTCCGTTATACCCCTCTAATTACATCTTTTCCATTAAGTACCATTGATTCTCTAATGAACAATAAATCCTACATTCCTCACGGAATTAGGAGAGCGCCCATATTATTCAATCCCCGAATCAACCCTTAAAGGAACTACTATCTACTTCTCGCAAGAAGAAGTGGATTCCACTATTGTGTACAAACCTTCCCAACCACAAGCAAAACCGTGATTCCAACATACGAAGCATATTGACCGGGAATGTAACTCCGATCTCACCCATGGTATATCAAAAACCACGATCTAACCTGAAGGAGTCGATAAGACACTCAGGATTAAGATCACCCATATATAGCCATCATTTGTCGATATATATATGAATCTCATCATGTAACGGATCTTATTGAGAGATTCATATAGATCGTGGCTCAGTCCTATATGATCACATCATACAAGGTACCTCCATTCTTATACCACCATATGAATGATCCAGGATAAGATCACCGTACATTACGGAATGGACCGCAGCTGTAAATTAACCACAAATAAAGTACCCAGCTTTATTTGCTATCTACGGACTCTTTAGATTGCTCGTTTCAAAATGAATCCATCTGTATATGACAATCATATACGCAGTTTGAAATTACATCTGGCAATCTTGGATGTTAAGTACATATGTTATATATAAATGTATGAGACAATTTGAATGAATAAACTACTTCTTTTATTTATGTTCAATTCACATTTACAAATTACAAGCTTTAGGGCAAAAACCCCAACAGATGGGGCAGTTCACCAATAATGTATAAAGTTTCCACCGATGAGTGAACATTACTTAAGACATAAGGATTTGCCCGTCTTAAGGGAGGTTTAACTCATGGTCAAAATGTTTGGCTGATGAGTGTAAGATGCTTAAGACATTAAGTTTCTGTTCTTAAGATAATTCTCTTGAAGCGAATGTGAACCTATATGGAATAGGCATGACGATCACATTTGCATAATTTTTCATACCACACACACATACCATTTTACCCGAGTAGATAGAGCTAAGGGTATTTTGATTACTTATGATCTTATGTCGATTAAAGATGTAATGATCTTTATAGTTGGATACTTAAGGTTCTATTGGACTAAGGGCAAAGAAGGTGTTACTCTCTTAAATATTCTTTATAGCCACATATAATTGTTTGTCAATTCGGGGTGTCGTTTTCTAAAATGAATTTTTAAATCTAAAATAATAATGTCTATGTAGCTCAAGTGGGAGAATGTAAGATTTTTATAAAATTGTGAGCAACATATGATATTATATTTTGAGTTTAAGAAAAACCGAATTGATTGGAGTGTTTAAGTAAGAGAGAGTTGACCGGATAAAGCCTGATATTAGTGTGATCAATATTGTTGGGCTTGGTGCACCTTAGCTATATTATTTATGTAGGATATGGTATGTGATGGGCTATTGTATATGTATGGGCCTGGTAATCCTTTTAGGACCAGCCATCTTATTAGGGTTATGAATCCTCTATGGGTTAGGATTCAAGTAAGTAACAATATATATTAGGGGTCCCTACTCTCCCTCATGTATCATATAGTGATTCAGAATAAAGTAGCATCCCCATTAAGTGATCTGAAGTAAGGTGAGAAGAGTAGAAGACTTCATATCGTTCTTTTCAGGTTATTGCGCTATTATGGATTCATGATTAAGACTTTTTATAACTTGGATGGTTTCCGCTGTCTTTCAAGGTACGCATCTATTCATACTTATGCATACAATACGAGATCTAGTTTTCTTTATATATAATTCTTACAAGCAGCAGCAGGCTGTTTATTTAGCGTATCCATAAGTATTACATAGAAGAAAAACTTGGGTGGGAATGTGACTTATGCCTTTACAAAACCCAAACAAAGGCTTTGCAATTATTTCTGCAAGTTGATCATCATATGCATTCTTATATAATTGCTGGTGTAGCTACCAGGCAAAGAGGAATTTTCTTGTGCATTGTTAACCCAAATGCTTCTTCCATATCCAAATCTTCACTTGCCATTCCAGGCGGCAGTTTCCAGTCGAAACGATACAGCAAGTTCGCGAGTGCAAGCTCAAGCAATGGATTGGCAAAATTTATTCTTATTTGAAACTGAATAAAGATAGAAAATTAGACATATGTATTGGAGGATAGAGAGTTTAATATGGTAATTAAAAATTTAGGAGATAGTGCTTAATATGTAATATTTGATCTAATAATTTAGGATAGATAATTTCTTTTTTAATAATTTAATTCAAAAAAGATTACTCAATGAATCTAAAAGGTAATGATGGTTCGTCCTAATTTATATTAAAATAAAATGGTGACTTTATAAATTTATTTTTTAAAATGGAGTGTCTTTAGAATAGGATTGCTAAAAGATAAAAAAGATAATCTTTGAATAAAATGAAGTGTTTTTAGAATTTTTTTTAAATTTAAATTTTAAGAATGGAATGTCCATAGAAAAGAAGTGTAAAAAGAAAAAACTGAATTGTCAAAAGAAGCTCTTAAAACTTATTAGTACACTCATATTTATTAAAAATTTAATTACAAAAATATCTCAATAGAAATTTACCAATAATGACTAATGACATATTACTTTAATTAAAAATAAATCAATATATACACTCATTAATTACAATCATATCATCAACTATATTTCTTTATTAAAAAATAACTTACCTTTCAAAAAAAAAATTATGATAAACCCTAATTTTTATGATAAACTCTTATTAAACTCTAGTTTTATTTCAAATATCAAACTTTCTTATCACCACATGATTATCATATTGTTTTTGTCTTTCTTTTATATATAGTTATAAACTCTATCAATAAACAAAATATTTTTCTTAACGATATCTATAGATATCAATAAGTTTTTATTTATTAAGATAACCGTAGATATAAATAAGATACTAATTTATGGTGTACATACGATTTTTAAGGAGTGTAAATATGATCACTTTTTAATTTTAAATTTAAGATGGAAAGCTATATGGTTTGACAGCAAATATTTAATTCAGGCTTAAACAACTTTTTAAAAAAAAAAAAAATTCAACTCAAACAAAATTATTATTATTTTTTTTCAAAAAACTTGGGTGGGCTGTAGCCCACCCAAGCCTATGAAGGGCTCTGCCCATTTGCTACAAGGAAGAAAGAGTCAAACTCCAGTTGAGGTTTCAGATTGTCTATTAGTTTAGAACCAAGGAAGAGAGAGTGTAATGAGATCAGGGTGTTACATTTCAGAAACTTTAAATTTAGGGATTTTTAGGAGCTTTTAAATATATATATATATATATAGTGAGAGAGAGAAAAAAATTTTCCAATGAGAACTTTTTAAAATGCACACTTTAAGCACCTCTGATGAAATTGTATGTAATCGAATGTTTTTCGATGAGATTTTTTGCATGTATCTAAAAAAATTAAAATACACATTTAATAAAAATTTGGAAATTTTTTGAGTTAAGAACTATTTTTTCTAATATTTCCCTATTTTTAAATGTTTTATTTTCAAAACAAATAGGAAAAAATTAGATCTTGGACCTGAAATTTTTTAATTTTTTTTTCCATAAATATATTTCAGTGTTTTTATCATGCATACAAAAAATCAAATCAAGATTCAATATATTCCAATTACCACGGACCCTTATATTTACCCGTTGTAGTTGTCAACATATTAATCCATAGAGTGACAATATCTGTACCCCTTAAAAACTGTAAGTACACCCCAAATTTGTATGTTTTTGAAAATCCAATAATACCCTTAAATAAAATTACTTTGAGAACTAAGGGAGTGTATTAAATTAGGATTTCAAAGACTTTTAATGACTTTTATAGAATTAAAAAGTTTCGATGTATTCAATGTAGACTTTTAAAGACTCTATAAAAGTCATGAGGTATTCAATACAGACTTTAAAAAAATCTTTAAAAGTTATGTGGTATTCAATCAAAACTTTTTAACAATCTATGACAGTTATTAGTTATTTAAAATCTCAAGGACTTTTAATGATTTTTAGTCATAACAAATCTCACAATTTATTTTTTATTCCTACCAAAGACTTTGAATGACTTTAAAAAAAAAAGAATTTCACTTTAGAAGAAAAACATAAAACTCTTTGAAAAACATTAACCATCAAACATATGTTATATTTTCAAGTAAAATAACACACATGCTTAACAAATTTTATAAATAAAATAAAATGAATAACTTTTAAAGTGAATAAACATTATAGAAAAAAACATACAAATATTAACGATCTATTAAAAAAAAGTTAACTGAAAAATAAGATAAAACAACTCTCCAAAGGCTATGCAATTAAAAATGAGAGATTTCATTTTTTTACCTCTATTTTCAAAGCAACTAACAACACCGAAACAAATCAAACGAACTTCATTTAAATTAATTAAAAATCATAAAAGACAAAAACCACTACTCAATCATGCCAAAATACCATAATCAAAGTCGCGTATGAGCGTGGCTCAATATAATTATGATCAATATCAAATCATCCACTTTTATGTATGAATCTTGTTCAACAACTATGTGCGGTTTTTATATTTTATCTTTAGTAACTTAAATTAATTTTAGGTAGATTTTTTATATTCATTGTCATACTTTCGTAGAGACCTGTACACGTTAATATTATTGTCGATGTGCTACATTTATTCTAAAAGAAAATTTATAATTTTTTGACTGATTATAAAAAAAATTGACTAATTATTAAAAGGGTTAGTGATTTCTATGGCCACTGATTTGGTGAGGTGGTCCCTAATGGCCATTAATTTTTCAAAATAGTTCAAATTAGCCATTTTAAAGAAAAAAAAGTATCAATTGTTGCCACTTTGCCCATTAATTGTTTCAATTCAGTTTGCTTATGTCATAATCTGTTAGAATAGATGTCAAAATAGTAAAACAAGAAGAGGCAATATTGTGAAATCATCAAGACACCATCTTAGGGCATAATTCGACAAAGATTTTCAAAGCTTTTTTCATTTTTCTTCTCTGTTAAAGACCGATCTCCATTAACGCAGGGAAGCTTTACAACAATAGAGGATTATTTTGCTCGGAACAGGAGAAGGACGATTGCGAGATATGGATTACAAGGTACTGCTTTTAATAAAGTTTATTTAGTTTTAGAAAGACTTTATATGACTTTTAATTCAAAATTACTTCTTTTATTCTTTCTGTTTCTTCAACAAAACCATGCCAGGTTAGCTTGTTTTTCTTAAGCCTAGGATAGATTTTTGTCTTTGCCTTATTGAATGAATTATTCACTTAAAAAAAAGTCATGACACGTGATCCCTTGTTTCATCTGTTATTCTATTGTTTAATATTTGTGTTTAATTGACTTTCACTCTTTCCTCCTACTTGAAGGAGAAGGAGTCAATATTTGGGTTTAATATTTTATTCATCTTTTAAGTGAAAGCGACCTTCAGTTTAAAATTTTTCTTAAACTTTAACTTTCACTTTATATTACTTTTTAATTTAAAATTCGTTTTGTTAGTTCTCTTACCATATTGGGCATTATTATCATTGAATTACATGAATATTATATCCTTTCACAGATAATTTTTTCGACCTGTATACTATGGTTGTCTTCTATGATGGGGTATTTGACAAGAGTAATGGAAAGACAGAGTATATTGGTGGGAAGTGTGAGATAGTGACTGATTGTGACGTCATTCCGATTCTGAACTTTTATGCTTTGGCTAGGAGATTTGGGTACCATAAAGACTATGATGCTTGGTATGTTGTTCCTGGACTTGGTTTGGAAGATGGGTTGGTTAAGATTATTACGAATGATAATGTGGAACAAATGAATCATGCATTGAATCCTGATAGGAGAGTTGATGTGTATATCCAAGGTACAAGGGTTGAACATGATGAATCAGGCCCTTCCAATGTGAATCAGTTTGAGAATGTTGAAGCTGAAGAAGCAGAACATGGCGAATGGACAAATTATGTTGAAGAACCAGAACAGAGTGATATGGAAGATGATTACCTTGAGGCATATTCTGATAGTGGAAGTGAGAATGAAGACTTTGATGATGATTTTGTGGAACCAGAGTACCAACAAGAGGAAGAGCTTGAAGTTGTTGAGCATAATAATGCCTTTGTTGTTGATGGTGAGGAACAGAATGAAGGAGAAAATGATGAGCAAGAAAATTCTGGGTTTGAATATGATGAAAGCCAGTTTGATGATGAGCAAAAGACAGCTTTGAATGAGTTGAGAAAGCTGGACAGAAAAAGGGATTTGAAGAAAACAAAAGTGTTCAATTCAAACTTTGAATTTTTTGATGAGAACAGTAATCTTAGGAATATAAACTTAAGGGTCGGCCAAGGTTTTTCTACAGGGAAAGTTTTTAAAGATGCAGTTAAAGAGTATGCTATAAAAAAGGGTCGGTCAATACTCTTTCCTTGCAACGAGCCAAAAAGAGTTCAAGGAGTTTGCAAGATGAGGGAACATGGTTGCCCCTGGTCAGTTTGGGGTTCTAGGTATGAGAAAAACACCACTAGTTTCCTTCTAAAAACCCTAAATGACAACCACACTTGTCATAGGGTTCAAAAAATAGACTTGCCAATGCTTGTTGGCTTTCTAAAAGGTACACCAAGGCCATTAAACCTGGTGGGAACTTCAACTTTGGAGATTTTATAGGGAAGGTCAGAAAGGACTACATCTTGGCACCATCTAGAAGCCAAGTGTATCGGGCAAAGAATAAAGTTGGAGAGATAATTCAGGGAAGCTTATATGAACAATATGGAAAGCTTAGGGATTATACAGAAGAATTTAAAAAGTCTAATCCAGGTTCCACTGTAGTGATAGACACTGAGTTGGGAGCAAATGAAGAACAAATATTTAGGAGAATTTACATTTGCTTAAATGCATGCAAAGTTGGTTGGTAGCTGGTTGTAGGCCAATAATCTGCTTAGATGCATGTCACACTAAGTCCCAGCAAAAATTTCAGCACAAATCCCAGCTTATGTTTGCTATTGGAATTGATGCAGACAACTCGTACTATCCAATTGCATACGTTGTGGTTGAGAGGGAAAGCTATGTCACATGGAAGTGGTTTCTAGAGTTTCTCAAGATAGATTTGAACTTGAACCAGCCATTTAGTATAACATTCATGACTGACAAACAGAAGGGCCTTATTGAGGCTATCAATGAGTTGTGGAGAGACAGTGAACATAGGTTCTGTGTCAGGCATATGTATGCTAATTTTAAGAAGAAGTTTAAGGGTGATTTAATTAGAAACAAAGTATGGCAAGCTGCAAAAGCATCAACAAAGAAGAGTGGAAGGATATCATGGAGAAAATAAAGGTCATGGATGTTAAAGCTTGGCAATGGCTGAATGACAAACCTGCTCATCAATGGACCAAGAGCCATTTCTCAATTTTCCCAAAGTGTGACATGCTCTTAAACAATCTATGTGAGTGTGTTAATGGTGACAAAACCGTTCTTATAGCAAGGTGTCTTCCAATCTATTCTATGTTAGAAATGATTATGGTGAAAATTATTGAGAGGAGAGCTAGTAGAAGACAGGATATGGAGAAATCGTTTGGGGAAATTGGGCCTCGGATTGCTGAGATTTTGGAAATTGCTGCTAAGAACAGTGGAAGCTTAACAGCTCACTGGGGTGGAAATGGCAATTTTCAAATAAATGATAATGATGATACAACCTCGGTTGCTGTTGTCGGCTTGGCGGCAAAAACTTGTAACTGCAATTAGTGGAATCTAACTGGAATTCCATGCATGCATACTATAAGTGCAATTTATTGGAGACATGAAGATCCGTTGTCTTATGTACATGACCACTACAAGAAGAGCACTCAGAAGAAAATTTGGCAAAATGTTATTCATGGGATTAAGATGGAAAAGTATTGGAATAAGTCAGAATTGCCTCCATTGTTGCCACCGAAGATTGTGAAACAAGCTGGCCGTCCTAAAAAGCTAAGATATAGAGGTGTTAGTGAAATTCCAGCCAATGCCAGAAAGTTCACAAGGATTCATAGGTCATATACATGCACTAAATGCAAGCAGCAAGGACATAGCTTCAAAACATGTGATAAGAGGGTTGAGCTTCTTGCAAAGATACATAAGCATGTAGTTTACTATAACACTTGTCATATTATTTAACAATTGTTGTGCCTTTATATTATCTAACACTTGGCATTTACTTTATTGAAGAATTTGAACCAACACATTGTTGTGAACCAGCAACCTGCTGAGAACCAACAAACTGAAACTTCAGTTGATGTTCCAGACATTCAAACTGAATTTGTGGACAGTAATGAAGTTGGTGAAGGGGTATGAGCTTCAATTAGTGTACTTAGAACATGTTTTCTTCAGTTGTTTTGCTCTTTTATAAATCTGACATTGATTTCATGTTGCAGATAATGACTCAACAGTCTATTGGGTAACAAATCAATATGGACAACATTGAGCAACTCTTAGCTAATGTTAGGACTTTGAAGCAGCATTATGCAACCGAGCTAATTCCACATCTTCACCCAAATGACCCTCTACTACACTACTTTCAGTCTGAAAACCAAGTTGAAGAAGAACAGCCGCAAGAACAACAAGCTCAAAAAGGAAAAAGTAAGAAGAGAAAAAATGGTGGCCTAAGAAAGAAGCAGAAGACAAACTAAGAATGCCAAATTTTATGAAATTGTTCGACTTGTATCATGAGAATGCC